>CM070788.1:20277500-20720000 GCA_036346955.1 Dipus sagitta | reverse complement strand
TTTTCAGTGGTAGAATTGAAGTAATCTTTTAGAATTTTGGGGTGGATTTTTTTTTAGAATTAGTACTTAATTTTAATTTTTTACTATTTCATAGATGCATATGGTTTATTTTGATTATATTCATCCCCGCCCCCATTACCCATTTTTTCTGTTTTGTTTGTTTGTTTTTCAAGGTGGGGGGTCACACTCTAGTCCAGGCTGACCTGGAATTCACTATGTAGACTCAGGGTGGCCTCGAACTCACAGCGATCCTCCTACCTCTGCCTCCCGAGTGCTGGGATTAAAGGCGTGCGCCACCACGCCCGGCTTCCATTACCCTTTCTTTGACTCCTTCTATTCCTGTTGAAAATTTTCCTCTTCCCAACCAGTCTCACTTCCACTGTTTTTTTGTTTGTTTGTTTGTTTGGTTGGTTGGTTGGTTGGTTGGTTTGGTTTGGTTTGGTTACCCAGTGAGTTTAATTAGGGTTGCTTTGATGAGCATGGGCGAGGGCTTATTTACTGGCGCATGAACATTTTACCAGTGGCACTGAAGATGTCTTCCTCTCCTCCAGCCACCACTAATGCAGGGAGGGGGAGGTCTCCTGAACCCCTCCTTCTAGCCACCATTCATGCCTATAAATCCACAAGGAGGGCTGGGACCTCTTAAGCCCCTCTCGTATCTATGACGCTGTGTTGAGGGGCTCAGTCTTGGCCAGGTCTGATGCAAGGTGACCACAGCTTCTGGGAATTCAAGAGTGTACTGGCCATACCCAAAAGACCGTGTTCCCTGACACTCCTCCATCCCCCGGCTTTTACACTCTCCCCGCCCCCTTCACTGGTTATGCTCTCTGAACCTCGAAGTGAGTGATACAGACGTCACATTTAGGGCTGAGCGCTCAGCAGTTACTTATTCTCATCATTTTGACCAATTTCGAACCTACAATAATCATCACCCATTGCCAAAAGAAGTTTCTCTGACCAAAGCCGAGAGCCACAGTAAGCTATGGATTCAGACAGAAATACTTGGAAGTTCACTGGGCCAGCTCAACATATCCACCTAACAAACCAAGAATACTAGCTTCCTCACTAGGACCTACGACCTCCCCAGGCACAGTGGGATTTTTTTTGTTTTGTTTTAATTGACACCTTCCATAATTGTAAACAATATCCCGTGGTAAGTCCCTCCCTCACCCCACTTTCCCATTTGCAACTCCATTCTCCATCTTATCCCCTCCTCCTCTCAATCAGTCTCGCTTTTATTTTGATGCCATGATCTTTTCCTCCTCTTATGATGGTCTTGTGTAGGTAGTGTCAGGCACTGTGAGGTCATGGATATCCAGGCCATTTTATGTCTGGAGGGAGCACGTTGTAAGGAGTCCTACCCTTCCTTTGGCTCTTACATTCTTTCCGCCACCTCTTCTGCATTAGACCCTGAGCCCAGGCACAGTTTTTGACCAGGTTGACAGTACCAGGCATGAATTCCCTCCTGTGGGGTGGGCCCTCAAACTCAAAAGTTTGGTTACCCCTATAACAGGCATGCCACTATTGCACCAGCAGGACCAGCTTGCCTGGCAGGTCTGTATTATGTGATAGTTTGTGTCTTTTTTTTTTTTTTAAGTGAAGAGCTTTTAATTATTTGTTTATTTTTATTTATTTGAGAACGACAGACAGAGAGAAAGAGAGAGAGAGAATGGGTGCGCCAGGGCTTCCAGCCACTGCAAACGAACTCCAGACGTGTGCGCCCCCTTGTGCATCTGGCTAACGTGGGTCCTGGGGAATCGAGCCTCAAACCGGGATCCTTAGGCTTCACAGGCAAGCGCTTAACCACTAAGCCATCTCTCCAGCCCAGTTTGTGTCTTTTTTGAGACTGGGTCTTATTATATATCCTAGTCTGACCTTGAACTCACAACAATCCCCCAGAGTCAGCCTCCTGAATACTAGATTTACAGGCATGAACCACCATGCCCATCTCAGGCAAGCACCTTAACTGCTAAGCCATCTCTCCAGCCCCCTTCTTAGAATAAACTTTTAGAACATGCATTTTTTTTTGTTTGTTTCTGAAAAATAAGGGCTGGAGGGATGGCTTAGCAGTTAAGGTATTTACCTACAAAGCCAAAGGACCCAGGTTTCGATTCTCAAGACCCATGTAAGCCAGATGCACAAGGTGCCTCATGAGTCTGGAGTTCATTTGCAGTGGCTAGAGGCCCTGGTGTGCCCATTCGCTCTCTCTCTTTCTCTATCTGCCTCTTTTTCTGTTTCTCTCACTCTCAAATAAATCAGTAAAATTTAAAAAAATAAAGCTACTATACTTAAATTTTAAAGTGATACCTTTAAATTTACTTTCAGATTTTATATAAGGAAAATTTCCTAGCCAGGCATGGTCACACGCCATTAATCCCAGTACTGGGAGGCAGAGGTAGGAGGATCACGGTGAGTTTGAGGCCACCATGAGAATATAGAGTGAATTCCAGGTCAGCCTGGGCTAGAGTGAGACCCTACCTCGAAAAAAAAAAAAAAAGTGTTTTGTTTTGTTTTTCTTGTGGGTTCGTTCCCAGTGTCTACGAAAATCATCTTATGTTCATGTAATAAACTAAAATAAACTCCATTTCTAACAAACTTCAAGCTCACATAAATTTGACTCAAAAGAGAATGTGGGTTTGCTAAAGCTCAGCTTGGCTTACAAAAGGAGCCTGGAATGTCTTCGGGAGTTAAACAGGCACTCTGGTTCAAGTACCACTTAACTCTTCTCCATCCAGCTCGCTGTGAGGCCTTCATCCTCGGAGAGCCCGGAAGCCTCACTCATCCCCACTCCACGCCAGGGCACCCGGGACGTTACCCTGCACTGCCTCCCTCTCCCTCGTAGTTAAAGCAGGAGCTCGTTGCAGTGAATTTTTCTTTTTATTTCATTGCCAGGCATGGTGGCGCACGCCTTAAATCCTACCACTTGGGAGGCAGAGATAGGAGGATCGTCATGAGTTCGAGGCCACCCTGAGACGACATAGTGAGTTCTGGGTCAGCCTGGGCTAGAGCAAAACCTTACCTTGAAAAATAATAAAAGAAAAAAAATTATTTATTTTTTAAAATATGGAACACTTCACGAATTTGTGTGTCATCTTGTGCAAGGGCCATGCTACTCTTTGTTTTTTGGTTTTTCGAGGTAGGGTTTCACTCTAGCCCAGGCTGACCTGGGATTCACTATGTAGTCTCAGGGTGGCCTCGAACTCACGGCGATCCTCCTACCTCTGTCTCCCGAGTGCTGGGATTAAAGGCGTGCGCCACCATGCCCGGCTCCATGCTACTCTTCTCCGTGTAGTTCCAACTTTAGTCTATGTGCTGCCGAAGCCAGAACTGACTTTTTTTTTTTTAATAAAAAGGTTGTACTCTTAGACCGCCTCACCCTCACCCCACATCTGCTGAAGGATTATTGGTATTCTTTGTGGGGACCAAGAGGCCTCAATCAGTCTCTGTGGAGGCTGAATAGGTTGGGTGGGGGTGTAGGGGGTACATGGTGCCCCAGGGCATTTCTACCCACCCTGAAGCTCTTACAACCTTTCTACTCCCTCTTCTGAAATGTTCCCTGAGCCATAGAGCGCAAGGCAGGGGATCTGATTTAGTCTTGAGTTCTCTGTAGCCTTGGGATCTCTGTTTTGATGAGGTCTGAGTAACCACCGTGTCTGTCGCCATCTCCTTAGAACTGGTTGTCAGGCTAGCTGTGAGAGCAATATTCATGTCACTGCTTCCTCTGTAGTGACTCCTGGGCCCAGGCAGATGAGGTGGAGGTGACCCATCTCCTGGCAGGCAGTCAGCTCTCTATTCCTGATGTACTGATATATCCTGGTTCTTCCAGGTACTCTTCTCCATCTGTAACAGAGAACAGATTCTCCACCCAAAAGTGAGAGTAGTTTCAATTAAAGGGGGTGTGGTGGTTTGACTCAGGTGCCCCCATAAACTTAGGTGTTCTGAATGCTGGGTTCCCAGCTGATAGAGATTTGGGAACTAACGCCTCCTGAAGGGGGTGTATTGTTGGGGGTGGGCTTATGGGTGTTTAGCCAGTTTCCCCTTGCCAGTGTTTGGCACACTTTCCTGTTGCTATTGTCCACCTGACGTTGGCCAGGGGGTGATGTCCACCCTCTGCTCATGTCTTCATTTTCCCCTGTCACCGTGGAGCTTCCCCTCAAGTCTGTAAGCCAAAATAAACCTCTTTTTATCCCACAAGCTGCTCTTGGTTGGGTGATTTCCATCAGCAATGCTGAACCTGACTGCAACAAGGGAATAAGCCTAGTTATTGGAGAGGCTGACTGATGTGTATGTCCACTCTTCTGAGTTAGAGAGCAGTGGAAGGGTTCTCTCTGGGGCCTATTGCTTTCCTGTCCTGGGGAATCTGGCTTGGTTCCCAGAGCCAGATGTGAGTTCTCCCCCACGGAGCGGGTCTCATGTGCAATCCCGGAGCAGGTGGTTTCCTGCGCCGGCTGGCTGGGCGACGCTGTTGCACACGTGTATATATACCTGCTGCTCGGCTGGTTGATTTTTGTATCTGGCAGGATCTCCTGCATATTTGGTCTCTCGGCAGCCATGATTCTCCAGCTGCTGCCATAGCACTTTCCAGAACTCTTGAGGACCAGTGGAGAGCAGACTGGATTCCCTCTCAGATCCAGCACGGTCACTTGATGTCCCGTGGTCCGCAGGCAGGCTGTGGTGTCTTCAGCGATATCTCAGCTCTTGCACGTAACCAAGTGGCTTGACAGTGACATGAGGACTTCATGTCTCCCTGACCCACAGCTCACCGTGCAGGGCGCACTGGGGCAGGGGCTGTTAGGTCAGGACAAAATGGAGTCACCGAGGACAGCAGAAGGTGTGACAGAGACATAAGGAAGTGGGTCATCCACAGTCCTCAAGGAACCACCCAGCCATTATGCCTTCCTTGCCCCATAATCCCCCAGGTCATGATTCCCTGCCCCCTTATCTCTCAGGTCACCTGCTCACTGTTCTGGTCGCACACCCTGGCTATGTGAAATGGCTCATGTAAAGAACAAAGGACTTCTTTTCCCTTCCTCGCCTTCCCCCAGCTGAAGAGCTCTATATAGCCCATTATTATCTACAATCCCAAATTGACTCCTCTGCTCTTGAGTCCATCCTGGCAGCTCCTGTTTCCCTGAACGAAAGCTTCCATCTTTGCCTTAGACTGGTCTCCGTGGTCTTGGTCACTCCCGAATCTTACAGGGGTGGGACTCAATTCTGGCCCTGGGATTTGTCAACCAGAGCCCATGGTTTTAGGGTAATGCTTTCTCCACCTTTTGTGGGGCTCTTCTGTTCTGCCCCCCCCCCCCATGAGGACAATGACTTGTAGAATGGTATCCAAGAAGACAGTGTCTATGGAATTGATTTATGTTGCTATTAGTTTTGTGGAACCCTCCCCTCCCCATTCCCCCTTCCTATACCCCCAAGGCCTTTCCATACATTTCTTTCTTTCTCTCTCTCTTTCTTTCTGCTGACCATGAACTTGCTGTCGAGTAACCCCTCCTGCCCTCCCTCCCTGTTTCCCGTTTTCCTAGCTTCATTCTAGAACCACGCCCCTACTGCTCATATTTATTGCAGCTTACAGTTAACTGCCGCTGGTCCAGGTTAGGAACCACATACGGGACAGGACATGCGGCGTTTGTCTTTCTGAACCTGTGTGACCTCGCTTAGCATGATTTTTTTTTTTTTTACAAGTCCCTCCATTTTCTGATGAATAAGTTTGTCAACTTGATTGGACTGAGGTACCTAGGATTTCAGTCAAGTATAACACTGGGTGCGTCTATGAGGGAGATTCCAGAGGATTAATTAAGGGGGGAAGATCTGCTCTGAATGCGAATGGCAACATCCCATAGGCTGGGGGCCCTAATGGAATAAAAGGGAATAAAAAAATGGAATAGGGCTGGAGAGATGGCTTAGTGGTTAAGGCACTTGCCTGCAAAGCCTAAAGACTCAGGTTCGATTCCCCAGTATCCACGTAAGCCAGATGCACAAAGTGGCACATGTGCCTGGAGTTCATTTGCAGTGGCTAGAAGGCCTGGGCGTACCCGTTCTCTCTGCCTCCCTTCTCTCTCTCTCTCTCTCATACAAATAAATGTTCTGTGTTTTTTTTTTCTTTCGAGGTAGGGTCTCACTCTAGCTCAGGCTGACCTGGAATTCACTATGTAGTCTCAGGGTGGCCTTGAGCTCACAGCGATCCTCCTACCTCTGACTCCCGAGTGCTGGGATTAAAGGCGTGCGCCACCACGCCCTGGCTTTTGTTTTGTTTTTTAATGGAATAAAAGGAGAGCTTGGTCTCAGTACTTTCTCTCTGTCTCCCTCCCTCCCTCCCGGTGTCATGGCTGCTCTCCTGCGCCTGCCTCACCTTGATGGTCTGAAATCTCTCAAACTGAGCGACATGAATCTTCCTCCCCTCGTTTCTGTCATTAGCTCAGGTCTGGGTTTATAAGGAAAGTCTGTGTAGCCTCTTCCTTCACGTCAAAAGACAAGGAAGAGGCATGAGCTTTGCTGTCAACCATGTTTCTAATCCCAGCTCTGCCAACTCAAAGCTGTTGTTACTTTAAACACCCCATCCAGTTTCTCTGAGGCTGTTTTGCCCATGTGCAAAATGAAAACAAACAATAAAAAATGGTAATTCTTTTTCGAAGTAGGCTCTCACTCTAGCTCAGGCTGACCTGGAATTCACACTATAGTCTCAGGGTGGCCTCGAACTCACAGAGATCCTCCGTTCTCTGCCTCCCGAGTGCTGGGATTAAAGGTGGGCGCATGATGCCTAGCCAAAAGTGGCTATTCTAAAGGGTTGTTTAAGGACCTTGTCAAGGCAGGTATTGAACTTGGGAATACATGGTGCTAAACAAGACATATATGTCATCTCGTCCAAGGCTCAGGGACCATCGTGGAAGAGGGGATGGAAAGAGTATAAGGAATGGACGATGGGGTAGAGTGCTGTGGCACTCTGTCATCTGGAGTTCCATCGCATGACACGGTCACTGCACTCAGGAACTCACAACAGCTGTGGTTACTTGCAAAGTATCTGCACATGATAGAGCCCTTCAACATTCTGTCATTGATGGAGGAGAGGCTCGTGGGGGGGGGTCCCACCCCTTGTGGAGGAGCTAATGGCAACTAATGGGTGCTGGGGGAGGGGAGGCATTCTCTTCAGTGGTATAACCACTGAGAAGCGGTAGGAAGAGGAGGGGGTTCAGCTGGAGTGAAAGAAGAAGAGAAGGTAATGGGTATATGTGATTGAAAAAATAGATAAGAAACTAGAGCTGGAGAGATGGTTCAGCCGTTAAGGCACTTGCCTACAAAGCCTAAGGACCAGGGTTTGATTCCCCAGTACCCATGTAAAGCCAGAAGCACAAGGTGGCACATGCATCTGGATTTCTTTTGCAGTGGCTGGAGGTCCTGGCATGCCCATTCTCTTTCTGTGTCTCTCTTTAAATTAATTAACTAACTAACTTTCCTTCCTATGTATGTATATATATGAAATTAATTGGGAGCACAGTGACATTTGTCCATGAACCCCTGTAGCAAATCTGCCAGATTAAGAACAAATTTGCCAGACATGATGGCGCACACCTTTAATCCCAGCACTCTGGAGGCAGAGGTAGGAGGAACGCTATGAGTTCGAGGCCACCCTGAGACTACATAGTGAATTCCAGGTCAGCCTGGGCTAGAGTGAGACCCTACCTCGAAAAGAAAGAAAGAAAGAGAGAGAGAAGGAGTAAGAAAAGTAAGAGAAAAGCAAAAGAGAACATCGGACTTGATCTCTACAGACAGTTTATTGAGAGAAACAGTGAGGGGCAGCAGTCTTCCCCGGGGATGAAGGCTGAAGCACTGAGCCAGACTGGGGTTCAAACTTATAAGGAAGATCCTAAGAATCGGACTGTTCCAGGTGCCATTGAAAGAAAATTGTAGCTGTTTGTGTCCTTGTTCAGAATAGGCTGCTTCAGCCAGGAATGTCCAAGGGAGGAGACTCAGATGGTCTCTGGTCCTTCAAGGCCATCTAGGATAAGGGGAGCACATCAGTCAGGGAAGGTGCCAAACTTAGTGAGGCCAAATACCTCTGTTGCTTCTTTATTGCCTACTCTGAGCTTTAGGGATGGTTATTAACTCTTTAGTACCCTTTAGTTTTTAGGGAAGGCTATTAACCCTTCAGAAAGAAAGGAAGGAAGGATGGAAGGAATGACAGAAGGAGAAAAGGAAGGAAGGAAGAAGGAAGGAAGAGCTAGGCGTGGTGACATACACCTTTAATCCTCCCAACACTGGGGAGGCAGAGGTAGGAGGATCGCCATGAGTTCGAGGCCACCCTGAGACTACATAGTGAATTCAGGTCAGCCTGGGCTAGAGTGAGATCCTACCTCAGAAAAAACAAGAAGTTAGTTCCCTGACATACACGCTTGGGAAGGAAAAAATAAAAAATAAAAATAAAACATTACTGTGGAAGATACTCAACAGTGGACACTGCAAGCCTTATATTTGGCCAGCCAGGCCAAATGAGCCAACTGGTGCAATAGTGGCACGTCTGTCATGGTGGAAACCAACTGCCCTCTAATTGGACTGGAAGGCCTGCTCCATGGGAGAGAACACATCCCTAACACTGAAAACCTAAAACAGGGGTAGTCATGAGCCGTAGGAGTGTAACATCTGCTGCTTCCTGGCTAAATGTATATACTATGCTCATCAAACTGCCCAGTGAGCACTTCTCTTGATGTTCATACCCATATATTAATGCTACTCTCACTTTTTGTAGAGAACCTTCTCCTTTCAGATGGCAGTGACTTTGGGATGACTCAGAAGGCATCATGGTGCTGGAAAGAAGTGACAGGAGTGCTCAGCACTGCAATATCTCTATCACACTTTCCAAGGCTCAGGATACATTGTAGAAGAGGTAGCGAAAAGAATGTAAGAGTCAAAGGAAGGGTAGGACTCCTTACAACGTGCTCCTCCCAGACACAAAATGGCCTGGATATCCATGACCTCACAGTGCCTGACACTACCTACACAAGACCATCATAATAGGAGGAAAAGATCGTGACATCAAAATAAAAGAGAGACTGATTGAGAGGGGGAGGGGATATGATGGAGAATGGAGTTTCAAAGGGGAAAGTGGGGGGAGGGAGGGCATTACCATGGGATATTGTTTCCAATCACGGAAATTGTTAATAAAAAAAATAAAAAATAAAAAGAAATTACTGTTAACCCAGAATTCATGAGAATAAAGACCACTGACCACAAATTATGGCCAAATTGAAGCAGGTTTTTATTTGTGCCCAGTGAAGCCGGGCTGGCGGCTGCCTCCGTAAGGCGGGGGTGCAGAGAACAGCCCTGAGCAAAACTGAAGACAGGTTTTCATAATTCACAAACTCTAAGGTTGAAAGATTTCCAATAGGGAACTTGGCAAGCAAAATACATAAGCAAATAGCAGTTCACAATCGCTTGACCTGACCTCTTGGGAAGAGTATGAGGTAAGGCAGCGTCAGAGTGGGGAGTAACTCAGGTTCCAGGAGGCTCCAGGGGCGGGGGACTCTGGCCAGGTAGTGAAGGAACAGTTAGACCTAACAGAACTTAAGTTTCATAGTAACACAGTAAGCAGAAAGGAAACAACTCCTAACTCTCAGATGGAGTCAGCCTGGTTCGTAGACTGTTTTGAAATGAGCCTGGAGCAAGGTCCTATGAACCTTGACCTGACGCTGGCATTTGAAAAGTCAGGCCCTGCTCGGGCTGAAAACAATTTGTAGAGGCACTTGTGTGCATTGGAGACGTCCTGAACCATTCTACTCAACGCCTTTAGTGAAAATAACATGAAAGGAATCTAATAAAGCTTCCTTTACTTTTGTTGACGTATGTAACGTGCAAATAAGACGACAGATATCAAGCCCGGTGTGGTGGCGCACACCTTTAATTCCCAGCACTTGGGAGGCAGAGCTAGGAGGATCGCCGTGAGTTCGAGGCCACCCTGAGATTACATAGTGAATTCCAGGTCAGCCTGAACTAGAGTGAGACCCTACCTCGAAAAATCAAAAATAAATAAATAAATAAATTGTTTTAAACCATATAAACTTCATGGGCCAACTCAGCTCATTGCCACGTCTCGCTTCTGTAAAAGCCAGCAGCTCTGCCTGCCCCTCCCCGCTGCTAAAACCACCACAGGATGAGAGTCACATCTCAGCTTAAACACCAGAGTTACTTTGGGGAGCGATCCCAGTGTTGGTCCCCGGGAAATAAACTCTACTTTTCAGGCCTACTGGCGTTGGAGTGATCTTTTCAGAGAAGTTCCACAGCAGAACCAGGCAGGTCGAGGGAAAGGTCTCCAGTGGACATCTCTTAGTGTTTCTCTTTCTTTGTCCGTATGCACGTGTGGTGGTTTGACTCAGGTGTCCCCCATAAACGCTAGTGTTCTGAATGCTAGGTTCCCCAGAAGATGGCAATTGGAAATTAACATCTATCTCCTGGAGGCGGTGTATTATTGGGGGCGGGCTTATGGGTGTTATAGCCAGCTTCCCCTTGCCAGTGTTAGGCACACTCTCCTGTTGCTGTTGTCCACCTGATGTTGGCCAGGGGGTGATATCCACCCTCTGCTCATATCATCGTTTTCCCCTGCCATCGTGGAGCTTCCCCTTGAGCCTGTAAGCCAAAATAAACCTCTTTTTCCCACAAGCTGCTCTTAGTTGGGTGATTTCTGCCAGCAATGCGAACCTGACTGCAACAGCATGTGTGTTCATGTGTGTTCATGCGTGTTTATGTGTTACGTGTGGGCACACGTGGAGGCAAAAGATCGATATCAAGTGTCATCCTCGGTTGCTCTGCACCTTGGGTTTTTGTTGTTTTGGGGGTTTTCGAAGTAGTGTTTCATTCTAGCTTAGGCTGACCTGGAATTCACTATGTAGTCTCAGGGTGACCTCGAACTCGTGGCGATCCTCCTACCTCTGCCTCCCGAGTGCTGGGATTAAAGGTGTGCGCCACCACGCCCAGCTTCCCTTTTTTTTTTTTTTTTTTTTTTTTTGAGACACAGGGTCTCAAACTGAAGCCAGAGCTCACCAACTTGGCTGCGCTAGCTAGCCAGTCAACCCTAGGGAGCCTCCTGTCTCCGTCCCCGGCGCTGACATTACAGGTGCTCACCGCCACGCCTGGGCTTTATGTGGGTGTACTTGGGCCTCGTGTTTACACAGCAAGCAGTGTACCTGCCCACTGAGCAAACTCCCCAGCTCATGGTTTATTATTATTATTACTGTTAAAACATTATTTGAGAGAGAGAGGCAGATAGAGAGAATGGGTGCACTAGGGCCTCTAGCTGCTGCAAACGAACTCCAGATGCATGTGCCACCTTGTGCATCTGCTCTACGTGAGTCCTGGGGAATTGAACGTGGGTCCTTTGGCTTTGCAGGAAGGTGCCTTAACTGCTAAGGCATCTCTCCAGCCCATCTTTTCTTCTACTTCTTCTCCCCGCCTGCCCCCCCCCCCCCGAGGTAGGATCTCACTCTAGCCCAGGCTGACCTGGAATTCACTATGTAGTCTCAGGGTGGCCTCGAACTCACGGCGATCCTCCTACCTCTGCCTCCCGAGTGCTGGGATTAAAGGTGTGCGCCACCATGCCCCATCCATCTTTATGAGAGATTCCATATAGTCCAGAACTGCTAATTATAAAATCCCATATCAAGGGAATGAACATGTGATGACCCCCAAAATACAAATCAAAGCTTTCTGGCAAATTTGGGGGCCTTTCTGCCTTCATAATCATGTAAGTTAATTGCTCATAATAAATCTCCTTACACACACACACACACACCTACTGTTTCTATTCTTCTAGAAAACTCAAGCTAATACAGTAGTTTATATTATCACTTAAAATTATATTTTGTACATCTTTCACAATATTCAAAGAGATCCTTACTCTTTGTCTAACTCAGTCCTGTGGAAAATTATTTTATTTGCAAAGTTAGAAACTGAGGGGAATGGATTCTGAGGAGAAAGTTCCTAAAGCTTGAGAATTAAAACACGCGATATAATTGAGCTACCTAGTGCACACTGGAAGCAGATGGCTCGTGGACTGTGCTGTGGCAGTTTCCAAAGCCCCCCACCCCCCCGACTTCCTAAAACACATCTTCCTAGTTGGTGTGCTTGCTGCCAAAGAAACAGAACCGTTAAAGCTTCTCTGACAATACCCTGCCTACTTCTGTAATATTTCATTCATTTATTTGAGAGACAGAGACTTGGGAGCAGAGGTAGGAGGATCGCCATGAGTTCGAGGCCACCCTGAGACTCCATAGTGAATTCCAGGTCAGCCTGGGCTAGAGTGAGACCCTGCCTCAAAAAACTACAAAAAAAAAAAAAAAAAAAGGAGAAACAGAGAGAGAGACACAGAATGGGTGCACCAGGGCCTCTCGAGACTCATATGCCACCTTGTGCACCTGGCTTTACGTGGGTACTGGGGAATTGAACCTGGATTCTTTGGCTTTGCAGGCAAGCGCCTGAACCGCTGAGCCATCTCCCCAGCCCAACCCTACCTAAATTTTAAGATCAAACAATGAAAATAAGGGTAATATTATTGCTATTGTGTGGAAGTTTTGGGGAAAGAAACACTATGAACCTAAAATCAGTCACCCAAACATCATTTGTCAATGATTTGTCAGCTCTGATGCAGCTTCTGATGAAGAAAGGAGCAGACAATGGATAATTCTGACCTATGATGAGGCCATCTGGCAAATGTCAGGCCTTGAGGCAGAAATCTGACAACCGGGAGAAAGTTCTCAGGGAGCGGAAGTTGCTGAGTGACTAGGAGGAGGACCCCCACCATAGCACCCCAGCCTGGGTCGGGTCAGCGGGGCCCAGCAGGGAGTGAGGAGAGGGGCTCCTGCCCGGAAGACACTGCGCTGGGTGAATGTTTTCTGCCTTTGATTTTGTTTCTACCGAGTTGAACCAGCAACAGGCTGAGGAGACACGAAGTTGCCCAACTTCTTTTTTTTTTTTTTAATTTTTTTGTTTATTTTTATTTATATATTTGAAAGCGATGGACAAAGAGCGAGAGAGAGAGAGAGAGAGAGAGAGGCAGATATAGACAGAGAGAGAATGGGCGCGCCAGGGCCTCCAGCCACTGCAAATGAACTCCAGACGCGTGCGCCCCCTTGTGCATCTGGCTAACGTGGGTCCTGGAGAATCAAGCCTCGAACCGAGGTCCTCAGGCTTCACACGCAAGCACTTAACCGCTAAACCATCTCTCCAGCCCCCAACTTCTTATAATAATAGCACACCGAGCCCGGACATGGTGGCGCACGCCTTTAATCCCAGCAATGGGGAGGCAGAGGCAGGAGGATTGTTGTGAGTTTATGGCCATCCTGAGACTACACATAGTGAATTCCAGGTCAGCCTGGGCTAGAGTGAGACCCCACCTCAAAAAACCAAAACACACACGCGTGTGCGCACACACACACACAAAACAAAAACAAAAAACAAGATCTGGAGAGAGATGGATTAATGATGAAGGCACCTAGTTGTGAAGCCCAAGTTCCCAAGTTCTATTTATTCCCTAGGACCCATGTAAGCCAGATGCTCAGGATGGCACATGCATCTGGAGTCCATTTGCAGTGGCTAGAGGCCCATTTTCTCTCTCTTTCTCAAATAAGTAAATTAAAATACAATGAAATAGCTGAGGGAAATCCTTGAAGAGACTGAAAGCTGACCCGGAGGGCAGGGCAGCGAGGCTGGGCCTGGGATGTGGGGCAGCCGGGGAGGGGCAGCAGGAAGAGAGACTTGCAAGTGGACCAATCACACCCTGATAGTCATCCTCAAAACCCCTCCCTTTCCAATCCTCCAGGCTGGCAATTTTCCTCACAGGGCTTAAAGGGAAGCCTCCCATCAGAGAGAGGCTCTGGGTAAAGTCACAGCTTTTTGATTCCACAGGGAATCAAACCCTGGCTGGGAGGCTTTGCAAGCAAATTCCTTTAACCACTGAACCATCTCCCTACCCCAATAGCAATAGGCAAGTGTTTTCTTGTTTGTTTTTTGTTTTTTGTTTTGGTTTTTTGAGGTAGGGCCTCACTCTGGCCCAGACTGACCTGGAATTCACTATGTAGTCTCAAGGGGGCTTTGAACTCAAGGCCATCCTCTTAGCTCTGCCTCTTGAGTGCTGGGATTAAAGGCGTGTGCCACCACACCCAGCTTGTTTTTTTGTTTGTTTGTTTGTTTGGTTGGTTGGTTGGTTGGTTTTGATTTTGGTTTTTGGAGGTTTGGTTTTTGGAGGGTTTCATTCAGTCCAGGCTGACCTGGAATTCACTATGTAGTCTAAGGGTGGCCTTGAACTCACAGTGATCCTCCTACCTCTGCTTCCCGAGTGCTGGGATTAAAGGCGTGCACCTTAAACATTTATTTTATTTTATGTATTTGAGAGACAGAGAGAGAGAGAAAGAGGTAGGTAGAGAGGGGTGGGCAGAGAGAGGCACACCAGGGCCTTCAGCTGCTGCAAACGAACTCCAGACACATGCGCTATCTTATACATCTGGCTTATGTGGGTCCTAAGGAATCAAACCTGGATCCTTTGGCTTTGCTAAACCAGCTCTCCAGCCTGACACACACTTGTAATCCCAGCACTCTGGAGGCTGAGGTAGCAGGATCACCTAGAATTTGAAGCCTTCCTGGGATTACAGATTGACTCCCAAGTTAGCCTGGGCTACAGTGAGACCCTGTTTCAAAAAAAAAAAAAAAAAAATCCAACAGGGGCTGGAGAGATGTCTTAGCGGTTAAGGCGTTTGCCTGCAAAGCCAAAGGATCCTGGTTTGATTCTCCAGGACCCACATAAACCAGATGCACAAGGGGGCGCATGCATCTGGAGTTTGTTTGCGGTGACTGGAGGCCCTGGTGTGCCCATTCTCTCTTTCTAAAAAGTAAACAAAAAAAAAAAAAGAAAAGAAAAGAAATGGAGGGAGTCAGCTATAAAAACGGTAGAGCACTTGTTTAGCATCCACAAGATCCTGAGTTCAATTAACAGCAACACACACACACAGAGAATAACAAATATGATCTCAGGTACTCAGCACCCATCAAGGGAGAACTGGCGAAGATAAATGTAAAGAAATCACTTCAAGGGCTGGAGAGATGCCTTAGCAGTTAGGCGTTTGCCTGTGAAGCCTAAGGACCCAGGTTCAATTCCCCAGGACCCATGTAAGCCAGATGCACAACGGGGCGCATGTGTCTGGAGTTCATTTGCAGTGGCTAGAGGCCCTGGCACGCCCATTCTCTATCAGAGAAAATACCAGCAACTTAAACTCATATGCAAATATCGACATTCCTTTTGCCTTAGAAGCCCAGGGAACATTGCTGAGGACTGGGCAGAAAGACTTAAGAGTCTCAGGATTGGGACGTGTATCCCGAGGGACAATGTCCCCACACAGAGGCTCTTGAGGTCCCTCAGGACCCCACAGTGGATGCAGGTGTGGTGAAGGACCACAAGAAGAGTAAGCTATTGGAAACTCGTCAATAATGCCATTCGTTCATTCAGGAACATTCACAATTAGTAATGAAAATACGGTAAGTTCAGAACACAAGGACCACAAAGCAATTAAAAATCCCAGTCTGACACTGAAGAGAAAGAGCCTCTTTTTTCTCAAAACTAATTAATTAGCTAATTAATTAAAAAGAGGGGGCTGGAGAGATGGCTTAGCGGTTAAGGCACTTGCCTCCATAGCCAACGGACCCAGGTTCAATTCCCCAGGACCCACGTAAGCCAGATGCACACGGGGGCGCATGCATCTGGAGTTCATTTGTAGTGGCTGGAGGCCCTGGCGTGCCCATTCTCTCTCTGTCTCTCTCTCTTTCTCTCTCTCTCTAATAAATAAATAAAAATAAAATATTTTTTGAAAAAAAGGAAACCACATCAAGAGGAAGTAGTACCAGTTACAGAAAAATATGGATCAATGACTGCAGTAAACGTTGACTCAGTGAAGTTACCAGAGACAATTCAATTCAAAAGAAGTCATTAACCGGTGAGAAAATACGACGAAATATGGACCGGTGTAATAGCAACAGGCTATCTAGAAATTAACTTAATCAAGGGTAGATAAGACGTCTATAGGAAAATGTTAGAGCTTGAGTAAGTTTCCTTCTCTCTTTCTTTTGCGAGCAATCTAGGTTTGGTGGTGTGGGGGGGGGATAACGGAATCTGGAGGAAAAGTCGGCATGAAAGCCTTTGGACAGAGGACACCAGGCCAGAGACTGAAACACCTGGCTCCCATGTAGACCACAGCTGCGGAGGTGGCCAGGACTTTGGACTCCCAGTCTTGTGAAAACTCCGCTGCCTGCGAATTATCATCAGGTCCCTGGACTTAATAAAAAGTCTGGTTACAAAAATGTAAATTTTGCCCAAAAGGGAGTTTCCTTATGTGTTCTCTTCTCAACATAAAGACAAAACTCATTTCAGAATATTGAAAATAAGTAAACAGAAATTACAGCCTGGGTCAGTCACAACCACAATTAACATCTTTTATGTATCTCATTAAGCGGTTTCTGAATAGGTGTTTTTTTTTTTTTTAATGTAGACTACATTCTATTTAAAGAAATTTTTATTTATTTGAAAGCAGAAAGAAAGATAGACAGAGAAAGAATGTATAGTGTTTTTCTTTTTTAATGTAGACTACATTTTATTTAAAAAAAATATTTTTAGCCGGGCGTGGTGGTGCATACCTTTAATCCCAGCACTCGGGAGGTAGAGGTAGGAGGATTGCCGTGAGTTCGAGGCCACCCTGAGACTCCATAGTGAATTCCAGGTCAGCCTGGGCTAGAGTGAGACCCTACCTGGAAAAAACAAAAAAAAAATAAAAAAATAAAAAAAAATGCATGTGTGTGTGTGTATATATATATGCATTTGGGAGATCACCATGAGTTCAAGATCACATTTGGGAGATCATCATGAGTTCAAGGCCAGCTTGAGACTAAATTCCAGGTCAGGCTGGACTAGAGTGAAACTTTATCTTGAAAAACCAAAATAAAATAAAAAATAAATAAATAAAAGAAATATTTTTATTCACTTATTTGAGAAGGAGGGAGGGGAGAGAGAGCACACCAGGGTACAACAGAACTCCAAACACATGTGCCTCTTTGTGTACACTGGGGGAATTAAACCTCAGCTAGTAAGCTTTGCAAACGAGCACCTTTAGCCACTGAGCCATCTCCTTAGCAATACATTCTATTTTATTTTGTTTTATTTTTTGTTTTTTTGAGGTAGTCTCACTCTGGTCCAGGCTGACCTGGAATTACAGGCATGTGCCAGCATGCCGGGTTTTTGTGGTGCTGGGAAGGAAATCTGTGATAGGCAAGCACTCCACCGAGTGAGCCACAAACTGTTTTGGCTCACAGCACCTCTAGCTGATAGTGGCTTGTGGATTTATTTTAGACATCCTGTCTTCCCCAACAGGTCCCCCCCCCCCATCCTATTTGTGTGTGTGTGTGTGTGTGTGTGTGTGTGTGTGTGTGTGGTTTTTCGGGGTAGGGACTTGCTCTACTCCAGGCTGACCTGCAATTCACTATATCGTCTAAGGGTGGCCTTGAACTCCCGGAGATCCTCCTACCTCTGCCTCCCAAGTGCTGGAACTAAAAGGCAGGCCACCACGCCCAGATTCCTGTCCTATTTAAAAGACACTTTTGTTCTTTACTTTGTTTCTACACTGCTAAGGTTGTTCACGGTGTACTTTTCAAATATTCTCTTATCTATGCAAAGTCACCCATGCACCAGAAATCAACTTTCCCCACTAGATACCTCCCTGATGATTCATCACAGGACACACTGGTTTCTCTCTCCCCTGACTTCTAGAACTGGTCGTTGGAGGCAGAACCAGCCTCCTCAGAGATCCTTAGTCCTCCTCTACCCATTCCGCACCCACAAGACAGCTCTCAACAGTGCCGATTTCCTCACACCTCTGCTCTTCTGTTACGCAAGGCTGGGAAAGAGGACTAATTCTACCACATGGGAAACACCCACTCATCTTCCATGGGATCCACACACTCAGTCCAGCAGACTTGAATGCCTGTTGTGCGGACATCAGTGTGCAAGAGCTACTTCATTGTGTGGAAACAGATCTGCCAGTTTCTTCATGCAATGATCTGTGACAGCATAAAAACAAAATAAAATATTTGACAAATGAAGGAAGGAAGGAAAGAAAAAAGAAAAGAAGAGCAAAGGGCCAGGTGTGGTGGCGCACGCCTTTAATCCCAGCACTTGAGAGGCAGACGTAGGAGGATCGCTGTGAGTTCGAGGCCAGCCTGAAACTACGTAGTGAATTCCAGATCAGCCTTGGCTACAGCGAGACCCTACCTTGAATGAAAAACTAAAAAGGGGGCTGGAGAGATGGCTCCGCCGTTAAGGCACTTGCCTACAAAACTAAAGGACCTCGGTTCGATTCCCCAGGACCCACGTAAGGCAGATGCACAAGGTGGTGCGCCTGGTGTTTGTTTGCAGTGGCTGGAAGCCCTGGAGCTCATTCTCTCTCTCTTTCCCTCACTCTCTTTTGCTCTGCCTCTTTCCCTCTCTCAAATAAATAAATAAAAATAAAATTAAAAAAAAAAAAAGCAAATAGAAAAGGGAAGGGGAAATCCTAGATTTTGATTTATGTTATTTACTCTCTATCTCACTCTGCCATCTTAGCTAATTAAAAAGGGGGGGGGGGAGCATTGCTGCATGTGAGCACAAGCCAGAGCAAAGAAACACCAGATGCTTGTGCAACTTTTTGCCTCTAGCTTAAGTGGGTGGCTTGGGAATTGAACCCCTGAACCCCAAGCTAGCAGACTTTGCTAGCAAGCACCTTTAACTACTGAGCCATCTCCCCAACTTCCATATCAGCTACTTTTTGTTAACCTCCTAAACCCTAATTTCCTCATCTATAAAATTGGAATAGTAAACAGAAATATTCTAACATGGGCTGGAGAGATGGGTAGTGGTTAAGGCGCTTGCCTGTGAAGCCTTAGAACCCAGGTTCAACTACCCAAACCCACGTAAGCCGGATGCACAAGGTGCCACGCGCATCTGGAGTTTCACTGCAGTGGCTAGAGGCCCTGGCTTGCCAATTCTTGCTCTCTCATATATATATATATGGGGCCAGAGAGATGGCTTAGCAGTTAAGACACTTGCCAGTGAGACCAAAGGACCCAGGTTTGTTTCCCCAGGAACTACGTAAGCCAGATACGCAAGGTGGTGCATGCACCTGGAGTTTGTTTGCAGTGGCTGGAGGCCCTGGTGCACCAATTCTCTCTATCTGCACCTCTCTCTCTCTTTCAAATAAATAAATTAAATTAAAAAAAAACAAAAACAAATAATTTTTTTAAAAAAAAGAAATAGTTTAACCTTGTTGTGAAGGTTAAAGGAGACAAATTTTTGTTTTCTTATTTGAAGACAGTGTCCTGCTTCAGACTCACAATCTTCTTGCCTCGGCTTTTTTGTTGTTGTTTATTTTTATTTATTTATTTGAGAGCGACAGAGAGAGAAAGAGGCAAAGAGAGAGAGAGAATGGGCGCACCAGGGCCTCCAGCCTCTGCAAACAAACTTCAGACGCATGCACCCCCTTGTGCATATGGCTAACGGGTGGTCCTGGGGAATCGAGCCTTGAACCGGGGTCCTTAGCACTTAACCACTAAGCCATCTCTCCAGCCCTGCCTCAGCTTTTTAAGTGCTGAGAAGTGACACTATGCATGGTTTAAATGAGATAATTTAAAAATTATCGTTGAAGTTGGGCGTGGTGGCGCACGCCTTTAATCCCAGCACTCAACAGGCAGAGGTAGGAGAACCACCATGAGTTCAAGGCCACCCTGAGACTACATAGTGAATTCCAGGTCAGCCTGGGCCAGACTGAAACCCTACCTCAAAAAACAAACAAACAAACAGAATTACCATTGAAAATTATTCAGGAAAAATGCTAGTAATTTTTAGAGGCTGAAGAGATAGTCCAGCAGTTAGGGCACTTGTCTGAAAAGCCTGACAACCCGGGTTTGATTTCCCAGTACCCACGTGAAACCAGATGCACAAAATGACCCCTGCATCTAGAGTTTATTTGTAGTGGTAAGAGGCCTAGCACACCTAAGCTCTCTGTCTTGTCTCTTTCTCTCTTACACACACACACAAAATCAAAACATACTTGAGGGCTAAACAGATGGCTTAGTGGTTATGTTGCTTGCCAGAAAAGCCAAAGAACCCAAGTTCAATTCCCCAAGACCCACATAAACCAGATGCACAAGGTGGCACATGTGTCTGGAGTTCGTTTACAGTAGCTAGAGGCACTGGCGCACCCATTATCTCTCTTTCTCTCTCTCTCTCTCTGCCTCTTTCTCTCTCTCAAATAAATAAATACAAATTTTAAAATATATAAAAATATATTTTAAAATTACTAGCATTAAAAAAAGTCTGTTTATGTATTTGCAAGATGAGAGGAAGAGAGAATATGAATGAATGAATGAGCACACCAGGGCTTCCAGCCACTGTAGATGAAGCAAATACTCTTAACTGCTGAGCCATCTCCCCAGCCCAGAGTGCAGTAATTAATTTTAATTATAATTTTATGCATCATTATCACTGGGCTATTGGAAACGCGGATGTGTGGCAGTGCATTATCCTGGATTTTTTTTGTGGTGTGTTTTGGATGAGTTTCACATTAAAATCAACAACAAACTGACCTCCCTAATGTGCGTAAGCGTGATCGAGTCAGTTAAGACCTGAAGAGAACAAAAATGCTAAGCCTGAGCTGGAGAGACGGCTTAGCAGTTAAGATGTTTGCCTGTGAAGTCTAAGGACCCATGTTCCGCTCTCCAGATCCCACTTGAGCCAGATGCACAAAGGTGAGGTAAGCGCAAGGCGGCACATGCTCACTAGGGGGCGCAAGTGTCTGGAGTTTGATCACAGAGGCTGAGGCCCTGGTGTGCCAATTCTCTCTGTGTCTCTCTCGCTCTCTCTAAAGAATAAAAACAATGCTGAGCCTTTTTTTTTAAAAAAAAAAAAACATTTTATTGGGCTGGAGGGATGGTTTAGCCATTAAGGTGTTTGCCTGCAAAGCCAAAGGACCCAGGTTCGATTCCCCAGGACCCACGTTAGCCAGATGCACAAGGGGGCACATACGTCTGGAGTTCGTTTGCAGTGGCTGGAGGCCTTGGCACACCCATTCTCTCTCTCTCTCTCTCTCGCTCTCTCTTTCTCTGTCAAATAAATAAAAAGAAAAAATCCTGGAAGTTTAAAAAATATTTTTTTTAATTATTATTTTTAATATTATTTTTAATTATTATTTATTTGAGAAAGGGGGGAGAGAAGAAAGAATCAGCATGCCAGGGCCTCCAGCAGCTGCAAAGGAACTCCAGATGCATGTGCCACCTTGTGCATCTGGCTTATGTGGGAACCTGGATCCTTTGGCTTTGCAGGCAGGAGCCTTAACCACTAAGCCAGCTCTCCAGCCCAGTTGAGCCTTTTATGATGAAGAACGACAGGCTGCTTCCCACCTGGTCAAGTTTAAGCTGCAACACCAGTTTCTTCCTGCCTTTGGACTCAGACTGAACCGTTGGCTTTTCTGGGTCTCACTCATGCCAGCCGTCGGACTGGAACTTAACCATTCTCATCCTGGTGCTCAGGCCTCCCGCTATGCTGCTGGGGTTCCAGATTGCCACTTGCAGACTCAAAAACCCATCAGCAGGCTGGAGAAGATGGCTTAGCAGTTAAGGCACTTGCCTGCAAAGCCAAAGGACCTCGGTTCGATTCCCCAGGTCCCACGTAAGCCAGATGCACAAGGAGGCGCATGCATCTAGAGTTCATTTGCAGTGCCTGGAGGCCTTGGCACACCCATTCTCTCTCCCTCTCTCTCTTCCTCTTTCTTTCTCTCTCTCTCTCAACTAACTAACTAAATAAAATATATTTTAAAAAGTAAAAAAAAAAAAAACTCATCAGTCTCTACAATTATGTGAGCCAATTGATTCCTTATAATTAATCTTTATGTATACACACACACACACACACACACACACACACATTCCTTTCTGTTTGTCTTAGAAAACCCAGACTAGGGACTGGACAGATGGCTTAGTGGCTAAAGGCACTTGCTTTTAAAGCCTGCCAGCCTTTGTTGGCCCTGGTTTGATTCCCCAGTACCCATGTAAAGCCAGATGCACAAAGTGGCACATGGGTCTGGAGTTCATTTGAAGCGGCAGGAGGCCCTGGCGTGCCTGTTCATTATCTGTCTTTGTCTGTCTCCCTTTGCAAATAAATAAAAATAAATATTTTAAAAAGAAAACCCAGAGTAACACAGCAATTTATATTATGATTTAAAACTATATATTGTATTTGTTTTCACAGTGTTCACGATAGCTTTACTCTTTTGTCTAATCCAGTCCTATGAAAAATCATTTTATCTATAAAGCGAACTGATATGAATTAAGAAGTTTCCTGAAACCATGAGTTCTAGAACCGTTCATTTTGCAGGACACAGCTCCAGAAAACTGGCTTTTTTTTTTTTTAAGGTCAAGATTTCACACCCTGTTTTTTTTACATTTTTATTATGATTACTCTGGAATATGCTGGGTTAAACAGTGACCAAAAAGTCAAGGGAACATCAGACGCAGCGTGAAGCAGGGAAGAGCTTGACAAGTTCAAAGGAGAAACCTGTGGGACCCCAACAGCTAGCTGTGAAGCTGAAGGGAGGCTTCGGTGAAAGCTAAAGGGGTTCAGCGCTTGGATCCTGGGGTTCAGCAGTGGCACTCAGTCCAGTCACTGTTCACAGCAGAGTGCTCTGTCATCTGCACCCAGATGCCTTCAGAGCCGGACCCAACCTTAGAAGTCATCCAGCTTGAAGACCCTGAGAGATAGCAGTGACATAGTTATTTTGTTTTTGTGTGTGTGTGTGCCTGTGTGTGTGTGTCATGTTTATTTATTTATTTGACAGAGAGAGAGAGAATGGGCGCGCCAGGGCCTCCAGCCACTACAAACGAACTCCAGATGCGTGCGCCCCCTTGTGCATCTGGCTAACGTGGGTCCTGGGGAATCGAACCTGGGTTCTTTGGCTTTGCAGCCAAACGCCTTAACCGCTAAGTCACCCCTTCAGCCCGTGTGTGTTGTTTTTTTTTTGAGGCAGGGTCTCGCCCTGGCCCAGGCTGACCTGGAATTCACTCTGTAGTCTCAGGGTGGCCTCAAGCTCACAGTGATCCTCCTACCTCTGCCTCTCCAGTGCTGGGATTAAAGGCGTGTGCCACCACGCCCACCCTGCTGACGCAGTTTTTGAGTCCCCGACCCCCATATAAAATAGGTAAGGAGAAATCAACATCTTATGCACCCTGGTAATAAAATAAAGTGCCGGCTTAACTCTATGATCTCCCAAGTACTGGAGCAAACGAGCCACCATAAAACCCATGGTGGCATTTGTGAGCCAGAAAACAGGGGATGAGAGGGAGGGTATGTGGGGAACACGTCAGCCCAGGGCAGCCCCTAGACCACCAGTGTGAACCCAGCGGAGAGCTGACTGAGCCCAGAGTCAGGCTGAGCACGCGGGTCAGGGAGAGCAAGTCCCACGCCCCAGGCTGAGCAGCAGGAACAGAGTGTTCTGGAATCGCTCTAACGATCTAATTGGTAGCATTTGCCATTTCTGTGGCATAAACACTCTCATCGCGGTGAGTTACAAGTATCAACATGAACTGACAGGCAAGGGCTGTGCGCAATCAGCCCTTGCAAATGGGAACCAGCTGTGAGGTGCAGGAAGGGCCAGGGCCCTTTTCCCAGGCTGGGAAGTCAGAAACGAGCAGAGTAGGGACGGTGGCAACCTCGGGAGGAGAGGCTGAGATCTCGTCTTTTCTTCATGGGAGCTGGAGCCCGGAAGAGAGAGAATGGAACAGCGGCAGAAACTTTCAGAGAACGCTTTTCTATGATTCTCAACACTATGTGAACACCAAAGGAGTTTAAAACAAGCCTGGCTACTTCAAACCAAACAACCTTCCCCAAACTCAGGAATACTTAAGGGCTCATAAAAAATAAGCAAGACAGCCAGGCGTGGTGGTGCACGCCTTTAATCCCAGCACTGGGGAGGCAGAGGTAAGAGGATCGCCATGAGTTCGAGGCCACCCTGAGACTCCATAGTGAATTCCAGGTCAGCCTGGGCTAGAGCAAGACCCTACCTCGAAAGACCAAGAGCAAGAGAAAGTATTCCATATAGCTGTTCACACTTGTAATCCCAGCTCTTGGGAAGTAGAGGCAGGATCAGGAGTTCAAAGTCATCCTCAGCTAAACTACATGGTGAGTTCAAGGCCAATCTCATAAAACCAAAATAAACAAATAATAATAAAGTTAAAAAAAAAACAACAGGAAAGAAAGAGGAAGGAAGGAAAGGAGGGACAGAGGGAGGGATTAAAGGCGTGCGCCACCACGCCCAGTGTAGAAAACTTTTGACATGACCAGATGCTCTGTAAACACAAATCACGAAGATAGCTAGGACGCGTGCTTAATACTTATCTGTGAACAGAATTCCAAGGACTCATACAGGAAGGAAGCTAGAAAGATGACTTTCGTCCAAGACAGATGATTTAGCAGTTAACGAGCTTGCCTGGGAAGCCTAGGAACCCAGGTCCGATTGCCCCAGAACCCATGTAAGCCAGATGCACATGGTGGCACATGTTTCTGGAGTTTGTTTGCAGTGGCTGGACGCCCTGATGCACCCATTCTCTCTCTCTCTCTAAACAAATAAACTGTTTAAAAAAATTAAGGGCTGGAGAGATTGCTTAGTGATTAAGGTGCTTGCCTGCAAAGCCAAAAGGACCCATGTTCAACTCCCCAAAACCCACATAAGCCAGATGTACAAGATGGCATATGTATCTGGAGTTTGTTGCAGCAGCTGAAGGTCCTGGCATACCCATTCTCCTTTCCCCTGGCCCCCTTCTCTCTCTCAAGTAAATAAATAAAAAATGGTTTTAAAAAGGGGGGGGCTGGAGAGATGGCTTAGAGGTTAAGGCATTTGCCTGCAAAGCCAAAAGGATCACAGTTCGATTCTCCAGGACCCACATAAGCCAGCTGCACAAGGAGGAGCATGCGTCTGGAGTTCATTTGCAGTGGCTGGAGGCCCTGGCGTGCCCATTCTCTCTCTGTCTCTCTCTCTCTCCCTCTTCCTCTCTCTCAAATAAATAAATAAAATATATTTAAAAACAGAAAAAAACAAACAAACAAAAGAAGGCTGGGCATGGTGGCGCACACCTTTAATCCCAGCACTCAGGTGGCAGAGAGGTAGGAGGATTGCTGTGAGTTCGAGGCTACCCTGAGATTACATAGTGAATTCCACATCAGTCAGGGCTGGAGCGAGATCCTACCTTGAAAACAAAGAACAACAACCACCAAAAAAAATAGAAATAAAAGTAGAACAGTTGTGGTTGCTTTCAAATTCTGAGACCTTTCTAGTAATGACAATCTATTAAACATAACCATGTATCTAATTAAAAAATATGGATTTTTCTGTTTAAAAAATTTTAAGAAGCCGGGCGTGGTGGCGCACGCCTTTAATCCCAGCACTCGGGAGGCAGAGGTAGGAGGATCGCCGTGAGTTCGAGGCCACCCTGAGACTCCATAGTGAATTCCAGGTCAGCCTGGGCTAGAGTGAGACCCTACCTCAAAAAACAAAACAAAAACAAAAACAAAAAATTTAAGAAGAAAGATTACTTGGGAAAATTGAATTATCTCGTGATGTATTATTTGTTATGGACATAAAATGACTGCGAGAACATATATATATTTTTTCTTTTGTTTGCAAGCTGTGTAAAGGTGTGTGAAGATATAGGCTTGCCAATAGGATCCAGACACAATGACGCACACTGCGCAGGGGCCTGCTCCCTTCAGAACACAAGCAAATGTACCACCTCCACTCAGGTGCCCCTCCCCCTCCCGTGCAACTATTGCGCCCTTTTCCACCTCACTTGCTACGTCTGTCCTCGGGAGGATGGGTAGGTGACACACCAGGTACCTGGACCAAAACCACACTGCAAAACGCGGTTTCATTGTTTTTCCCGTCTGAGAGCTTGCCCAGACTCCCTGCCCTTTCCCCTACTTTCCTCTGCCAGATAAGATAGGAATCTAACCACGCTCCCCACACGGGCTCACTGCCTCTCGCCAAGCTTTGGAATCAAAGGTCTGGATTTCGCCCTAGGCAATCACAAAAGGCAAAGGCCTGGCAAATAAGACTAAGGGGCTCACCAGCAACAAAATCAGCAATTCCATTCCATTTCTCTTTTATCGGACACTTCACGCACATTTATTTTTAATCCTGGCTTTCCTCAACACACCCCCACAGGAGTGGAAGGACAGGCAAAATGTCAAGGCAAAAGTGAAAATGGGCTGGAGGGATGGCTTAGCGGTTAAGGCCTTTGCCTGCAAAGACAGAGGATACCGGTTCGACTCTCCAGGACCCAAGCAAACCAGATGCACAAGGGGGCTCATGCATCTGGAGTACATTTGCAGTGGTTGGAGGCCCTGGCACGCCCATTCGCTCTCTCTCTCCCCCTCTCTCTGCCTGTTTCTCTCTCTCAAATAAATAAATGAATATTTAAAAAAAAGAAAGAAAGAAAGTGGAAATGGGGCTGGGGAGATGGCTGAATGGTTAAGGCACTTGCCTGCAAAGCTAAAGGACCTCGGTTCGATTTCCCAGTAAGCACTTAAAGCCAGATGCCCAAAGCAGTGTGTGCACCAGGAGGTCGTTTGCAGTGACTGAGGCCCTTGTGTGCCCATTCTCTCTCTCTCTCTCTCTCTCTGTATGTCTGACGTTCGTCTGTCTGTCTCTCTCTCCCTGCTTGCAAATAATTTTTTTTAAGTGAAAATGTTTATTTTCCTACAAGAAGTACTAAGAGAAACTTAAAAAAAATCCTGGGAGTTTGAAGAGACAACAAAAGGATTGTGTAGCCAGGCATGGTGGCGCACGCCTTTAATCCCAGCACTCCGGGAGTCAGAGGTAGGAGGGTCACCATGAGTTGGAGGCCACCCTGAGACTCCATAGTGAATTCCAGGTCAGCCTGGGCTAGAGTGAAACCCTACCTCGAAAAACCAAAAAAAAAAAAGCTGAATGCTTGGAGCTCAGAAGTCCCTTCTCGGAGCACAGCAACTCCTCTGAAGAGGCCCTCCTCCCCATCAACTGTTTACTGCTTTTATAACCTTGGGGAGGCGCCCTGGGAATCTTACAACTTCCTGAGCTCCTGAGCCTTGATGGTTTCAATAGGGTCCTTGGTCTTAGGGGCATTTGTTTTCTTCTTCCGCTCACCAAGAAGGAATATTTCCATTCAGAGGAAACCACCACACAACACCCCTGTGTTAGAGTCAGCTATGTGGAGTCAGTGTCCCTCACCTGTAGTATTTATACCACCCCAATATTTTATTTTATTTATTTATTTATTTATTTTTGGTTCTTCAAGGTAAGGTTTCGCTCCAGCCCAGGCTGACCTGGCATTCACTATGCAGTCTCAGAATGGCCTCGAACTCACCGTGATCCTCCTACCTCTGCCTCCCGAGTGCTGGGATTAAAGGCGTGCGCCACCACGCCCGGCTTCCAAAATTTTAATTTAATTCATCCTGGTTTCTAACAAGCTTGACCTTCCAGGTTCACTTTGTGTGTGTGTGTGTGTGTGTGTAATATGTGGTGTGTGGTGTATGCACATGTGCATGCAGATAGGCATAGCCCACATACATGCTGTGGAGGTCAGGAGATGTCAGATCCCCTTCTCTATCTTGCTTCTGCCTTGTCTCCCTGAAGCAGTAGCGCTCAGTAAACTCGGAGCATCCAGTTTTTCAGCCACGTTGACTGCCCAGGGAACCCCAGAGATTCTCTTGTCCCGGCACCCCTTGAGCACTGGCGTTAGTTATGCCACGGCCATGCCCAGCCTTTGACCTGGGTGCTGGGACCCAACTCAGGTCCTCGTGCTTTTGCAAGCACTCTTATCCGCTGAGCCCTCTCCCCAGCTCTACTGGCTCACTTTTTTATTATTGTTTTTCAAGTAGAGTCTCCCTCCAGCCCAGGCTGACCTGGAACTCACTCTGTAGTCCCAGGCTGGCCTTGAACTCACAGTGATCCACTTCTGCCTCCCAAGCACTGCGATTAAATAAATCGTGTGCCACCATGCCTGGCTGTGGCTCACTTTTTAACATTTTCTTTTTTCCTTTTTCTTTTCTTTCTTTCTTTTTTTCTTTTCGATTTTTCGAGGTAAGGTTTCATGCTAGTCCAGGCTGACCTGGAATTCACTATGTAGTCTCAGGGTGGCCTTGAACTCACAGTGATCCACCTACCTCTGCCCCCCCCCCCCCAGTGCTGGGATTAAAGGTGTGTGCCATCATTCCCGGCAACATTTTCATTTTTTAATTTTGTTTATTCATTGAGTGGAGGGGGAGAGGCAGATAGAGAGAGAGAATGGGCGCACCAGGGCCTCCAGCTACTGCAAACGAACTCCAGACACGTGCAACATCTTGTATATCTGGCTTATGTGGGTCCTGGGGAATCAAGCCTGGGTCCTTAGGCTTTGTAGGCAAGCGCCTTAAAACATTTTCATTTTTTAATTTTGTTTATTCATTGAGTGAGGTGGGGGGAAGAGGCAGATATAGAGAGAGAATGGGCGCACCAGGGGCTCTAGCCACTGCAAACGAACTCCAGATGCATGCGCCATCTTGTGTATCTTGCTTACGTGGGTCTGGGGGAATCGAGCCTGGGTCCTTAGGCTTTGTAGGCAAGCACCTTAACGCTAAGCCATCTCTCCAACCCCAGACTCTCATTTTCTTTTTTTATTTTTTTAAACTTTTATTTATTTATTTGAGAGAAAGAAAGAAGGAGGCAGAGAGAGAGAAAGGAAGAGAGACAATGGGCACATCAGGGCCTCTAGCTACTGCAAACGAACTCCAGACCCATGTACCACCCTGTGCATCTGCCTTATGTGGGTCCTGGGGAATTGAACCTGGGTCCTTAGGCTTCACAGGCAAGCATCTTAACCACTAAGCCATCTCTCCAGCCCCAGACTCTCATTTTCAACTCAACACGTTGACTCCTGACTCCCTGAGAACACAGTAACAATCAGAAAAGGGATGCTTCCATTTTCCACTAGCAAATTCAACAAATGCCTGTCGCTGTCTTCCTTCTTGCTGCTACTGGAAAGAGGACCAGTGTCTGCTCTGGGCTTACAGCCAACGTCCCCACGTGAGCAGTGACCACGTTGCTTCTTTTCTCCCCACAGACCGCTCTCTTGCAGTAACCCCTCCTCTTTGTGTCCAGTTTCCCTTCCTGTTGAATTGTTCTCTCTATTGTTCTTGTACAATTCCACCTTCAAAAGCTCTCTTTTGGACTGGAGAGATGGATTAGTGGTTAAGGTACTTGCCTGCAAAGCCAAAGGGCCGAGGTTCCATTCCCCAGGACCCATCTAAATCAGATGCACAAGGTGGCACATGTGTCTGGAGTTTGTAGCTGGAAGCCCATTCTCTCTCTCTCTCTCTCTCTCTCTTTCTCTCTCTTTCTCTCAAATAAATGAATAAATAATAAAATAAATAAAGCTGGATGTGGTGGCACACGCCTTTAATCCCAGCACTTGGAAGGCAGTGGTAGGAGGATCAATGTGAGTTCAAGGCCACCCTGAGACTGCATAGTGAATTCCAGGTCAGCTTGGACTAGAGTGAGACCTTACCTCAAAACACACAAATAAATAAAATAGAATAAAATAAAAGTTTTTAAAAAGGAAAAGAGAGCTGGGCCAGGTATGGTAATGCACACCTTTAATCCCAGTACTTGAGAGACAGAGGTAGGAGGATGGCCGTGAGTTCGAGGCCACCCTGAGAATACAGAGTGAATTCCAGGTCCACCTGGGCTAGAGCTAAACCCTACCTCAAAACAAACAAACAAGCCAGGCGTGGTGACGCACGCCTTTAATCCCAGCACTCGGGAGGCAGAGGTAGGAGGATCGCCATGAGTTCGAGGCCACCCTGAGACTCCATAGTGAATTCCAGGTCAGCCTGGGCTAGAGTGAGACCCTACCTCGAAAAACCAAAAAACAAAACAAACAAACAAACAAAAAAAAGGCAACCAAAAAAAGCTCTCTTTTTACCATCTCTGTTTTCCTGAGATTGTTACCTAATCGATCGATCTTCCCCCTCTGCGGCCAGTGCACTGTCTGTTCTCAATACTCCACACCCCCATTCTCTCCTTAACTGATCATTTAGTCTTTTGTTCCCCGGGTTATGTTGAATTCTCTCCTACAAAGGTAACCAGTTACTTCCTTATTGACAAATCCAATGGCTTTAGTTTCCCAGAGCTCTAAACCACAGGGCTGGCTGTTCTCTCCTCAGCAGGCTCGGCAATTCCGCGGGCTTCCTCTCCCTCTGATCTCTCCTCACTGCTGCTCCTCGCTTTCTGACCTCATAAGGTGTTAAAAAAAAAAACAAAAAACTTTTTTTTTTTTGCTTTGTTTCTATATTTACTTATTTGAGAGAGAGAGGCAGAAAAAGAGAGAGAGAGAGAGAGAATGGAAGCACCAGGGCCTCTAGCCACTGCACCCAAACTCCAGACACATGTGCTGCCTTGTGCACATCTGGTTGACACGGGTCTTGGGAATCAAATCTGGGTCCGTTGGCTTTGCAGGCCTTAACCACTAAGCCATCTCCCCAGCCCTGACCTCTAAGTTTCGGACTCCTCCAGGTAGAGCTCTCACTGAGAAGGAGAATGGAAATGACCAGGAAAGAGGTTTTTTACACAAACACACAGGATTATAAACATACAATGGATGGATCTGATAAAAATGGAAAATCAGAACCAGCTGAATAATACGTGTGGGCTGGAGGGATGCCTCAGTGGTTAAGGTGTTTGCCTGCAAAACCAAAAAGACCCTGATTCAATTCCCCAGGACCCACGTTAGCCAGATGCACAAGGGGGCTCACGCGTCTGGAGTTCATTTGCGGTGGCTGGAGGGCCTGGTGTGCCCATTCTCTCTCTCTCTCTCCCTCTTTCTCTGTCAAATAAATAAATAAATAAAAATTTAATAATAATAATACATGTAATACTTAGTATATATAACAAATTAGGCACTTTGACAAGCACTAAAATTGCAAGAGATTGATCATCTTGATTCTCTTCCCTCTTTAAATTGGCATGTACTAAACAGTTGCTATTAACCACGCATGGTGCTAAACACTCTATAAACATTTTGCCAGTTAATTAAAAAAAATTTTATTTCTATTTATTTATTTATTTACTAGAGAGAAGGGGGGGGGGGAGAGAATTGGCATGCCAAGGCCTCCAGTCACTGCAAATGAACTCCAGACACATGTGCCACCATGTGCATCTGGCTTATGTGGGTTTTGGGGAATCGAACCTGTGTCCTTAGGCTTTGTAGGCAGGCACCTTAACTGCTAAGCCATCTCTCCAGCCCTGGGTATTTAGTCCTAGCAATGAGAAAGTTAGTGATAAAAATTAACTGGTATGGGGGCTGGAGAGATGGCTTAGCAGTTAAGGTGCCTGCCTACAAAGCCTAAGGACACAGGTTCGATTCCCCAAAACCCACAGAAGCCAGATGCACAAGGTGGAGCATGCATCTGGTAATATGTTATCTTTTATGCTTCTAGTTAATATGTTTAAAAAAAAAGAGGGAGTTGGCAGAAGTATCATGTGGAAGTAGATAATGTTGTGCCCAGAAACCATAGATTGTTACAAGAAAATTGCAGTGCCAGAGGTGAGATACCTTCCAGAGAGTTGTTGGCCAGGGAGTTCCCTGATGCCACCGAGACATTACAGGTTATTGTCAAGGCCCTTGGCTGCCCATCAGAACTAGATGGTAAGACCCTATGGCTGAAAGACTCCACATGCGTGGGGTGCAGGACACTGAGAAATCAAGCTGGAGCTGAGCTCGAGGTCTCCTTCCTACTGACTAGCTGCCAAGATGCTGGAAAGAGCTATTCAGCCTGTTGGGGGAGAAAAGTCTTCCATAGTGTTAACCACTAGTGACCCTTGCACGTTTTATGGCTAGTCAGCCAGACCAAATGTGCCAAGTGGTGCAATGGTGGCGTGTCTGTTACAAGGTGAGCCAACCTAATCAGAAGCCTATGGCTTGGGAGATAAGGAGCCCGAAGGGGGGGGAGCTACTTCTCTTTTCTGGCTAAATGGATATATTACATCCACCAAGCTACCCTCTAAATACTTGTTTATGCCCGTATATTAATGCTACTTTCACTTTTTTGTTAGAGAGGCTTCTCTTTTCTATTTTTAACATTTTTTTTAAAGTTTTTAGAGAGAGAGAGAGAAAATTGGAGTGCAAGGGCCTCGGCTGCTGCAATCAAACTCCAGATGCTTTCGCCACCTAGTGGGCATGTGCGACCTTGCAGTTGCCTCACCTTTGCATGTTTGGCTTATGTGGGATCTGGAGAGTTGAACCTGGGTCTTTAGGCTTCACAGGCAAGAGCCTGAACCGCTAAACCGTCTCTCCAGCACAGGGAAGCTTTTCTTTTCATTGGGTGGTGACCCCTGGGGTGAGGTAAAACTCACCACAGTACTGAGACGCGTCAGTGAAGTGTTCAGCACTAAATGAGACGTCTCTACCACACCCTCCGAGGCTCAGGGACCACTGCAGAAGAGGTGATGGGAAGCCTATAAGAGCCAAAGGAAGGAGAGGCATTCTAATAATACTGTCTTCCAGATACAAAGAGGCCTTGATATCCATAAGCTCACAGTGGTGAATGCTACCTACATTAGACCTGCATAATATGAGGGGAAAATGATCACATCACAATAGAAGAGAGACTAGTTGGAAAGAAAAAGAGATTCAGGGCTGGAGAGATGGCTTAGTGGTTAAGGTGTTTGCCTGCAAAGCCAAAGGACCTTCTATTCCCCAGCACCCAAGTAAAAGCCAGATGCTCAAGGTGGTGCATTAGCCTGGAGTTCATTTGCAGTGGTTAGAGGTCCTGGTGCACCCATTCTCTCTCTCTCTCTCTCTCTCTCTCTCTCTCTCTCTCTCTCTCTCTCTCAAATATGTGTGTGTGTGTGTGTGTGTGTGTGTGTGTGTGTGTGTGTGTATATATATATATATATATATATGCATATATATATATTTTGGCTTTTTGAGGCAGGGTTTTGCTCTAGCCCAGGCTGACCTAGAATTCACTATGTAAACTCATGGTAGCCTTGAACTCATGGCGATCCTCCTACCTCTGCCTCCCGAGTGCTGGGATTAAAGGCATGTGCCACCATGCCCAACTCCTCCAATTAATAAATTTTTAAAATGTCTAAAAATAATAAGGTGACAAAAATTTTTTAAAATTTAAGAATTTTAAAACTATGTCCTCCAACAAGGCTCCACCTCCTAAAGGTTCCACAACATTTGGGTTGTGCATGGTATTGCATGGCCTTTACTCCCAGCACTCGGGAGGCAGAGGTAGGAGGATTGCCATGAGTGCGAGGCCACCCTGAGACTACATAGTGAATTCCAGGTCAGCCTGAGCTAGAGCGAGACCCAACCTCGAAAAACAAAAAACAAAATCAAAACAAAAAAAAAAATGCAATTTCTACTACAACATTCCCAAATAGTGCCAACAATCAAAGATTTAAGTAGTCACGCAGATGAGTCTACCAGGGCCATTTTGCATTCAAACCACTGTACTATCTCTAGCAGATTATCTTCTCACTACTGGGACAAAACACCCAGTCAGAAGCAGCTTACAGTTTCATTTGGCAAGGAAATCATAGTAGGAGCAGATAACCAGGCGCCACATCTATACAGTAGCACAGCAGAAATAGAGAGAGTGAGGTCACTGACGTGCTGGGCTGAAGTTAAAATCCCAAGACCCGCCAGGCGTGGTGGTGCACGCCTTTAATCCCAGCACTTGGAAGGCAGGGGTAGGAGGATCACCATGAGTTCAAGGCCACCCTGAGACTACATAGTGAATTCCAGGTCAGCCTGGACTGGAGTGAAACCCTACCTTGAAAAACCAAAAAGAAAAGAAAAGAAAATCCCAAGGCCCAAGTGCAATGACACACCACCTCCAACAAGGTTCTGTCCCCTGAAGGCTGCACCAGCTGGAGGTCCATTATGAGGCCTAATCATAAATGCATGAGCCTATGGGGGACATCTCCCATTCAGACCACTACACTGAAGTTGGTACTATTGTTTTATACAGTTTTGGGGGGTCTTAGCAAGGTCAAGATTACGACTGGAATGAGAGGCTGAAGTCACAAGGAGGGCAAAAATATGTGAGTGACCCAGTACCAGCATGTGGTTAACATCCACAGTGAGTTGTTGATCAGAGAGGCCTACAAGGTTTCCCATAAGAAGACGGACTTCTGTCAGAGTGCTTGATGACCCCACTGCAGAAGACACCATATGCTGTTGGGACGGAACATGGAGTGACCTGGCTGGAATCTGGAAGAGAGCCAGTCCCCAGACAGTTAGCTTGTCTTGTGCCAGAAGGTGCTACATGAGCAACTGGGGGAAAAATCGCCAACATCTGTCCAAGCAACTCGTGGTCTAAGCTACCCAGCAGCCAACAACCTGACGTGTTGCTCACCCAAGTGCAATAGTGGCACACAGCCATGGTGGGTAACCAACTGCTCTTGATTTGGCTAACCGATCCACTCAGTGGAACGGAACCCATAGCTGGAACTGGGAAACAAGTTGGAACCATATCCAAAAAATGAGCTTTCTCACCAATATCAAGCTCCCACCAACTGTGGCTACAAATGGGCCTACACCTATTAAATTCTCTCTAAAACATAATAGTTATCCCATTATCCAGTGCTGACTTCACTCTCCATTAGAGAATCTGCTTCTCTTTCTCAGATGGATGCAGAATCTGAGGAGAGAATCAGCCCATCACGCCTCACCAAGGCCACAGCTGAAACCATAGAGTAACTGGAGAAATGAGCAAGAGTGCTGCTTTCTTGGTGAACCTGGTACCAGCACAAGGGTGAAGGAGATAGACACAGAGAACACGCAACCCCTGCCAAACCAGATATCTAGAGACACAGAGGCTCCCAAGACCTCATCACTAAAGTAGACCTAAAACAAACCCAACATGGCTCAGGGAAATTCGTGGAATAGGGGGTGGAAAGATTGTTAGAGCTACAAGTTGGGACATTATGCACAGAGAGATTGCCTCTTACCCATAACTGATGGCTACCCCCACAAGGCACGACCCACATTCCCCAACAAGGAGGGTCCCTTCCGAGGGGGTAGGATAGGGAGGGGCTAAAAATGGTACCAACATGGCTGTATACACACTATATAACTAATAATATATATATTATATATAATATATATAATATATATATATATATGAGCCAGGAGTGGTGGAGGCAGAGGTAGGAGGATAACTGTGAGTTCAAGTCCACCCTGAGACTACATAGTGAATTCCAGGTCAGCCTGGACTAGAGTGAGACCCTACCTCGGAAAAAAAAAAAAGAAGGAGGAGGAGGAGGAGGAGGAGGAGAAATATGTAAGTGAGAACTTCAGTGAGATGCCAAGGTAGAGACTGGTGTCTCAAAGAATGTTGAAGAGATCGATAGTGGAGAGGAGAGCTGTGGTCCTTCTGCTTAAATATTTGTCTGAGGGGCAGTGGAACAAGATTTAGTGGAGTGCAAGGACAAAAAGGTGCCCTGGGGGCTGGAGAGATGGCTTAGCTCTGTTAAGGTGTTGGCCTGCAAAGCCAAAGGACTCAGGTTTGATTCCCCAGTACCCCCATGTAAGCCAGATGCTCCAGGTGGCACATGTGTCTGAGGTTCGTTTGCACTGAAGGCCCTGATGTGTCCATTCTCTCTGTCTCTTTATTTATTTATTTATTTATTTATTTGAGAGCGACAGACAGAGAGAGAAAGAGGCACACAGAGATAGAGAGAGAGAATGGGCGCGCCAGGGCCTCCAGCCACTGCAAACGAACTCCAGATGGGTACACCCCCTTGTGTATCTGGCTAACGTGGGTCCTGGGGAATCGAGCCTCAAACCGGGGTCCTTAGGCTTCACAGGCAAGTGCTTAACCGCTAAGCCCTCTCTCCAGCCCTCTCTCTGTCTCTTTATCTGCCTCTTTCTCTCCCTCTCTTTCAAAATAAATAAATGAAAATAAAACATTTGAAAAAGAAAAATGGGTAATAAGAAATCCATGTTTGGAAAGGGAAGAGCTTACCAATGGGGACCACGAAGCAAAAACCAAGAGAGTAGAGAGAAGGCCAAGAGAGGTATATACATGCATACTTAGGCCAGAGAGTGCCCAGAACAAGACACCATATGTGGAAAACAAGCAGGAAAATGCCCAGCAGAAAAGAAGTCCCCTCCCCCTTCCTAGCCTGCCTGGGAGGGAGGAGAGTTTACCACCAAAGAGTCACACACCCAGAGAATGAAAACAGGGACGGGGCGTGGTGGCGCACACCTTTAGTTCCAGCATTTGGGAGGCAGAGGTAGGAGGATCATAGTGAATTCCAGGTCAACCTGGGCTAGAGTGAGACCCTACCTCAAAAAAAAAAAACAAAAGAGAGAGAGGGAATAAAAACAGGGAGCAAGAGAGTTTTACACTCCATTACATGAATCAAACATCCAACTGGGTCAGGCGTGGGTTCTAGTCCTGCCAGGGCAGGCAAGGGGGTATCTTCTCGGACCTTCCTTCCTGGCTGACTGACTATAAAAATGCTACTTTGCTCCTGGTCTTCCTTCAACAATAGGGGTTTGATGCGCGCCTTTAATCCCAGCGCTCGGGAGGCAGAAGTAGGAGGATCTCTAAGAGTTCAAGGCCACCCTGAGACTACATAGTAAATTACAGGTCAGCCTGGGCTAGAGCGAGACCCTACCTCAGAAAACAAAAATCAAAAACAAACATACAAAAAACAAAAATAGGGGTTTGAGAAATGACGGAGATCAGAAATACTCTGAAACATCAATAAGGAGCACACATGCTTTATTCTGAGTCCTGAAGCTCTTTGGGCACGGGTGGCCACGGCGTGGGAGCTGAGGGGAGGAGAAGGTCAAAGCCGCCCTGTAAAAGGACTCCTTTAGGAGAACTGCAGGAATTGTAGCTGATTCATCTGTTGGAACTCCAAGCTCCCAGATGAGAAACAATAGGCAATTCAGAGAAGACACAGGAAATGAAGGATTTTTATTTCGTTTTATTTTATTCATTTGAGAGAGAGAGAAGCAGAAAGAGAGAGAGAGAGAGAGAGAGAGAGAGAGAATGGGCATGCCAGGGCCTCCAGCCACTGCAAATGAACTCTGGATACATGTGCTACCTGTGGATATGGCTTACATGGGTACTTGGGTAGCGAACCAGGGAGGCTTTGTAGGCAAGCACTTAACAGCTAAGCTATCTCTCCAGCTCCAATGAAGAATATATGTGTGTGTGTGTGTGTGTGTGTGTGTGTGTGTATACACACACACACACACACACACACACACATATATATATATATATATATATATATATATATATATATATCCCATTCTCTCTCTCTCTTTTAAGTTGAGAACTTTAACATTGAATATTAGCAGTTGGATCGTGTCCCTGTCGCTTTATCCTTTTTGGTCTCCTCTTCCCCCACCATCTCCCGAGGAAGATCTTCCTCTTTCAAGGTGGCAAATCCTTTTCTAAAAATATTTTATTTATTTGCAAGCAGGGAGAGATACAGAGATGACGGAGAAGAGAGAGAGAGAAAGGGAGAGGATGAGTTGAGCCAGGGCCTCCAGCTGCTGCAAACCAAATCCAGACACACGTGCCTCTCTGTGCAGCTGGCTTTACGTGGGTATGGGGGAGTCAAATCAAAGTCGTTAGGCTTTGCAGGCAAGCGCCTTGACCACCGAGCCATCTCTCCAGCCCTCAAGGTGGAGCGTTGTTGACCGCTGGCTCTTCTGGCGGCGGGGTGGGAGTCAGCACGCGCTTGAGGGGCTGTCGGAGCTCATCGACCTTCGGCGCTGCTCTAATCTTCATTGTCCACGTCCTGTGGGGCTCCCCGGTTTCCAAGTGGGGCTCAGCGCGTGCCGTTACTGAGGAACACAACGCCACAAAAGGACACCGTCATCAGAATTGAGATGGGATGCAACCATGTCTTTTATTTCTTGTGGCAGGGTCTCACTCTAGCCCAGGCTGACCTGGCACTCACTCTGTAGGCCCTGGCTGGCTTCAAACTCACTGTCATCCTCCTACCTCTGCCTCCCGAGTGCTGGGATTAAAGGCGTGCTTCAACCATGTCTGCTTCAACCATGTCTTTTTTTTTTTTTAATTATTTATTTTTATTTATTTGAGAGTGACAGAGAGAGGAAGAGGCAGATAGAGATAGATCGAGAATGGGCACGCCAGGGCCTCCAGCCACTGTAAACGAACTCCAGATGCGTGGACCCCCTTGGGCATCTGGCTAACGTGGGTCCTGGGGAGTCGAGCCTCGAACCGGGATTCTTTGGCTTCACAGGCAAGTGCTTAACCGCTAAGCCATCTCTGCAGCCCCAACCATGTCTTTTTTTTAAAAAAGAATTTTCTAGCCGGGCGTGGTGGCATACACCTATAATTCTAGCATTCAGAAGGCTGAGGCTGATGGTGAGTTCAAGTCCAGCCTGGGCTATATAAGATCCTTTCTGAAAAAAAAAAAAAATCCAAAGCAAGAACAAAAACTTGACTATTTGGTTTTGAAAGATTCCTCCTACAATGCACAATAATGAGTAATAGCCAATGCTACAGAGAGAATCAGGAACCGACGGGCACTCGGATGAGGAGTCGGGGTTCTGGGGATGCCAGTTGGGGGGGGTCACCTCTGGCTGTGTTGCAAGGAACACGAAAACCCCCTGGCCTTCCGTGGAACTGGAGGAAATAAAACTTCCCTGGGATCCTGACTGCAGAAGATCGGAGCCGGCCGGCCCCGCACCCGCCCAGGAACCAGGCAGCTACGCACATGCGAGAAGCTGGTGTTTTTCTTTGGCTCGCTCATGTTCCGAGACCTTTGGCCCAGTTTTAGCAGCCGGCTGAGCTCAGTAGGCCGAGGCGGGGCTCCGGAAGGCAGCAGCCGTCCCAGGGCCTTATAAAGCCCTGCCCACGCTGCTGGGCATCTCTCCGCGGGGCTGTGGACTGCTGCCTGGTATTTTGCTCCCGCAGCAATGCAGCGGCTGTTGGCTCCGGTGAGACGGGTCCTTCAGGTGAGCCGGGTGATGCAGGAAGCTTCCCTCACTCCTGCTCACCTGCTCCCAGCAGCCCAGCAGAGGTGAGTGACCTTGTCCCAAGGATCTGTCTAGGTCACTCTTAGGGGGGGCGGGATCATCAGGGGACCCCAGGGGGCCCTGCCTGGGGAAACTCAGTAGAGTCTTGGTCAGAAGTTGCCAAGGCTTGTGCTCAGCCCCAAACAAGCAAGTGAACTTCCCTGGGGCTCATCTCGAAGCAGACAGAGCCTGTCAACTGGGGGACAGGAGCCTTTGCTTGGGACAACAGCATCCTGTCCCCCGGCCAGCTGTCAGCCGGATGCCGGGTCTGCAACTCCGGGGTTAGAGCGCTGAGCCTCAATGGATGAAAGAGAAGAAGCTAGGCTGCTCTGGGCTCCGATGTGATGGAAGGAAATATAGAAATAATGTGTGCGCATACGGATGCATGAACCTGCGTTGTGCAAGAACAGCATGTGTGCGTCTTTCTTGTAAACAGCCCGGCAGTCTGGTTTACGCCTGCGGTCGCCCAGCATTGATGGGACACAGCTGTAGGAGATGCCCTGAGCTCCCAGCTACTCGTGTGTTATCTTCTTATCAACAACCTCGCCGCTGACTTCTTTCCTTTTATAGTCTGCACTCATGAAAACTGAGCACTTAGGAAACTTTTCTAAAAAATATATTTATTTATTTGAGAGAGAGAGAGAATGGGCATGCCAGGACCTCCAGACTCTGCAAACGAACTCCAGATGTGTGCGCCCCCCCCCCCCCCCGTGCATCTGGCTTATGTGGGTCCTGGAGGGTTGAACTGGGATCCTTTGGCTTTGTAGGTGAACCCCTTAACCTCTAAGCCATCTTTCCAGCCAGGAAACTTTTTTTACTCCTGTGATCGCCTTTGCCTGTTTTCTGGGAGCACAGGGTTGCAGTGTTCATTGATCTCTTTATTTGCTCATGACTACCCTCCCTCCCCCTGCAAAACCACTGCATACAGAACAAATGGGCCAGCTCAGAACCTGACTTGTTTCTGTTCTCATGAGAAGGGGTGAGCCCGGCATGGGGGGCTCACCCAGCACTCTGAAAACGGAGGTTGGGGGGGGAATGTAAGTTCAAGGCCAGCCAGGAGCTACAGAGCAAGTGACAGGTCAGCCTGGGCTGGAGTGAGACCCTGCCACAAAAAGAAAAATAGAGAGGGCTGCAGAGATGGCTTAGCGGCTAAGGTGCTTACCTGCAAAGCCTAAGAACCCAGGGTCGACTCTCCAGATCCCACATTAGCCAGACGCACAAACATGAGGCAAATGCAAGATGGCATGTGCCCGTTAGGCTCAAGCGTCTGGAATTCGATTGCAGTGGCTGAGGCCCTGGCAGGCCAATTCTCTCTCTAAAAATAAAAAATAAAAAAATAGAGAGAGAGAGAAAGGGTGGGCATGGGTTTGCTTGTTTCAGTAAGCAGCAATTGACCACTAACCAAGAAGCAAACCCCAGTCCTTACCAACACTATGACTTCGACATCTTTGGTTCAAGTGCTGGAATCTCCCATTCTGGGGGTCCTCACTGTGAGTCCCAGGGTCCACAGCCTAAGAATGTTCTTCACCAGTCACCCTCTCTCTAGAAGTCTACCATCTCTAGTCCAATCCCCATCAGCTTCAAGTGCCCCCCCATCCCAGTGAGAACTGTCCCTACCAGTATCTGCTTCCTGTCTCTGAAATTAAGTGTCTCGTATCCTTCCATGTTCCTCACCATAGAGGCCCTGCTGCCCTACGCACACTCCTTCGTAGGATCCCCAGCCTCTTCCATCAACCCTGCTGTGGCCACGGCTCCTTCATCCTCCCTCAGTCCTTCCTGAGCAGAAACTCCCCCACCCGTGATCTCAAGTGCAGCCCCTCCCATGAAACCCTCATAACCACGTCCACCCAAACACTCATGGAAATCGTTGCTTCCTTTAAAAAGGGATGATAGGGGCTGGAGAGATTGCTCAGTGGTTAAGGCGCATGCCTGCGAAGCCTAAGGACCGGGTTTAGCTCCCCAGGACCCAAGTAAAGCCGGAGGCACAAGATGGCGCATGCTTCTGGAGTTTGTTTGCAGTGGCTGGAGGCCCTGGTGTTCCCAGGATGTTCTCAAGAACCTTTGCCTTTTCTTATGTTACCTCTCCACGCACACCCCGCCCCCCACCAGCTTTGCACGGTGCTTAGTGTGCAAGCGTTAACTCTGAACCAAAAAGAAAGGCGATGGAGTGAGGAAGTAAAAATCTCCATGCTGGGGTTGAAGGGATAGATAGCGGTTAAGGCGCTTGCCTACAAAGCCAAAGGACCCTGGTTCGATTCCCCAGTACCCGCGTAAAGCCAGATGCACAAGGTTCTGCTTGTGTCTAGAGTTTGTTTGCAGTGGCTAGAGACCCTAGTGTGCCCATTCTCTCTATTTATCTGCCTCTTTCTCCCTCTCTCTCTCTCTCTCTCTCAAATAACTGATTAAAATAAAATAAAATTTTGATGCTGGTTTCTTGAGCCAGGCAACACCAGAACAAGCTGATTTTAAGTTAAATAAACTGTTCCTTCCTTGAGGAAAAGGCAAGAGGAGAAGGGGACCCTCGGGTGCTTCTGGAAGTCTGTGTGTATCACCTGTCTGGAAATGATGCTACCGAGACAATAACAAAAGTTACCAAGAGACGTGGTTCTTGGGACCTCCCCTGAACCTTGGGTTTCTACCTGAGGTGAGAGAAAGGGAGTCAGCCTGGGGGGGTGGGGGGCAGGATGACAATGAACCCGAGGGAAAGCACTCAAGCTGGAAGCTCCGAGCTCTGGCTAACCATTAGCTCTGGGCCTCGGGGAAGCATCTTCATCAATATTTGCGAGTACAAACTCCAGTTATTTGGAGGGCACCAAATAAAGAGGAGGTAACCTCCCCAGCCTCTGTCACCAGAGGCTGATTGACAAGAATCATTTTGTCTCCCTATCTTATGGTCACAGGATCCACTTTTATCTCACCCGTGACCTTTCTCATGAGAAAATCGGGGCCCCACAGAGGAGCAGAACCTGGAAGAGGGTGGGTGGAAGCGTTCAGTATGAGCCATGGCTTCTGTGGCATAGAAGTGATTTTAAAATATTTTTTTGTTCATTTTTTAAAATTTATTTATTTGAGAGCGACAGACAGAGAGAGAAAGAGACAGATAGAGAAAGAGAGAATGGGTGTTCCAGGGCCTCCAGCCACTGCAAATGAACTCCAGCCGCGTGCGCCCCCTTATGCATCTGACTAACGTGGGTCCTGGGGAATCGAGCCTCCGACGGGGTCCTTAGGCTTCACAGGCAAGCGCTTAACCACTAAGCCATCTCTCCAGCCCTAGAGGTGACTTTATATGCCAGGCATCCAAAGCAATGGAAGGACAGAATATTTCTTTTTTCTTTTATCATTTTATTTATTTATTTATTTATTAGATACAGAGGGAGAAAGAATGGGCACGCCAGGGCCTCTAGCTACTGCAAACGAACTCCAGACGCATGTGCCACGATGTGCATCAGGTTAATGTGGGACCTGGAGAATTGAACCTGGGTCCTCAGGCTTTGCAGGCAAGTGCCTTAACCATGAAGCCATCTCTCCAGCCCAGAATATTTCTTTTTTTAAAAAAAAAAAATTGGAGCCGGGCATAGTGGCACATGCCTTTAATCCCAGCACTCAGGAGGCAGAGGTAAGAGGATCACCATGAGTTTGAGGCCACCATGAGACTACATAGTGAATTCTAGTCAGCTTGGGTTAGAGTGAGACCCTACTTATTTCAGAGAGAGAGAAAGAAAGAGAGAGAGAGAGAGAATGGGTGTGCCAGGTCTTCTAGCCATTGCAGTTAAACTCCAGACTCATGTGCCACCTTGTGCATCTGGCTTACGTGGGTCCTGGGGAATCAAACCTGGCTTCTTTGGCTTTGCAGGCAAACTCCTTAACCACTAAGCCATCTCTCCAGCCCAGGACAGAATATTTCTAACATGTGAAGAACTGCACTTACTCTGAGCACATCTCCCCAGTCTACACAATAAAGGAAGTCATTAAAGTGACCCAGTTTCCTACACTTCCCCCGGCAGGAGGGAGGTGTCATATGGAAGGAGGACATAGTGAGCTCTGTGCTTGAGCTGGGAGGGCAAATTCCAGGTTTTCACCGAAGATTTTGGGAGCCAGATCTGAGGAGAAGTGGACAGATCCGGTTAAACAAAGAGGAGCCCTCTACCTTCCTTTACTAACTCCCGCGTCCCGTCTGCCCCATCGAGCATCGCCCTTTCCGTCCTCTGCATCTACTGCCTTGGAGCTATAGAAACGTCAGCCTCTTTGTGGGCACAAAGCAGGTCTCTCCCTCTCTCTCTCTCCCTCTCTCTCTCTCTCTTTTCCCCCTGTTGTCTATAGCACTGCGTTGGGCATGCTCAATGAATACTGAAAGTTCCAATCAGAAAACAGACAGAATGGAGTCCAGCAGAAAACTTCCTTTAAAAGTAGGAACACTGGGCTGGAGAGATGGCTTAGCGGTTAAGGCATTTGCCTGCAAAGCCAAAGGATCCTGGTTCAATTCTCCAGGACCCACATAAGCCAGATGCACAAGGGGGTGCAGGTGTCTGGAGTTCGTTTGCAGTGGCTGGAGGCCCTAGCGTGACCATTCTCTCTCTCTCTCTCCCACCCCTCCCTCTCTCTCTCTGTCTCTCTCTCTCCCTCCCTCTTTCTCTCTCAAATAAATAAATATATATTTTTTTAAAAGTAGGAACATTTATTGGGCATAGTGGCACACGCCTTTAATCCCAGCACTTGGGAGGCAGAGGTAGGAGGATCATCATGAGTTCGAGGCCACCCTGAGACTACATAGGGAATTCCGGGTCAGTCTGGGCTAGAGCGAGACCTTATCTTGAAAACCCGAAAGAAAAAACAAAAGGAGGAATGTGAGACAGCTAAGGAACCCTCGCAGCGGTTAAAGGCACTCGCTGACAAAACTTGCTGGTTCAGGTTCCACTGGCCGGTAAGTACCCATGTAATGCCAGGTGCACAGTTGTTTATCGCTTGCCGTGGCAGGAAGCCCTGGCATACCCATACATCCTCTCTCACACACGCACAGTTTCATTTATTTGAGAGAAAGAGAGATAAAAGTGGTCATGTCAGGACCTTTTGCTACTGTAAACAAACTCCAGACACATGTGCCACAATGTGTATCTGGATTTATGTGGGTATTGGGAAATCGAACCTGGGCTGGCAGCCTTTGTAAGCAAGCACACTTAACCAATAAGCAATCTTTCTGCCCCCCCCCCGATTTTTTTTTTTTTTTTTAGTAGGAAAATAGGCTGGGTGTGAAGGTGTGTACCTGTAATCCTAGGGCTCGGGTGGCAGAGATAGGAAGATTTGAGTTCAAGACCAGCCTGGGCTACAAGTGAGAGCCTATCTACAAACAAGCAAACAGACTGCAGGAAAATAGTGTGTTTGTTCTCAAGAAAGAAGAGAGAGGAAGATAATGAGGGGCACACTGTAAAAATGAGTCAGAGTTTTAAGATTATGCCTTATAAAGATTTACAACAGAGCCGGGCGTGGTGGTGCACGCCTTTAATCCCAGCACTCGGGAGGCAGAGGTAGGAGGATTGCCGTGAGTTCGAGGCCACCCTGAGACTCCATAGTGAATTCCAGGTCAGCCTGGGCTAGAGTGAGACCCTACCTCAAAAACAAACAAACAAAAAAAAGATTTACAACAAACATGGAAATAAAATATCATGCCAGTAACAGCTCAAAGGGTTAAACTAAAACAAGTTAACCTGAAGTAAGAGTTTTTCACTATTCTGAAAGTGATAGGTTGTTTTTTTTAAGTTTTATTTATTTATTTAAGAGGGAGAGAATGGGCACACCAGGACCTCAAGCCACTGCCAATGAACTCCAGACGCACGTGCCACCTTGTGCATCTGGTTTACATGGGTCCTGGGGCATTGAACCTGGGTCCTTAGGCTTCGCAGGTAAGCATTTTAACCACTAAGCCATCTCCCCAGCCCTTGTTTTTGTTTTTAATGGGCATTCAACAACTGAACACATTATGGGGACTGCACACATTGTGTAACGATTAAGATCAGGGTAATTGGCATGTCTATCATAGTGGCTGTGTGTTGCTTTCTTGTATTGGGAGTGTTCAAAGTCTTCTCAACTAGCCATCTTGAGATATTCAGTTAGTTATTGTCAGTCACAATGATCCTGCCATGTTTTAGGGCATTAGAAGTCGCTTCTCTTGGCTGGGCTTGTAGCTCAATGGGAGAGTGCTTGCTTTGCATGGAGTGCAAGGTCCCGGATTTGATCCCCACTATCGTGAAGAAAGTAAAACAAAAAACAAAGAAGTTGGGCTACAGAGATGGCTTAGCAGTTAAGGTGCCTGCCTGCGAAGCCTAAGGACCCAGGTACCCACGTAAGCCGGATGCACAAGGGGGCGCACGCGTCTGGAGTTCATTTGTAGTAGCTGGAGGGCCTGGCGCGCCTATTCTCTCTCTATCTGCCTCTTCCTCTCTATCTCTCAAATAAATACATAAAATATCGTTTTTAAAAAGCCAAGAAGTTGTTTCTCCTATCCAACCACACTCCTGTGTACATTAACTCTCCTCTTCCTGTCTCTTTTTTCCCTATACCTTTCACAGGCTCTTCTAATTCCATCAGTCTACTCTGTACTTCTTTGAGATAAACATCTTAGCTTCCACATATGTGAGAACATGCAATCTTTTACTTTCTGTGCCTAACATATTTCACTTAACATCTTCTAACTCCATGCTTGTCCCCGCAGTGACAAAGCTTCATTTTTATAGTGCAATAATATCCCACTGTATATATGTACACACCGCAATTCAGTTATACATTTATCTGCCAATGTGAACATCATGATCGAGTCTATATCTTGGATATTGTACATAGTGCTGCAATAAACGTGCAAGTGTTTAGTACATGGAAACCTGCAAGATGTTTTCTTCAATTTCAGTTCCTCTGGCTGTATTCCCAGTAGTGAGATTGGTGGATTATATGGTAGCTCTAGTTTTTGTTTTTGGAGGAAGCTCTGTGCTGTTTTCCATAATGGCTATATTAATTTACACTCCCACCAGTGGTGTATGAAAGTTTCTTTTCTCTACAACTCACCAGCACTTATTAATTAATTTATTAATTAATTTATTTTTTTGGTAAGAGCCATTTCACTGGCATTGTTTTGATTTCCTTGTTACTTCGGTTTCCCGGATGACTGGTGATATGGCGTGCGTTCAGGTGCCTGCAGGCCACTTGTCCATCCTCTTCTGAGGAGCATCAGTCCGGGCGCATTTGGGTTGTTGTGTAAAGTTCCTTATATATTCTGGAAGTTGGGCCCGTGTTGGATGAATAGTGTGTAAATGTTTTCTCCCACTTCAGGTTGTCTTTTCATTCTCTCATCTCCCAGCTTGAAATGATCGTATGTGACAACACTTTTGCTCTTGGGTGGGCTTTGAGGTCATGCATAGAATCGTTGAACTGGAGCTGGAGAGATGGCTTAGTAGTCATTTGCCTGCGAAGCCAAAGGGCGCACGTTTGATTCCCCAGGACCCACGTGAGCCAGATGCACAAGGGGCGCATGCGTCTGGAATTTGTTTACAGCGGCTAAAGACCCTGCCTGGTGTGCTCATTCTCTCTCTCTATCTATCTGCCTTTTTCTCTCTCTGTCTCTCAAATGAATAAAATAAATTTTTAAAAAAGAGTAATCTTAGCCGGGTGTGGTGGCACACGCCTTTTATCCCAGCACTCAGGAGGCAAAGGTAGGAGGATCGCCGTGAGTTCAAAGCCACCTGAGACTCCATAGTGAATTCCAGGTCAGCCTGGGCTAGAGTGAGACCCTACCTCGAAAAACAAAAACAAAAACAAACAAACAAAAAGAGTAATCTTTTAAAAATATGTTTGAGCCGGGCATGGTGGCGCATGCCTTTAATCCCAGCACTTGGGAAGCAGAGATAGGAGGATTGCTGTAAATTCGAGGCCACCCTGATACTACATAGTAAATTCCAGGTCAGCCTGGACCAGAGTGAGACCCTGCCTCAAAAAACCAAAAAAAAAAATTAAAAAATATATATATATGTATATATATATATATGTATATATATACATATATATATATATGTTTGAGTTGGGCATGCTGGCTTATACCTGTAATCCCATTACTCAGAAAACCAAAGCAGGATGATCACGAATTTGAGGCCCGTCTGAACTATATAGTGAATTCTCAGGCCAGCCTATGTATACTTTATAGTAAGACCTTGTCTCAAAAACAGAAATCTTTACCTTAAGATAAATATTTTGTATTTCCCTTCAATTTTAACAATTTCAGTTCATGAAGATGGCTGTTTTAAAAATATATATTTTTGCTTTAAAGGACAGGTATTTAAAAATTGTATGATTTCTTATTTCTAGATCACTTTGTCCATAACTGTTCAGATCACTGAGGAGGAACTTTTGCCAGTATATGTTCATAATTGTCTTACTGCAAGATAGATACTCTGTTGTGAATCCACAATTGAAAGCACTTAAACAGACCTGTAATTGTAGTTTCTTAAATTATACAGAGGTCCCTTGTCTGAGTACACTGATTTGGAATGTAAACTGTATGGTAAATCGCAATATTGAATGGAACAAGCTGATTAAAGCTGATCAAAACAAAAGAACTCAGCCAAGAAAGTCCTTACCATAGTTCTGTTGTTTATAACAACCTGTGTGGATAATCATTATGTCTTTGTGACTAGGAAAAAAAAAAAAACAGAAATCTTTACTATAATCAGGCTGGAGAGATAGCTTTGAGGTTAAGGTGCTTGCCTGCAAAGCCTAAGGACCCAGGTTAAATTCCCCAGTACCCATACAAGCCAGATGCACAAAGTGGCGCATGTGGCTGGAGATTGTTTGCAGTGACTAGAGGGCCTGGTGCACCCATTCTCTCTCTCTCTCTCAAATAAATAAAATATTTTTGGGTTTTTTGTTTTGTTTGTTGTTGTTGTTGTTATTTTTCTAGGTAGGGTCTCACTCTAGCCCAGGCTGACCTGGAACTCACTATGTAGTCTCAGGGTGGCCTCAAACTCATGGTGATCCTCCTGCCTCTGCCTCCCCAGTGCTGGGATTAAAGGCGTGCACCACCACGCCTGGCTACAAAATATTCTTTTAAATAATCTTGACTATAATTAATATTTTTTATTTTTAAAAAATATTTTATTTTAATTAATTTATTTATTTGACAGAGAAAGAGGGAGAGAGAGGGGGGAAGAGAATGGGCACGCCAGGGCCTCCAGCCACTGCAGATGAACTCCAGATGCATGCGCCCCCTTGTGCATCTGGCTAACGTGGGTCCTGGGGAATCGAACCTGGGTCCTTTGGCTTTGCAGGCAAATGCCTTAACAGCTAAGCCATCCCTCCAGCCCTATAATTAATATTTTGCCTTTTTTCTTCTAGTAGTTCCATAGTTTCAAGTCTCAGTGACCCATTTTGAACTGATTTTTTTTTTTTTTTTTTTTTTTTTTTTTTTTTTGGTTTTTCGAGGTAGGGTCTCACTCTAGCTCAGGCTGACCTGGAATTCACTGTGGAGTCTCAGGGTGGCCTCGAACTCACAGCGATCCTCCTACCTCTGCCGCCCAAGTGCTGGGATTAAAGATGTGCACCACCATGCCCGGCTGATTTTTTTTATGGTTAGAGATATCCAGTTTTCCCTGCATCACTTATTGAAAAGATTTTTCTTTCTTTGATGTATGTTCTTGGGGCCTTTGTGAAAAATCTGTTAGTACCTGTTAGCTGGGAAGATAGTCCAGTGGGTAAAATGTTTGAATGTTTGCCTTGGGCATAAGTTTGATCTTCAGAAGGCATGTTAAAAAAAAAAAATCCGGGCTGGAAAGATGGCTTAGCGGTTAAGGCATTTGCCTACAAAGCCAAAGGACCTCAGTTCAGTTCCCCAGGAGCCACGTAAGCCAGACGCACAAGGTACTGCATGTGTCTGGAGTTTATTTGCAGCGGCTGCAGGCTCTGGTGTGCCTTTCTCTCTCCCTCCCTCTCTCTCTCTCATAAATAAATAAATAAAATATTAATAATCCATGCCAGTTGTGGTGCTGTATGCCTTTAATCCCAGCACTCAGAAGGCTGAAAGAGGAGGATTGCCATGAGTTCTAGGCCAGCCTGGAACTACAGAGTGAGCTCAAAGTCCACCTAGGCCGGAGCAAAACCCTGCCTTAAAAACAAACAAACATGGGATGGAGAGATGGCTTAGCAGTTAAGCGCTTGCCTGTGACGCCTAAGGACCCCGGTTCGAGGCTCGATTCCCCAGGACCCACGTTAGCCAGATGCACAAGGGGGCGCATGCGTCTGGAGTTCATTTGCATTGGCTGGAGGCCCTGGTGCGCCCATTCTCTCTTTCTCTCTCTCTCTCTCGCCTCTTTTTCTCTGTCTGTCGCTCTCAAATAAATACATAAAAGTAAACAAAAAAATTTTTGAAAAACCAAACATGCACATTGGTATGCACTTGTAATCCCAGCACTGCGGTGGAGACAGATGGATCTCTGGCCAGTCAGTCTAAGCCTAATTAGTGAATTTCAGGTCACTGAGAGATCCTGTATCAAAAAAAGTGAATTGTACCTAAGAATGACACCCAAGGTTGACCTCTGGTCCTCTGGCCTCCACCTGCATATACACATGCATGCATACTCCACACACAGGTACACACAGAGAGAGAGAGAGAATCAGTTGACCATAAAAATGTGGGTTTATTTCTCAATCCTTTATTCCGTTTAATTGGTGTGTTTTATGCCAGTACTGGGCCGTTCTGGTTATATAACTTTATACTATGTTCTTTGATTTGTATTTGTTTGAAAAGTGATTTGCTGGGTGCCCCAGGGTGACCTGCAACTTGCTATGTAGCTTTACATTAGTTTCGGCGTTGAGGGTTGTGCCGCTGCACCCTGGTTTGTATGCTTTCAAGCCTGCTGTTATCATGCATCCGGCCTTGGATTTTTTGGGTTTTGTTTTTTGTGGTTTTTTTTTTTTATTTGTTTGGCTGTTCATAATATTTGGATGTGTAAATTGTAAGTCTGCTTTTTACTGCTATGAAGATGTCATTGAGGGCTGGAGAGATGGCTTAGTGGTTAAGATGCTTGCCTGCAAAGCCTAAGGACCCAGGCTGGATTCCACACTACCCATGTAAGCCAGATGCAAGGTGGCACATGTGTCTGGAGTTCATTTGCAGTGGTTAGAGGCCCTGGCACACCCATTCTCTCTTTCTCTCTCTCTCTCTCTGTGTGTGTGTGTGTGTCTTTCTCTCTACCTCTCTCTTTCAAATAAATAAATAGCCGGGCACGGTGGCACGCACCTTTAATCTCAGCACTCAGGAGGCAGAGGTAGGAGGATCACCATGAGTTTGAGGCCACCCTGAGGCTGCATCATGAATTCCAGGTCAGCCTGGACTGGAGTGAAACCTTACCTCAAAATAAATAAATAAATAAATAAATAATATTTTTTAAAGATGTCATTGAAATAGGAATTGCACTGGATCTATAGTAGGTCACTTTGGTAGCACGGCCATTTAACAAATGAATTATTCTATAAATGTGAATGACTCTCATTTTTTAAATTTAATTAATTTTTTGTTTCTTCTTTGAGAGAGAGAGGGAAGGAGGCAGATAGAGAGAGAGAGAAAGAGAAAGAGAGAGAATGGGCATGCCAGGGCCTTCAGCCACTGCAAACGAACGCCAGATGCATGTGCCTCCTTGTGCATCTGGCTTACGTGGGTCCAGGGGAACTGAACCTGGGTCCTTTGGCTTTGTAGGTAAGTACGTTAACAGCTAAGCCACCTCTCCGGCCCGACTTTCATTTTTTAATGTCTGCTCCAATTTCTTCATCACTATTGTGTGATTTCATCATTGAGTCCATTCCATCCCACTTCCTTGTTTTCCTAGGTACTTATATCTGTTATGAATGATACTGGGTGCTTTTTTTTAAGATTTAAAAATTATATTATTATTTATTTATTTGAAGGGGGAAGGCAGACAGAGAGAGAGAGAAAGAATGTGCACACCAGAGCCTCTACTGCAAATGAACTCCAGACGCATGCACCATCTTGTGCATCTGACTTACATGGGTCCTGGGGAACTGAACCTGGGTCCTTTGGCTTTGCAGGCAAGCACATTAACCACTGAGCCATCTATGTAGACCAATATTGTTTGCTTGATGAGGTCTTTTTATGGGTTTGTTAAAAGCAATTGATTTTTATATGTTGATTTTGAAGCCCACGCCCTTATTCATTAATTTATTGGTTCGAATGGTTTTTAGTAAAAGCTTTAGAGTTTTCTGTACATAAAACCACATCGTCTGTAATCAGGGGTGGTTTTATTTCCTCCTTTCTTATCTGGCTACCAACTTTCTATTCTTTCTTTCTTTTGTCCCATTCCTCTGGCTAAGGCTTCTAATACTACTAATAATTTTCTAATAGTAGTGTTGGAAGTGGATGGTTTTGACGTAGAGGGGATGATTTCAGATTTTGTCATTTTTGTTGTTTGGTTTTTTTGTGGTTGGGTCTTGCTCTAGCACAGGCTGATCTAGAATTTACTGTGTAGTCCCAGGTTGGCCTTGAACTCTCAGCAATTGTTGTACCTCTGCCTCCCAAGTGCTGGGATTAAAGGCGTGTGCCACCACACTGGGATTATTGGGGGGGGGCAGATTTTTAAATATGAACATGTTGCACATTGGTTATATTTCCATCTGGTTACGCTCTTTTTCTAAGAATTTGTTTATTTTTATTCATTTATTTGAGAGAGAGAATGGGCATACTAGGGCCTCCTGCCACTGCAAACTAACTCCAGACACATGTGCCACCTTGTGCATCTGGCTTATGTGGGTCCTGGGGAATTGAGCCTCGAACCGGGGTCCTTAGGCTTCATAGGCAAGCGCTTAACCACTAAGCCATCTCTCCAGCCCTCTTTTTTAAATTTTATTTTTATTTATTTATTTGAGAGTGATAAGCAGAGAAAGAGAGAGAATGGGCGCACCAGGGCCTCGAGCCACTGCAAACGAACTCCAGACGCACGTGCCGCCTTGTGCATCTGCCTTATGTGGGTCCTGGGGAATCAAACCGAGATCTTTGAGCTTTGCAGGCAAACGCCTTAACCACTAGGCCACCTCTCCAGTCCCCTCGTTACACTCTTATGTCCCCTTTCCCCTAACGGCATTGCACTGAGGGTCCTCACTGTTGGGTCACGAATGTACCAGTCAGTCTCTGTGCGGCAGGGGGACAATTCCTCAGAGTGCACCTTCCACGCCAACCGCCCTTAGGTACATACAACTCTTACATACCAACCACCCCTCTTCTCCAGGGTTCCCCAAGCCTAGGAAGACATGTTCTAAGTCTCCTCTAGTGTTGGGCTTTCAGTGACCTCGAATTTTCTGCTCTGATGAGTCGAGTCTTCTCAGCGTCGGCTGCCGTCTCCCTGGAGGAGGTTCTCAGGTTTATCAGTGAGAGCAGAGCTCATTTAAACTGCCACTTCCTCTGAAATGTTCCCAAGCCTCCTACAGGCTTTATAAAAATTAAGTTTAAGCCGGGCGTGGTGGCGCACGCCTTTAATCCCAGCACTCGGGAGGCAGAGGTAGGAGGATCGCCGTGAGTTCGAGGCCACCCTGAGACTCCATAGTGAATTCCAGGTCAGCCTGGGCTACAGTGAAACCCTACCTCGAAAAACCAATAAATAAATAAATAAATAAATAAAAATAAAAATAAAAATAAAAATTAAGTTTATTTATTTGCATGTAGACAGAGAGAGAGCAAATAAATAGAATAGGTGCCTCAGGCCCTAGTGCCGCCGTAAACAAACTCCAGATACGTGTACCGCTTTGTGCATGTGGCTTTACATGAATACTGGGGAATTGAACCCAGGCCTTCAGGCTTTGCAAGCAAGTGCCTTGAACTGCTGAGCCATCTCTCCAGCCCTCTTCAGTCTTGGAAATTTCTTTTTTTCATTTCACTTTTATTTGTTTATTTATTTTGGCTTTTCAAGGTAGAGTCTTGCTCTAGCCCAGGCCAACCTGGAATTCACTATGTAGTCTCAGGGTGGCCTCAAACTCACGGCGATCCTCCTACCTCTGCCTCCCGAGTGCTGGGATTAAAGGCTTAAAATTTTTTCTTTTATTTTTAATCAGATCTTCCTCATGTGCAGAAACTAGATTTTTCTGCTTGCTCTAGGCTGCTTTAGTCTCTCAACTACATTTTTATGTCATTCATTGTGTTTTTTAAATTTTTTGTTGCTTTATTTATGAACAAGAGAGAGAGAGAGAGAGAGAGTGTGGGTACACCACGACCTCTTGTCACTGTAAATGAACACCGAACACATGCATCTGGGGACACTTGTCTAATTCCATAGATGATTCAGGTAGCTGGGCCACCCAGTGGGCCTAGGTAGGTGTGGCACAGTATGCTCAGTAGTGGGGTACGGACTTGGCCTATACAGGGGTTTACTTGGCCTGCACAGGGGTGGATCTGTACTAGTGAGCCCAGACAGGGTGCCTACAAACAACTGAAGCTTATGGATGGCTTGGTGAGACCTCTGCTGGCCAGCTTTCTCAGGACAGGCTTACGAACTGTTCTCCTGGGGCCTGGCTGCGGTGACCTTTTGAGGCAGGCTTCTCTGCCCATGCTCTGGAGGCTACAGAAGGGTGGGTGGGACCACCTGGGTGCTTTCCAGGGTGGGCAGCTTTGGGAACCACACTGTTCAGGAACGGGAGCCTTTGTGAGCTGAGCTATGCAGAGACAACTGTTTCTCATCTGCTCCTCAGAGTACTTTCTTTTTTTTTTCAAATTTTTATTAACAACTTCCATGATTATAAAAAAATATCCCATGGTAATGCCCTCCCTCCCCCACTTTCCCCTTTGAAATTCCACTCTCCATCATATCCCCTCCCCCTCTCAATCAGTCTCTCTTTTATTTTGATGATCTTTTCCTCCTCTTATGATGGTCTTGTGTAGGTAGTGTCAGGCACTGTGAGGTCATGGGTATCCAGGTCATTTTATGTCTGGAGGGAGCACGTTGTAAGGAGTCCTACCCTTCCTTTGGCTCTTACATTCTTTCCACCACCTCTTCCGCATCAGACCCTGAGCCTTGGAAAGTGTGATAGAGATATTACAGTACTGAGCACTCCGGTCACTTCTTTCCAGCACCATGATGCCTTCTGAGTCGTCCCAAGGTCACTGCCATCTGAAAAGAGAAGATTCTCTACCAAAAGTGAGAGTAGCATTAATATAAGGGTATGAATATTAAGAGAAGTGCTTACTGGGCAGTTTGATGAGTATAGTATATACATTTAGCCAGACAGCAGCAGACGTTACACCCCTAGGGCTCATGACTAGCCCTGTTTTAAGTTTTCAGTATCATGGATGTATTCAGGGTACTTTCTGAACAATTAGACTCAGCTCCTCTGCGTAAGGCTTCCCAGGGTAAAGGTGCTTCTCGGGCCCGTAGGAGGTAGGCGGACCACCCAGATATTTGACAGGATTGGTTTGGGCTGAGCTGCCCAGCTGGTTCACAGAACCCAAGGGTGGAAGGGCTTCAAGATGGCACTACGCAGTAGGAGCAGCTTGGGACAGCGTAGTAGTGTAGTAAAACTGTCAGCTTGGGTGCTGGAGAGATGGCTTAGCGGTTAAGGTGCTTGCCTGCGAAGCCTAAGGATCCATGTTCGACTCTCCACATCCCACGTTAGCTTCCAGAACTTGACTCAGGGCCTGCAAGGGCTGCAGACTTTTCCACAGCAAACAGCTCAGGTGTCCATACTGTGTTGGGAGGACAGCTGGTGACTTTCTGCTTACCTTTCCTGCCCTGAGTGAAGTATCTTTGGGTTCAAGGTTGATCTTGAGAGATGGGAGGGTAGATGCTATCTGATTTGTTCCTATTTTATTTTATTTTATTTTATTTTATTTTATTTTATTTTTTGAGGTAGAGTCTCAACACTAGCCCAGGCTGACCTGGAATTCACTCTGTACTCTCAGGGTGGCCACGAACTCATGGCGATCCTACCTCTGCCTCCCAAGTGCTGGGATTAAAGGTGTGCGCCACCACGCCCAGCAAATTAAATGTTTTTTAAAAGTTAATGTTGGGCTGGAGAGATTGCTTAGTGGTTAAGGTGCTTGCCTGCAAAGCCAAAGGACCCAGGTTCAATTCCCCAAGACCCACATAAGCCAGATGCACAGGGTGGCACATGCACAGGGTGGCACATTGTTTGCAGTGGCTAGAGGCCCTGGTGTGTCCATTCTCTCCCTCTGCCTCTTTCTATCTCTCTCTCTTAAATAAATAATTTAAAGCTATGTCATCAAATGAGTAAAAACTGTTGAACTTACCAATTACATTGATTCACCATAGTCTATATAGTTACATTAGCTTTAAAACATATATATATATGTTTACACATATATATATATATATATATATATATATATATACACACACACACTCACTGGGCATGGTGGCGCAAGCCTTTAATCCCAGCACTCAGGAGGCAGAGGTAGGAGGATCGCCGTGAATTCAAGGCCACCCTGAGACTCCATAGTAAATTCCAGGTCAGCCTGGGCTAGAGTGAGACCCTACCTCAAAAAAATAAAAAATAAAAAAGAATGGGATGACCCCCCACATTACTTTTCGCAAAGCACCTGGCTCACCAGTGCTCCTCTGTGACTTTCACCACAGGTTCTCCACAGTGTCTGCTGCTCCCTTGGCCAAAACAAACACCTGGCCAAAAGACGTGGGCATCCTTGCCCTGGAGGTCTACTTCCCGGCCCAGTACGTGGACCAAACTGACCTGGAGAAGTTCAACAATGTGGAAGCTGGGAAGTACACGGTGGGCCTGGGCCAGACCCGCATGGGCTTCTGCTCGGTGCAGGAGGACATCAACTCCCTGTGCCTGACCGTGGTGCAGCGGCTGATGGAGCGCACGCAGCTGCCCTACGACGCCGTGGGCCGCCTGGAAGTGGGCACGGAGACCATCATCGACAAGTCGAAGGCCGTGAAGACGGTGCTCATGCAGCTGTTTCAGGACTCGGGCAACACAGACATCGAGGGCATAGATACCACCAACGCCTGCTACGGTGGCACTGCCTCCCTGTTCAACGCTGCCAACTGGATGGAGTCCAGCTACTGGGATGGTATGCGCTCGCAAGCGGAGCACTTCCGGTGGCTTCACCGCAGGAGGGAAGGATGACTCAGCCACAGGGCTGATGGTCGCATAGATTTATTTATTTATTAGAGAGAGACAGAGAGAGAGAGAGAAAGAGAGAGAGAGAGAGAGAGACAGACAGAGAGAGAGAGAATGGGCATGCCAGGGCTTCCAGCCACTGTAAAGGAACTCCAGACGCGTGCGCCACCATGTGCATCTGGCTAACGTGGGGACCTGGAATATCGAACCTGGATCCTTGGCTTCGCAGGCATGTTCCTTAAGCGCTAAGCCATCTCTCTCCAGCCCTGATGGTCGCATAGACATGCACAGCTCCAGAGCCGGGCGTGGTGGCACACGCCTTTAATCCCAGCACTTGGGAGGCAGAGGTAGGAGGATTGCCGTGAGTTCAAGGCCACCCTGAGACTACATAGTGAATTCCAGGTCAGCCTGGGCCAGAGTGAGACCCTACCTCGAAAAACCAAGGGAAAAAAAAAAAAAAAAGAGGCCAGATGTTGGAGGAGCTGAGGCAACCTTGAACTATTGTAACTTTACTCTTATCTGCTGCTTTTCTGCCTCCTCCCAAACTCCACCCCGCCAAGAACAGGACGTGGAGGGACCAGAACCTTCTTTATCCCACTCTTCTCCAGCACCTATGTTGCTCTTACCATGTTGGCTAAGTCACATGGTGCGGAACCTTCCCTTTCTTTCACAAATCTATAAAAGTAAGAGATTCCCTTTGTTCTGTCTTTTTAAAAAAATTTTATTTATTTATTTATTAGAGAGAGAGAAAGAGGCAGACAGAAAGAAAGAGAATGGGCACACCAGTGCCTCTAGCCACTGCAAACGAACTCCAGATGTATGTGCCACCTTGTGCATCTGACTAACATGCATTCTTTGGAATAGAACCTGGGTCCTTTGGCTTTGCAGGCAAGCGTCTTAACTGCTAAGCCAGGCCATTTTTTTTTTAATTTTTACATTGTTTAAAAAATATTTATTTAAGCCTGGCGTGGTGGTGCATGCCGTTAATCCCAGCACTTGGGAGGCAGAGGTAGGAGGATCGCTGTGAGTTCAAGGCCACCCTGAGACTATATAGTGAATTCCAGGTCAGCCTGGGCTAAAGCAAGACCCTACCTCGAAAAAAAGCCATATAGATACATAGATAGATAATTTGCAAGCAGAGGGAGACAGAGAGAGAAAATGGGCATGCCAGGGCCTCCAGCTGCTGCAAAGAACTCCAGATGCACATGCCACTTTGTGCATCTGGCTTTTACATGGGCATTGGGGAATCAAACTTGGGTCATTAGGTTTTGCAAGCAAGTGCCGTAACTGCTGAGCCATCTCTCCAGCCCTATTTTTACATTTTTGACATTTTCATACATATATACAATGTATTTTTTTATCTTTTCCCTCCAATCACCCTTTTTTAAATCCCTTTCCCCCTCCCATGAACACAATTCTTACTTCTGTGCCTTTTTTTTTTTTTTTTAACACATTGAGTTAGCGTAGGGCTGCTTGTGTGATCGTGGCTGAGAGGTTATTGACTACAGAATGGTAACTTACCGGTAGCTACATTACTGATGGACATGACTGCGTTTCTTCCAGCAACCATTAGCTGCCATTAGCTGCTCTGGGAGGTCTGAGGTCTCATGTATCTTCCCCCCATTGACTATGAAGTATTGATGACTTCTGTGAGCTTATGACTGTTACAGACTTATCACATCCAGAAGACAGCCTCATAGCTCGCTGCATCCTCCTTCTCTTACCGTCTTCCCAGTCCCTTTTTTTTTTTTTTTTTTTTTTTTTTGCTTTTCAAGGTAGGATCTCACTCTAGCCCAGGCTGACCTGGAATTCACTATGTAGTCTCAGGCTGGCCTTGAACTCACAGTGATCCTCCTACCTCTGCCTCCCGAGTGCCGACATTAAAGGCGTGCGCCACCACACTCGGCAAGACAACAGTTATTTATTAAATAATAGTGTACTATAGTTGGTATGCATAACTTACATTAAATGTGTTTACACCACATAAATTCTGCATAACGAAAGGAGTGCAGCTCACAGTTCAAGGACTGTGGCTTAGGATCCAGTCAAAACAAGATTTGAATTTCAGCCAGGCATGGTGGCTCACGCCTTTAATCTCAGCATTCAGGAGGCAGAGGTAGGAGGATTGCCATAAATTCAAGGCCAGCCTGAGACTACATAGTGAATTCCAGGTCAGCCTGGGCCAGAGTGAGACCCTACCTTGAAAAAAAATATGTAATCCTCTCTGGAAGGCAATCATCTATGAATGTTGGTATTAACTACCTTTTCATACTGTTTTAAGGATTGTTTGAGGTTAACTGGAATCTAGTTCATATTTTAGATATTAATTTTTCTCATCCCTTATATTTTGTTTTAGAAGATATATCAGGACCATGGAGTGCTGTAAGGTGATTGATATACATACAAATCTCAACGTTTTCCACAAATAACAGTTGATAAATTTTTTTACGAAATTCAGAAACGGTATTCTGAAATAGAATTGGCTCTCAGACAGAGCTATTTAGTGAGATCCTGTTTCAAAAAACTTAAAACAAGAGCTGGAGAGATGATAAAAGGCACTTACTTGCAAAACATGATGGTCCAGGTTTAATTCCCTACTACCCACATAAAGCCAGATACACAAAGTAGCACATGCATTTGGAGTTGATTTTCAGTAGTTAATCCTTGGCTCACTTGCTCTCTCTCTCTCTCTCTCCTTGCAAATAAAGAAAAAGTATTATTCAAAAACCTTGCCAGGTGTGGTGGCGCACACCTTTAATCCCAGCATTTGGGAGGCAGTCGTAGGAGGATCGCCATGAGTTCAAGGCCACCCTGAGACTACATAGTGAGTTCCAGGTCAGCCTGGGCTAGAGTGAGATCCTACCTCAAAAAACTAAACTAAAATAAAATAAAATAAAAAAAATAAAAACTTCAAAAACAAAAAAGGTGGCTGGGCTGGAGAGATAGATTAGTGGTTAACACATTTACTTGCAAAACCAAAGGACCCGAGGTTCGATTCCCCAGTACCCACATAAACCAGATGTGCAAGGTGGCAATGCATCTGGAGTTTGTTTCTAGTAGCTGAAGGCCCTGGCATGTGCATTCTCTCTCTCTCCCTCTTTCTCTGCTTCTTTCTCTGTCTCTCATTCAAATAAATAAAAATATTTTTTAAAAGGTGGGGGCTTTGAGCTGGGCATAGTGGCACACTGTCTTTAATCCCAGCACTAGGGAGGCAGAGGTAGGAGGATCACTGTGAGTTCGAGGTCACTCTGACACTACCTAGTTAGCCTGGACTAGTGAGAGATACTACCTTGAAAAATAAAAATTAAAAAATTTAAAAAAAAAGCAGGGACTGGGGAAATGGTGTAGTGATTAAGGTGTTTGCCTGCGAAGCCTAAGGACCCTGGTTTGATTACCCAGGACCCACATAAGCCAGATAAACAAGGGGGCGCATGCGTCTGGAGTTTATTTGCAGTGGCTGGAGGCCCTGGCATGCCCATTCTCTCTCTCTCTCTGCCTCTTCCCCTCTCTCTCTCTCTCAAATAAATAAATAAATAATCAAAAAATAAAAATAGATTGGAGAGATGGCTTAGCGGTTAAGTGCTTGCCTGTGAAGCCTAAGGACCTCGGTTCAAGGCTTGATTCTCCAGGACCCACGTAAGCCAGATGCACAAGGTGGCACATGCATCTGGAGTTCGTTTGCAGTGGCTGAAGGCCCTGGCATGCTAATTCTCTCTCTCTCTATCTGCCTTTTTCTCTCTCTCTCTGTCTGTCACTCTCAAATAAATAAATAAAAATAAACAAAAACAATTTTAAAACTATTAAAAAATAAAAATGAAAACAAGCAAATAAAAAAGGGCTTTGGAGATGGCTCAGCTGTTAAAGGTACTTGCTTTCAAAGCCTAGTAGCCCAGGTTGGATTCCCCAGTACCTATGTAAAGCCAAATTCACAAAGTGTAGCATGCATCCGGAGTTCATTTGTAGCAGCAAGATGTCCTGATGCATACTCCTCTCTCTCTTTCACAAATAAATATTTATTTATTTATTTATTTTGGTTTTTCAAGGGAAGGTCTTGCTTTAGCCTAGGCTGACCTGGAATTGACTATGTAGTCTTAGGCTAGACTCAAACTCACAGGGATCCTTCTAGCTCTGACTCCTGAGTGCTGGGATTAAAGGTGTGCAATATTTTTTTTTAATTTTGTTTTTATTAAATTTTATTTATTTAACAGAGAGAAAGAAAAAGACAGGCAGATGAGAGACAGAAAGAGAGAAAGAAAGAGAATGGGCATGCCAGGGCCACTGTAAGTGAACTCCAGATGCATGCGCCATCTTGTGCATCTGGCTTACATGGGTCCTAGGGAATCAAACCAGGATCCTTAGTCTTTGCAGGTAAGCACCCCTCCTGCCATGGGCTGGTGACTGAGATAGGAGGACCGCTGGGGCTCACTAACCAAAAGCAGCAGCTCTGAGTTGAATGAGAGACTCCTCTCAAGGAAATAGTGAATGAGGTATAGAGGGGGTCACTTTCACACATGCATCTGCACACATGTGCTTAGCGCACGTGCACACACACACACACACACACACACACAGCATCACATCACATCATATCACAGACCACACTGCCAGGGTGTGTGTGTGAGAGAGAGAGATTGGAATTTTTTAAGTATATTTTATTTATTTGTTTATTAGAGAGAGAGAGAGAGGCAGATAGAAAGAGAGAATGGGCGCGCCAGAGCCTCTAGCCGCCCCCTTGTGCTTCTGGCTTATGTGGCACCTGGAGAATCGAACCTGGATCCTCAGGCTTCATAGACATACACCTTAACCACTAAGCCATCTCTCCAGCCAGAAATGTTTTTAAATATATATATTAATATTTTTATTTATTTATTTGACACAGAGAGAGAGAGAGAGAGTGAGAGACAGAGAATGGACACGCCAGGGCCTCCAGCCACTGCAAACGAACTCCAGATGCATGTGCCCCCTTGTGCATCTGGCTAACGTGGGTCCTGGGGAATCAAACCAGGGTCCTTTGGCTTTGCAGGCAAACGCCTTAACTGCTAAGCCATCCCTCCAGCCGTATTTTATTTATTATTATAAAGGTGTGCACCACCTCGCCCTGCCCTAACTTTACCTTCTGTCTCCTGAGATTTCACGACAGCGTGTGCGTGTGCATGTTTTTGCCTTGTCCCTTCTCTTCCCAATACCTAAGGTCATGCCTGACACAAGGGTACTCAGTCTACTCCAGCTTTGGCGGTGATGATAATAATTGCTCGTCTGTCTTTGCAGGTCGCTACGCTCTGGTGGTCTGCGGTGACATCGCTGTGTACCCCAGTGGGAACGCCCGCCCCACGGGTGGGGCTGGAGCCGTGGCCATGCTGATTGGGCCCAAGGCTCCTCTAGTGTTGGAGCAAGGTGGGTCGTAAACCTTATCAAGAGGAGTGCCTGGTGTAGCCAAATAGTGGATCCGAACCCCAGGCTGACCTCTGAAAGTCTGGTCTGGGGAGCAGTTATAAGGAAGAGAAGGGGCTGGGCGTGGTGACGCACACCTTTGATCCCAAGCTCTCGGGTGGCGGAGGTAGGAGGATCGCTGTGAATTCAATGCTAGCCTGAGACTACGTAAGTGAATTCCAGGTCAGCCTGGGCCAGAGTGAAACCCTACCTTGAAAAACAAAAACGAAAAGAGCCGGGTGTGGTGGCGCAGGCCTTTAATTCCCAGCGCTGGGGAGGCAGAGGTAGGAGGATAGCCATGAGTTCGAGGCCACCCTGAGACTACGTAGTGAGTTCCAGGTCAGCCTGGGCTAGAGTGAGACCCTACCTCGAAACAGTGAAAGGAGACGTGCATGCACCGTGAATCTTGAGACTTTCAGTTTCTGCCTCAGCTTTTTGGAAGGCCCACATCAGTGTGGGAAGGGAACTAGAAATCTTTCTGCAATGCCAACAGCCTTTAGCTCCTTTGGAGTATGGGAGAGTGGTGGGCAGGCTCGGGGTGAGTGCGAGACTGTAGAAGCTAGGCAGCTCTTTCCCACGGGGTCCCACACGTCCTTCCTGCTCGAGGTGATCTGTACGTGGCAAACTCCGAAAATCTCTGTGCGCCTTCGCAGGGCTGAGGGGGACGCACATGGAGAACGCGTATGACTTCTACAAGCCCAACTTGTCCTCCGAGTACCCGCTGGTGGACGGGAAGCTCTCCATCCAGTGCTACTTGAGGGCCTTGGACAAGTGCTACGCGGCCTACCGTAGAAAAATCCAGAACCAGCGGAAGCAAGGTATGGGATGCAGAGAGCAGGAAGTGGGGTCTCTGCTTACATAGGGAAGCGTTGGCCTGCATGTCGGATGTAGAGGTTACCTGTGACTGTAAGACGAATAAGAAAACCTTGCCGGGCGCTGTGGCACATACCTGTAATCCCAGCACTAGGGAGGCAGAGGTAGGAGGATCACTGTGAGTTCGAGGCCACCCTGAGACTCCATAGTGAATTCCAGGTCAGCCTGAGCTAGAGCGAGAGCCCTACCTTGAAAAACAAAACAAACCGGGCATTGTGGTGCACGCCTTTAATCCCAGCACTCGGGAGGCAGAGGTAGGAGGATCACTGTGAGTTCGAGGCCACCCTGAGACTGCATAGTGAATTCCAGGTCAGCCTGAGTGAGCCCCTGCCTCGAAAACAAAACAAAACACAACAAACAACAACAACAACAAAAACAAAAAGCTGAAAACCTTATGTGCATTTGCTGGACGTAGGAGCTAGCTTTCTTGGGCTGCCCCATCTCTGACACCATTAACGTCAGAGAGGAGGTCTGTGAGGCTCGTCACCACACTGTCGCTTCGTTTTCCAGCGGGAGATGACCGACCCTTCACCCTGGACGATGTGCAGTACATGATCTTTCACACACCCTTTTGCAAGATGGTGCAGAAGTCTCTGGCCCGCCTGATGTTCAATGACTTCCTGTCATCCAGTGGCGACAGGCAGACCAGTGTGTACAAGGGGCTTGAGGCCTTCAGGTAGGTCATCTCGAAGGGGACAGCTGGCCGCAGGGTGGACGAGGAGGAGGCTGCCTCGTGCTGCGGGTCGGGACTCCCCCTCTCGTGAGAAACAACGTGCGGATCTCCCAACACAGCAGCAAGGAAACCAGGCTCTTCCTTCCGTGAAGGGTGAGATGAGCCCAAGTCTACATGGGCCTCCGTGTGTCATCTGAGCACAGAGACTTTATCTGTACCTCAGCCTGAAAACTTTAGAGGGTGAAAAAAATAAAAATAAAAAATAGGTGCTGCCATGTCATCCAGTCAGTGAAACTTTTCTAAACATAGCTGTGTGCCAGGTATATGCTAAATTCTTGGGATACTGGGCTGGAGAGATGGCTTAGTGGTTAAGGCACTTGCCTACAAAGCCAAAAGACCCAGGTTCAATTCCCCAGGACCCACGTGAGCCAGATGCACAAGGTGGCGCATGTGTCTGGAATTCGTTTGCAGTGTATAGAGGCCCTGGCGCACCCATTCTCATTCTCTCTCTCTCTTTCTGTCTCTCTCAAGTAAACAAATAATTTTTTTTAAAAAAATGTTTAAAAGATCCTTGAAGCCGGGGCATGGTGGGGCACGACTTTAATCCTAGCCCTCAGGAGGCAGAGGTAGGAGGATCGCCGTGAGTGAGTTCAAGGCCACCCTGAGACTACATAGTGAATTCCAGGTCAGCCTGAGCTAAAGTGAGACCCTGCCTTAAAAAAATAATAATAAAATAAATAAATAAAAGATTCTTGGGACACTAAAATGAACGCTCTATGATCTGTGTGATAGGAGATCTCAGTCTACAGACAGATCCAAGAAATGATAGTACCAAGGCCGGGTGGAGTGGCGTACATCTTTAATCCCAGCCCTCTGGAGGCAGAGGTATTAGGATTTCCATGAGTTCGAGGTCACCCTGAGACTACATAGTGAATTCCAAGTCAGCCTGGGCTAGAGTAAGACCCTACCTCAACCCTCCTCTCCCCCCCCCCCGAAAACAAAAGAAATAATGGGGGGCTGGGGAAATGGTGTAGTGGCTAAGGCGTTTGCCTGCGAAACCTAAGGACCCTGGTTCGATTCCCCAGGACCCACGTAAGCCAGATTCACAAGGGAGCACATGTGTCTGGAATTTGTTTGCAGTGGCTGGAAGCTTTGGCATGCCCATTGTCTCTTTCTCTCTGCCTCTTCCTCTCTCTCTCAAATAAATAAATAAATAAATAAATAATATTTAAAAAGAAAAGAGAAGAAATGATGGCACTACAGGATGGCAGTACAGGGAGTATCAGGGCCCATAGTCTGAATGACTTCCATATTGCCCCAGTGAACCTAACCCAGCTGCCCCCGAGACATCAAGAAGCAGTAAGAAAGTTGGGTTTTGGTGTACTACTCCAAGAAAAGAAACATCTTTCCTGTAGCGTTCTCACTGGGAAGAAAACCTTTCTCTTCTTCATAGCTGTGTGTGTGTGTGCCAAGTTTCAGGCTACATCCTCGTAGTAGCTCCTACTATTAATAACTACAATGACTGTGACACACTGAGGCATTAAAATTGGCACAAACGCTGCTTGTAGGACTTTCCTTATCAAACAAAAAAATAACATATTCCAAAGACAATCACTTAGTATTTTAAAAAATATTTTTATTTATTTATTTATTTGCAAGCAGAAAGAGAGAAAGAGAGAGAAGAGAGACAGACAGAATGGGAGCGCCAGGGCCTCTAGCCACAGCAAATGAATTCCAGACACATGCGCCACCTTGTGCATCTGGCTCACGTGGGTCCCAGGGAATTGAACCTGGGTCTTTTGGTTTTGTAGGCAAGAGCCTTAACCACTAAGCAATCTCTCCAGCTCAATAAATGTCTTGTCAATAATAAGATAAATATTCTAGTGGAAAAATAAGCAAAGGATATGAATAAGAAATTGCTTCAAAGAAAAAATGGATATAATCATATCTTAATAACTTTTTAATTTTACTATTTATTTATTTATTTGAGAGAGAAAGAGGAGGGAGAATGAGCACTCCAGAGCTTTCTGCTACTCCAAATGAACTCCAGACACATGCGCCACCTTGTGCATCTGGCTTATGTGGGTCCTGGGGAATCGAACCTGGGGTTCTTTGGCTTTTCAGGCAATCACCTTAACTGCTAAGCCATCTGTCTAGCCCCAATATATAATCATATTTTAAATATGCATGCTATTTAGTAAAAATTTAATCACGTTATCACTTTATTTACATAGTCTTTTAACAAATTTTATTACCCAGATTGATGAGGCTACAGGAAACTGTAACAGCGGATGTACAAATTGATACAAAGGTTTTAAGATGTGATGGCAAAACATGAAGCAAAAGTCGAAGACAAAACTTTTGGTTTATTATTGCCACATGTTTAAAAGAATAATGTAGCTAGTCATTGTAGTATGTTAACTAATGTGAAATTAGTTAATACTAAAGCAGAGCACATCTTGTAGATTATTCTTCAGCTGTTAAAAATACTATAAATTGGGTTAGGCGTGGCGGCACACGCCTTTAATCCCAGCGCTCGGGAGGCAGAGGTAGGAGGATCGCAGTGAGTTCGAGGCCACCCTGAGACTACAGAATGAATTCCAGGTCAGTCTGGGCTAGAATGAGACCCTACCTTGAAAACCAATATATATATATATATATATATATATATATATATATATATATATATATGTCGTAGCCAGACATGGTGATGCACACCTTTAATCCCAGCATTTAGGAGGCAGAAATAGGAGGATTTCCATGAATTTGAGGCCACTCTGAGACTACATAGTGAATTCCAGGTCAGCCTGAGCTAGAGTGAGACCCTACCTTGAAAAAAAGAAAAAATTTATAAACCAGGCGTGGTGGCGCACGCCTTTAATCCCAGCACTCGGGAGGCAGAGGTAGGATGATCACCGTGAGTTTGAAGCCACCCTGAGAACACAGAGTGAATTCCAGGTCAGCCTAGGCTAGAGTGACACCCTACCTCAAGAAACCAAAAAATAAATAAATAATATATATATAAAGGCTAAGAAGATTTCTCAGTAGTTAAACATATCGTAAAAGGTATAACTGAGACTGTGGCTCAGTGGTAAAGTGCTTGCCTAACATACCCAAGGCCATAGGTTCAATCCCCAGTACTACATAAACTATATATAGTAGCACATGCCTGTAAGCCCAGCACTTGGAAGGCAGAGGCAGGAATATCTAGGGTCATCCTTAGCTACACAGTAAGTTCAAAGGCAGCAGAAGCTACATCCTGTCTTGGGTAGAGAAAAAAAGAAATGAAGACAAGAAAGCAAGCTAAACAGAACATGGTGTCTGATTTGATTTCTAAGTTCCTAATGGACTATGAAAACTACAGGTGGGGGCTGGAGAGATGGCTTAGCGGTTAAGGCACTTGCCTGCAAAGCCTAAGGACCCAGGTTCAATTCCCCAGTACTCATGTAAGCCAGTTGCACAAGGTGGTATATGCGTCTGGAGTGGTTTGCAGTGGCTAGAGGCCCTGGCATGCCCATATTCTCTCTCTCTCTCTTAAATAAATAAATAAAAAGAAACTACAGGTGGAATTCACAACAATAATATGCTATAAAAGCTGTCTCCAAAAACAAAAAATGCTGGGCTGGAGAAATGATTTAGTGGTTAAGGCATTTGCCAGAGAAGCCTAAGGACCCAGATTTGATTCCCCAGGACCCACGTAAGCCAGATGCACAAGGGGGCACGTCCACTTGTAGTTTGCTTGTAGTGGCTGGAGGCCCTGGCATGCCCATTCTCTCTCTCTCTCAAATAAATAAAATAATTTTTTGTTTATTTTTATTTATTTATTTGAGAGCGACAGACAAAGAGAGAAAGAGGCAGAGACAGAGAGAGAGAGAGAGAGAGAGAGAGAGAATGGGCGCGCCAGGGCCTCCAGCCACTGCAAACAAACTCCAGACGCGTGCGCCCCTTTATGCATCTAGCTAACGTGGGTCCTGGGGAATCGAGCCTCGAACCAGGGTCCTTAGGCTTCACAGGCAAGCGCTTAACCGCTAAGCCATCTCTCCAGCCCAATAAAATAATTTTTAAAAAGCTGTGTCCAGATGACAGGGTGACAGGACTGCGACTGACACGGTTTTCCTTTGAGCTTTTCCCTTTTCTAAGTGTTGTGATAAATAAGAAGAAAGATGTGTCCCAAAGCGTTCTGTCCCGAAGCTGTCTTCCCCCTTGCCCTCTCCTTTCCTTCTGTCTCCTCTCACCCGGCCACCTCTGCTTGCCTCCCAGGGGCCTAAAGCTGGAAGACACCTACACCAACAAGGACGTAGATAAAGTCTTTCTGAAGGCCTCTCTAGACATGTTCAACAAGAAAACCAAGGCCTCCCTTTACCTGTCCACGAACAACGGCAACATGTACACGTCGTCGCTGTACGGGTGTCTGGCCTCTCTTCTCTCCCAGTGAGTATGAACGCGCCGCCTCCTGCTCACCCCTCCGCGCTGAGACGTCACCCAAGCTTGATTCCTATTCGTTTTCTCTCTTTTTTAATTTTTCTGTTTATTTTTATTTACTTGAGAGCGATACAGAGAGAAAGAGGCAGAGAGAGAGAGAGAGAGAGAGAATGAGCGCGCCAGGGCCTCCAGCCACTGCAAACAAACTCCAGATGCACGCGCCCCCTTGTGCATCTGGCTAATGTGGGTCCTGGGGAATCGAGCCTCGAACCAGGGTCCTTAGGCTTCACAGGCAAGTGCTTAACTGCTAAGCCATCTCTCCAGCACCCCCCCTTTTTTTAAAGATTTTTGTAAGTTTTTTTTTTTAGATTTATTTTTATTTATTTATTAGAGAGAGAGAGAGAGAGTGAGAATGAGCAGCTCCAGGGCCTCCAGCCACTGCAAACGAACTCCAGACACATGTGACACCATGTGCATCTGGCTTAGGTGGGACCTGGAGAATCGAACCTGGGTTCTTAGGCTTCATAGGCATGTACCTTAACCACTAAGCCATCTCTCCAGCCCAAGCCCCCCCCTTTTAATTTTTATTTCTTTGTTTATTTTTATTTATTTATTTTAGAGCGACAGACAGAGAAAGAAAGAGGCAGAGAGAGAGAAAGAAAGAGAGAGAGAATGTTGATTCCTATTCTTGTTTAAACTGGTGGGAGCATTTTGGTGGGAGAGACTTTAAAACAAAGCAAAGAAGGGGCTGGAGAGATGGCTTAGCAGTTAAGGCACTTGCCTGTGAAGCCTTAAGGACGCAGGTTCGATTCTCCAGTACCCACCTAAGCCAAATGCACAAGATGACTCATGTGTCTGGAGTTTGTAGTGGCTAGAGGCCTTGGCATGCCCATATTCTCTCTCTCTCTCATAAATAAATAAAATGTTTAAAAAGTAAAAGAAAAAAAAATAAAGGAAAGGAGAGGAGGGGGATGGGAAGAAGATAAAAGCAACTTGTTTCAAAGGTGTGTTATGGGCAGGTTTGCTCTATGTACTAAGTGTTGTCCTCCAAAGTGAGGTGCTGTGAAAAATCTGCTTCAGGGCAGCAAGAAACCAGCAGAATTCATGTGCCTGTTTTTATCCCATCTGTTCAAAATCTCTATACTTACTATAGCATGCGGCTGAGAGTCTAGCTTCAAGCCTAACGTGGATTCAGACCTATTTAGCATTTAATAGCTTAACCTTGAAAACCAACTTGAATGTGCCTCACTTTCCCCACCTGTAAGATATCTATAATAATATGTGCTGTCTAGTTTTGCTGTGCAGTATCTAAAAACAAAACTAGCGTTCAGCATGTATTTGAATGCTAGCTGTGCTTTTATTTATTTATTTATTTATTTCCATTTTTCAAGGTAGAGTCTCACTCTAGCTCAGGCTGACCTGGAATTCGCTATGTAGTCTCAGGGTGGCCTCAAACTCACAGTGATCCTCCTACCTCTGTCCTCCCGAGTGCTGGGATTAAAGGTGTGCGCCACCACACCTGGCTCTAGCTGTACTTTTTATTTATTTATTTATTTGACAGAGAAAGAGAGGGAGAGAATGGGCACACCAGGGTCTCCAGCCACTGCAGACAAACTCCAGACATGTGCGCCCACTTGTGCATCTGGCTGACGTGGGTCCTGGGGAATCGAACCTAGGTCCTTGGGCTTTGCAGGCAAACACCTTAACCGCTAAGCCATCCCTCCAGCCCATCTAGCTAGCACTTGTTTCCTCATTTGTTGTACCGATAAGGACTTACTGCACATACATAGAAAAATACTCGTGGTGAACTTGATCAAAGGGTCGCTGATGGGGATGTAGCAGCTCCCGTTCTTGTTGCTGGACCCCCACCTAACCAGAAGCAGCTTGTGCAGAGGAACGGTTTATTGCGGCTTACGGTCTCAATGAGAAGTTTCACTGTGGTGAGGGAAGCATGGCGGAGCAGACAACCGAACGGCGCGACTTGTCACATCCGCCGGGACGGAGCAGCTGGAGTAGCTGGCTAGCCCTGGAAAGGAGGCTGGATTATAAAATCCCAAGTCCCACTTGCAGCGACACCACCTCCCAAAGGCTCTACCAGCTGCAGATTAACTATGAGGCTTGATCACAAACACACAGGGCTCTGAGGGACATTTCACATTCAAATTACCACAGGGGGTGATCAAAATAGCTGTGTCTGGGCTGGAGAGATAGCGCAGAGGTATAAAGGCTCTTGCTCTCAAAGCCTGCTAGCCCAGGTTCGATTCCCCAGTGCCCACGTAAAGCCAAATACATGGAGTAGTTCATGTGTCTGGAATTCATTTGCAGAGGCAAGAGGTCTTGGTGTGCCCGTCCTCCCTCTCTCTCTCTCTCTCTCTCTCTCTCTCTCTCTTAAAAAATAATGGGTGTATCTGTGGGCTGGAGAGACGGTTCAGCAGTTAAAAGGCATTTGTTTGCAAAGCTTGCTAGTCCGAGTTAAATTCCCCAGCACTCACATAAGGCCAGGCACACAAAGTGGCACATGCATCTGGAATTCATTTGCAATGGCAAGAGGCCCTGGCATCTCCATATACACACACATTCTCTAGCTCTCAAATAAATAAACAAAAGCACTTTGAAAAAAAAAAAGCTGCCAGGCATGGTGGCACACACCTTTAATCCCAGCACTTGGGAGGCAGAGGTAGGAGGACCACCGTGGTGAGTTCAAGGCCACTCTGAGACTACATAGTGAATTCTAGGACAGCCTGCGCTAGAGTGAGATCCTAGTTTTGGGGCGAGGTGGGCGAGAAGCTATATCTGAACTAGGCGTGATGGCACATGCCTTTATTCCCAGTACTCAGGAAGCAGAACTAGGAGGAGCGCAGTGAGTTCAAGGCCAGCCTGGGAATACAGAGTGAATGCCAGGTCAGCCTGGGCTAGAGTGAGTCCTTATCTTGAACCCCACCACCCTCCAAAAAAAAATAAATAAATAAAAAATAAAACAAGCTGGGCTAAGAAAATGGCTCAATGGGTAAAGTGCTTACTGTACAAGCATGAGAACCTAGTTTGGATCCCCAGCACCCATGTAAAAAAGCCATAACAGGGCTAGAGAAGATGGCTTAGTGGTTAAGGCATTTGCCTGCAAAGCCAGAAGAGCCCAGTTTGATTCCTCAGGACCCACATAAGCCAGATGCACAAGGTGGTGCATGAGTCTGGAGCTCATTTGCAGTGGCTGGAGGCCATGGTGCACCCATTCTCTCTTTCTCTCTCTCCCTCGCACTCCCTTTAATATATATAGAGAGAGAAAGCTATAACACAACACAGTGTGGTGGTACACGCTTATAATTCCAGGACTCAGGAGGCTGCTGATGCAAGAGGATTGTCATGAGTTCAAGGCTATCCTGGGCTACATAGCAGGCCAGCCTTGTCTACATACACATGCACACATATGCACACACATGCTAAATTTAAATTCTAGTCAACTTGGGATCCCTGAGGGCAAGTCTACTGATCTGACCTCCACTTCACTACACCCGTCACTGAATTTACCTGCTCTCGTGAATACACCTTTCACACCCCAGACTCTACTGGGTTCACTCTGCCTTTCAGCATGTGGGCTATGACTGCTCTCCCTTTGGTAAGGCTCCTTACTGCTGGTCCTGCCTCCGACCTCTCAGAGCCCCCGTGAGGAGTGCTCACAGTGCATGTCTAGTTGCATGAGGAGGAAGGCTGGGGTGAGACTAGACCGACAACTTGGTTTTATGAAACGCAGAACGTAACACCGACGTGATTGTCACTTGGTTTCTCTTCCCTGCAGCCACTCTGCCCAAGAACTGGCTGGCTCCCGGATTGGAGCCTTCTCCTACGGCTCCGGCTTAGCAGCAAGCTTTTTCTCATTTCGAGTGTCCGAGGATGCCTCTCCAGGTGAGTCTCATCTTCGCATCAGGGACTCCAGACAAGAGCCATCTGGTAAAAGAAGCCACCTAGAAAGAAAGAAAGAAAGAAAGAAAGAAAGAAAGAAAGAAAGAGAGAGAGAGAGAGGAAGGAAGGAAGGAAGGAAGGAAGGAAGGAAGGAAGGAAAGAAAGAAAGAGAGAGAGAGAATTGGCATGCCAGGGCCTCCAGCCACTGCAGTTGAACTCCAAATGTGTGCACCCCCTTGTGCAACCTTGTGTGCTTGTGTCACCTTGTGCATCTGGCTTACATGGGACCTGGAGAGTCAAACCTGGGTCCTTAAGCTTCATAGACAAGTACCGCTAAGTCACCACTAAGCCATCTCTTCAGCCCCCTCTTTTTCATTTTATTTTACTTTTATTTATTTATTAGAGAGCGAGAGAGTGAGTTAGAGAAGAGAGAATGGGCACACCAGGGCCTCCAGCCACTGCACAGCATCTACTGGGGAATCAAACCTGGGTCATTAGGATTTGCAGGCAAGTGCCTTAACCGCTAAGCCATCTCCCTAGGCCCGAAGGCTGCCATCTCGACAGAGCTATGTTGTGATTAAGAACAACAACAAAAAATTACTGCAGTGGTTTAAGCCACAGAGAAAACTTATGTATTCAAAACACTTCCCTGGCTATAACTCAGAGGCTAGAAGGAAGAGGGACAGGGGTAGATGTGAGGGAAGCAGTTAGATTGTTTCCATAATCCAGGCAAACGGTCATGGTGGTTTGGTTGAACTGATGCATTTCGGATATCCATTAAATATTTGTCAATTATTTTTATGATGGTTGTTTTAAGGCCATGCATCTAAGCACCATGCGGGACATGGCTGCCTGGATGCTTTGCTAATGCTTATGCTCACTTGTGTCTTGGCACTTTCCACCAAGAAGCTGTCCGTTTGCATGAGTGGTAATGACAGGAGGAAAGGGTTCACCATCTTGCTTTGGCTCCTCAGGTTCCCCGCTGGAGAAGCTGGTGTCCAGCATATCAGATCTGCCACAGCGTCTAGATTCCCGGAAGCGCATGTCTCCGGAGGAATTCACAGAAATAATGAACCAAAGAGAGCAATTCTACCACAAGGGTAAGAAAAGGATGGGGGAGCCGGGGAGGGGAGATAATTAGTTCATCTCAGATTCCATGTCAGGAGCTGAGAACTAGGGATTCAGCATGGGCCAGAGTTAAGTGGTGGCGCACGCCGCCTTTAATTCCAGAACTCGGGAGGCAGAGGTAGGAGGATTGCCGTGAGTTCGAGGCCACCCTGAGACTGCGTAGTGAATTCCAGGTCAGCCTGGGCTAGAGCAAGACCTTACCTTGGGGGAAAACAAAACAAAACAAAGGACTCTTCAATGAGGCATCACTGGGACAAGATCAAAAAGAACACGAACTGTGTGAGGACACAGAAGGCAGGTGGGGAAGGAAGAGGTATGAGGCAGCATGGAACTCCCCAGTATCCGTTGTTGCTGACAGGCCCAGAGCTCTGGGAAGTATGGTCCCACGGAAGCCAGAAGGGCTGTCTTTCCAATGCTGAAAGAGCCCGCATTTTAAGACCTAGGTACTCCAAATCTGAGCCTGAGCTATATACATTTGCTAGCTATATATCTTTGGGAAAATTACTGAACGCTTCTTAGTTGTCTCATTTCTAAAATCATATTAACTTTACAAGATTTTTTTTTTCCCTAAGAGGTTAAATGAAGCCAGGCGTGGTAGCGCAGTAGTGGTAGTCTTTCATCTCAGTGTTCGGGAGGCTGAGGTAGGAGGATTGCTATGAGTTCAAGACCAGTCTGGGGCTACAAGAGTGAATTCCAGGTCAGCCTGGGCTAAAGTGAAACCCTTTCTCAAAAAAAAAAAAAAAAAAAAAGTTAAATGAATTAGATTGTGTGGTCATTGATCTCATCTGGAACAGAGAAATATTAAAACAAAGAAAAGCAATGAAAATAAAAATAGGACTTCTGGGATGAACATTAATGGACAAAACACTAAAATAATGTTGCAATGAGCTAGGCATTCAGGATGTTGAGGCAACAAGGTTGCCACTCGTTCAAGGGCAGCCTAGACTACCTATGGGTTGCAGGCAAGCCTAGTTTACATACAGAGTGAGACCCTGACTCAATAAACACATAAATAAGCTGGGTGTGGTGGCGCATGCCTTTAATCTCAGCACTTGGGAGAGGCAGAAGTAAGAGGATCGCTATGAGTTCGAGACCACCCTGAGACTATACAGTGAATTCCAGGTGAGCTAGAGTGAGACCCTCGAGAAACCAAAAATAAATAAATATACATAAATAAACAAAGTGTTACAATGGGTCAGAGTCAGAGGTCTGAAGACTAGGCAGGAAACATCTATTGCAAAACAGGAAATTGGGGCTGGAGAGATGGCTTAGCAGTTAAGCGCTTGCCTGTGATGCCTAAGGACCCCGGTCCGAGGCTCGATTCCCCAGGACCCACGTTAGCCAGATGCACAAGGGGGCGCACGCATCTGGAGTTTGTTTGCAGTGGCTGGAGGCCCTGGCACGCCCATTCTCTCTCTCTCTCTGCCTCTCTCTCTCTCTGTGTCTGTCACTTTCAAATAAATAAATAAATAAATAAGTAAACAGGAAATTGCCAGGTGCATCTCAACTTAGTTACCATTGGTAAAAGGACATGGGAAAGAGTTCAGTGAACCAAGGGCACACATATACTATAGGAAAATGTTATAATAAAATATTGAATTAGCAGGGCAGGGTGGCACACGCCTTTAGTTCTAGCACCTGGGAGGATGAGGTGGGAAAATCACTGTGAATTCAAGCCTACCCTGGAGTTACAGAGGGAGTTCTATGTCATCCTGGGCTAGAGTAACACCCTGCCTCAGGAAAAAATAAAAAAACAAACAAACAACAAAACAAACAAACAAACAAACAAAAACAGGGCTTTAATAGCCAATCAGGTCTTAAGTACTGCATCCAAGATGGCTGCTTATCTGCTTCTTTTTTTCATTTTTCTAGGTAAATCTCACTGTAGCCCAGGCTGACCTAGAATTCACTCTGTAGTCTCAGGGTGGCCTCGAACTCACAGCGATCCTCCTACCTCCGCCTCCCCAGTGCTGGGATTAAAGGCGTGCGCCACCGCCCCCGGCTTTTGTCTAGTTCTTCTGTGTTCCCATGTTGTATGTGGCTTACCAAAGAAGGTGACCTTGACACCCTTGGAGGCACAGTTGGGAGTGCCTCGCCGAACCTGGAGACATTCGTATCACTAAGTTCTCTCCTCCACACCCACGTCACTCCGTGAGCATGTTTCTTCTCCTTGTTCCACAGTGAATTTCTCGCCACCCGGTGATACAAACAACCTTTTCCCGGGCACTTGGTACCTGGAACGAATAGACGAGATGCATCGCCGAAAGTACGCGCGGCGTCCCATGTAAAGCGGGTGAGTTTTCAGGGCGGGTGGCATAAAGGTCCCTGTTCCTCTTGGTAGCTGAGCTGGCACAGTTCTGATTTTGACCTGATCGGGTAAATCCACGGCTTAGGAGTTGATCACAGAGAGGAGACTATACCAGTAGGACCAGAGAAATGTCTAGCGGCTCTCTGCCTTGCAAGCAAAAGCTGGCACGTTTACCTACTTCAAACAGGAAGGTCCTAAAAGCTTGACAGCAATGAAATCAACACCCACTAGAGAACACTGGCAGCGCCCCTGGGCCCCTAGAACTTATTGCTCCAAAGCAATGGGACCAATGACAAAGACGAAGGGCTACAGGGGCTGGAGAATTGGTTCAGCAGCTCAGGTGCTCGCCTGCAAAGCCTAACAACCTGGGTTTAATTCCCCAGTACCCACATAAAGCCAGATGCACAATATAACACATGCATCTGGAGTTTGTAGTGACTAGAGGCCCTGGTGCACCCTCTTTCTCTTTCTCTCCTTGCAAATAAACATATATATATATATTTTTTAAAATATTTTATGTTTATTTATTTATTTGAGAGCAACAGACAGAGAGAGAAAGAGGGAGAGAGAGAGAGAATGGGCGCGCCAGGGCCTCCAGCCACTGCAAACGAACTCCAGACGCATGCGCCCCCTTGTGCATCTGGCTAACGTGGGTCCTGGGGAATTGAGCCTCGAACCGGGGTCCTTAGGCTTCACAAGCAAGCGCTTAACCGCTAAGCCATCTCTCCAGCCCACATATATATTTTTTAAAGTCAGGGGTGGGGATGGAGGGATGGTTTAGCAGTTAAGGCATTTCCCTGCAAAGCCAAAGAACCCAGGTTCGATTCCCCAGGACCCACGTTAGCCAGATGCACAAGGTGGTACATGCGTCTGGAGTTTGTTTGCAGTGACTGGAGGCCCTGGTGCGCCCATTCTCTTTCTCTCTCTCTCCGCCTGTCAAATAAATTAATTAATTAAGAATATTAAAAGTTAAAAAAAAAAGTTGGGTGTGGTGGTACATGCCTTTAATTCCAGCCCTCGGTAGGCAAAGGTAGGAGGAGGATCTCCATGAGTTCGAGGCCACCTGAGACTACTTAGTGAATTCCAGGTCAGCCTGAGTGAGACCCTACCTCAAAAAACAAAACCAAAACAAACAAACAAACAAAAAAGATAAAGGGCTTCAGAAAAGATGTGCACTGGTGTGCTGGGGAGATGGTAAAGGAGGCGGGTGATTTAAAAAAATTTTTTTTGTTGTTTATTTTTATTTATTTATTTGAGAGCAACAGACAGACAGAGAAAGAGGCAGAGAGAGAGAGGAGAGTGGGCGCGCCAGGGCTTCTAGCCATTGCAAACGAACTCCAGATGCGTGCGCCCCCTTGTGCATCTGGCTAACATGGGTCCTGGGGAATCGAGCCTTGAACCAGGGTCCTTAGACTTCACAGGCAAGCGCTTAGCCGCTAAGCCATCTCTCCAGCCCAAGCCGGGTGATTTTTGCTAGTCACTGTCCTCTGCTGGAAGGAGCTTCAGGTTAGGGTGCCACAGGTTCACCGTGGCAAAACATAAAAGTAATGAACCTTTGGAAATTAGTGTAGATTAGTGAAGACAGAAGAGAGCTTAGGGGAAGAAAATTGGAGGGAGAGGAGAAATGCAAGAACTGTTTGGGGTAGTTCTTTAAGGAAAACCAAATATTCAGAATTGCAAGCTTGAAATCCACAAGCCTAGATACCTGTTGCCACATGCGCGTCTGCCAATCAGACAAGCGCAGAGGAGCAAGAAGCAGTTCCTTTCCGAACCCCCAAATCGCCATTCACAGTCCTCGTGCCCAAGTTGTTAATTTTTCTGCTCCTTCAGTGGTGAAGGGTGGGGGGAGAATAAAAAGAAGGACAAGGATCAAAGGGAAGGAAGAAGTTGGCGGATGAATAAAGGAGGCACACATGGGCAGCACGAGAGGAGGCAGGAAGAGTGCCCCTTCGTCCCGAGCCGTGGGCATGGGCTCCTCTGCTAGGCTTCTCGGGCGCTGTAGCTGGAAGGCTGGGAACAGGGCACAGTGGTAACAGGATTGACGTGAACTTTCTTTTCCATCTTCTTAATATATTTTGTTTATTTATTTGAGAGAGAGAAAGTGGCAGAAAGAGAGAGAGAGGAGGGAGGGAGAGAATGGGCATGCAAACGAACTCCAGATACATGCGCCCCCTCGTGCATCTGGCTTACGTGGGTCCTGGAGAATTGAACCAGAATCCTTTGGCTTTGCAGGCAAATGTCTTAACCACTCCAGCCCGAACTTTCTTATATATAATTTTATTTATTTATTTTGACAGAGGTAAAAGGCAGGGGGGAGGAGAGAGAATGGGCACACTAGGGCCCCCAGCAAACAAACTCCAGATGCATGTGCCACTGTTGGAGACAGCCTCACATTGCTGGGATGAACTTCCAGACCTGTCGGGCACTGTCAGGCAGGGCTGGAGCCTTCAGGAGAGGGGCCTCAGCTGCCAGGCACAGCTAAGGACCCCCAGGCTACAGGAGGGCACCCCCTCTCCAAGCCTGGCACACCTGAACTTAGGCTCTGCCCATAGACCTGTGACCTTTGGCCAGTTGCCTAGGAAACTCCTTATCAGCCAGCACGTTCACACAGCCCATCCCCCTGAGACCCTAGATCACCTAACCTCCCTCCCCCCCCCCTTGCCTATGTGCTGGAATGAATGTCCCCATATGCTAATTAGGCATCAGCAATGAACCTTGTACATCCAATCCCCTTAGGACCGTCCCCCCCCCACACCCTCAGATGTTTATAAACCCATTTCCCTGACAATAAACCGAGGGAGCTGTTCACTGACTATCTCCCGAAAGTTGTCTTTTACTTCCATACGCTCACCTCCATGGTTGCCCGGGATGCCTTTGGGGACCGCGGCAGGCCCGAGGACACAGGAACCCACACAGACCAGGCACAATTATGGAGGAAGGGAATTTATCTGAAGCTTAACAGATCCAGGGGAGGTTCCCTGGTGGCAGAAGCTGGCCCGCCTTCACAGGTCCAAGCACGGAGAGAAGCCACAGGCCACCCCCGCTACCACAGGCCAAGCTCAGGCGCTTTGTATGTCTTCAGACTGGAATTCCAAATCCACCCCACACCTTGGGATGTGGACCCTAGGACCCACCCAAAGTGACTGACACCTCCGTCAGCCAGGAGGCTGGAGATCCAAACCACAAGCTTTTATTAACTATTTTATTAACTAACTCCTGAACCAACTGGGGGACATTCATTCAAACCACCACAGCCCCCTTGTGCATCTGGCTTACGTGGGTCCTGGGGAATCGAACCTGGGTCCTTAAGCCATCTCTCCAACCTGGCGTGAAAGTTTTTATGTGACCCTGTGGAGCCCTGCAGGTCTCTACACTGTCCCAGCCAGCCCAGACGGCTCTCCTCTCACTAGCAGAGCGTGTGTGTCAGGGGTGCTGTCCGTCCACCAGCCTTGGCTCCCGTGGCATCGGAGGCCACGGTCCCGGGGAGCACCGGGGACCTCAGAACACGGTTGGGGGGAGCCCTTTGTACAGCTGCGTCTTGGCAAGGAGGGGTGAGACTCATGATTGAATCTTTTTTTTTTCTTTATTTTCTGTAGATCCGTGGACTTGTTCCTGGAGAAACTATGTGGGCAGAACTTCTGCCCCTCCCCAAAAAAAATCACATGCTTCCAATTCCACCCTTAGCTGGTAAATAAATGAATTGACGGCACAGCAGACCCCATGGGATTGGCGCTCCCTTAGCGGGTCCTTCATAACTTTCCCTCCCGCAGTCGGGCACAGTGCCAGGCCCATGGTGCAATGGACCAGTCCCCCCCCTCCCCCCAGCCAGGAAGGTGAAGGGAAGGAGAGTGACTAGCCCTATGGAAATAGGGCAGGTCACATTCTCCTTCGAGATCCAAGAAGCCTTCCTGTCATTTGTTACAGCTTGTCATTATTAAACTTCTACTCTGTTATATATATATATATTTTTTTGCTCATTTCTTAAGTTTCCTGAGAATTTCTAAATTTTATATTATGTTCTAAACTAATATATGACGATTAAAATGAAAGGAAGGAACGACTCTTGTTATTTCCTGCAAGCCAAGACACAACGGGCACTCAATGTCACCCGCTTCCCTCCCAACCCGTCCAATTCAACCACGTGACATTTTACTATGGCAGATACGAGGCAAATAAAGATGGTGACGGTGCCGGGTGTGGTGGCGCATGCCTTTGATCCCCAGCGTTCAGGAGGCAGAGGTAGGAGGATCACCGTGAGTTCAAGGCCACCCTGAGACTCCATAGTGAATTCCAGGTCAGCCTGGGCTAGAGTGAGACCCTACTTCAAAAAACCAAACAAACAAGATGACACACAGCCTCCCCTAGTTTACTTTTCCGATCTATAGACACTGTCCAGGGAGGGCCAGCAGAAGTGACAGAGCATGTCTCCTTGTCATATCTGGCCAGTGTTACCTAGAAAATAATAACTAAAAAAAAAAAAAAAAAAAAACACAGGGCAAACCAGGCAGGATAGTGAATTCTTGAAATTCTTTTTTTTTTTTAACTTTTATTTTTATTTATTTGAAAGAGAGAGGGAAAGAGACAGAGAGAGAGAGAATGGGTGCATCAGGGCCTCCTGCCACTGCAAACTAACTCCAGATGCATGCGCCCCCTTGTGCATCTGGTTAACATGGGTCCTGAGGAATCGAACCGAGGTCCTCTGGCTTTGCAGGCAAACGCCTTAACCACTGAGCCATCGCTCCAGCCCTTGAAATTCTAATACTTGGGTAACTGAGGCAGAATTAGTTCGAGGTCAGCCTGGGCTACCCTACATAGCAAGACCCATCAAAACCAACAAGCAAACAGAGGTACGAAATTCATTACATGACACACCCTTGCGTGTTGGGGGAGGGGAACACTGCTTTGTCGAGGGTCCTCTTACAAAGTAGCAATGGGGGCTGGAGAGATGGCTTGGTGGTTAAGGTGCTTGCCTGCGAAGCCTAAGGACCCAGGTTCAATTCCCCAGTGCTAACATAAGCCAGATGCACGAGGTGGCGCATGCACCTGGAGTTCATTTGCAGTGGCTGGAGGACCTGGCATGCCTATTCTCTCTTTCAGTCTCATACTTAAATAAGCACTATATTCTTTTTTAAGAAGCAGCAATAGTGGGGGGGGGGGATGTGAGATTGGACAGAGGAAGGAAGAGGAGAGGGAGGAAAAGGGACCAGGGAGAGAAGAGAGGGGGTTGTCCTCCCCCCCCCCCAGAAAAAGGCTCCCGAGGAGAGAGTTTCCAGCAGTGGAAGCCAGCAGGCTGGGAACCCACAGGGTCACACATGGAAGGGTGACTGGCAAATCTGGGCTAAGACCTGGGCCGAACAGCCAATCCAACGTCAACTGACAAGTGCTTCTGGGAACCCAGCCTCACCCACCCTCACCCAGCTCAGTCCCTCCTGGCCCACACAGGGGCCCTCGGCTCCATTCCCAGATCATTAGTCTCTGCATCGGGGAAAAGCTCATGTTCATCTGCTTCTAGAATAGGGACACGGAGTCCACCTTCTACACGTACACGGGCGGGAGCTGTCTATCCGCAGGGCCTGCTGGGGCCTGGCCTGCTTCCACGAGGAGTCATTTGGGCATGATCTGAGGTGATTTTAAAAATACTTAAGGCAGGGCAGGGCATGGTGACACACTCCTTTAATCCAAGCACAAGGTAAGAAGAGGAAGGAGGATCGCTGTGAGTTTGAGGCCAGCTTGAGACTCCATAGTGAATTCCAGGTCAGCCTGGACTAGAGTGAGACCCTACCTCGAAAACCAAAACAAAACAAAACAAAAAACCTTAAAGGCAGCTGCAGAGATGGTTTAGTGGTTAAGGCACTTGCCTGCAAAGACAGAGAAACAGGTTCAATTCCCCAGTATACGTAAAACCAGATGCACAAGGTGACACATGTGTCTGGAGTTCATTTGCAAGAGCTACAAGCCCTGGCATGCCCATTCTTTCTATCTGTCTCTCTCTCAAATAAATAAAAATAAAAATAGAAATAAAATACTTAACAGGGCTAGAGAGACGGCTCAGCAGTTGAGGTGCTTGCCTGCGAAGCCAAAGGACCCAGGTTTGATTCACCAGAACCCACGTAAGCCAGATGCACAAGGTGGTGCAGGCATCTGGAGTTTGTCTGCAGCGGTTGGAGGCCCTGCCAACCATTCTCATTCTCTGTCTCCCTCTGCCTCTTTCTGTCAAATAATAAAAAGATAAAAATACTTAACAGGGCTGGAGAGATGGCTTTGCAGTTAAGGCACTTACCCACAAAGCTGCAGGACCCAGGTTCAATTCCCTATGTCTCATGTAAGCCAGATGCACAGGGTGGCACGTGTGTCTGGAGTTTGTTTGCAGTGGCTAGAGGCCCTGGCATGCCCATTCTCTATCTGCCCCTCTCTAAAATAAATAAATAAAAATAAAATATTGAAAAAAATATTTGGGCTGGAGAGATGGCTTAGTGGTTAAGACATTTGCCTACAAAGCCAAAGAATCCCAGTTCAACTCTCCAGGACCCACGTAAGCCAGATGCACAAGGGGGCACATGCATCTGGAGTTCGTTTGCAGTGACTTGAGGCCCTGGCATGCCCATTCTCCCTTCTCTCTCTGCCTCTTTCTTTCTCTCAAATAATTAAAATAAAATAAATATGTATTTTAAAAAAAGAAAAAAATCTTTAACAACCAGGGTATCAAAGCACTGGCTAAGCGAATGAGAGCTACACTGCATATCACATATTACTTGAAGGCCTGCCTTGGACCACAAACAGGGACTCAGAATGACACCAGCCATGACTGTTCGTTATCACCATTACACACAAAACACACACACACACACACACACGCATGTCCCCGGCTCCTTTCTCACCAGCGTTTACACTGAGCCAAAGCCTTCCCCTGGCAGCTATGGGATACTCTTCATTCTCAACGACAGCCCGCCTGCTCCGAGCAAAGCCCTGTCCGCAAGGGAGGGCAGCAGTGTCACCGTGCTCGCCCAAAAGTCTGTGGACACCAGGCAAAGAAGATCCCTGATCACCGGGGGGTGAGCTACAGCAGGGTGATCTATGTAAGTACTGGGGGATGGAGAGATGGCTTAGCGGTTAAGGCGCTTGCTTGCAAAGCCAAAGGACCCAGGTTCGATTCCACAGGACCCACGTAAGCCAGATGCACAAGGTGGAGCACACACATCTGGAGTTCGTTTGCAGAGGCCAAAGGCCCTAGTGCGCCCATCTTCTCTCTCTCTTAAATAAATAACCTAAAAGTTCATAATATTCATCACAAGGAGCCCTCCACGTTTTATGTAGACAGATGTGAAGACCCTCAGAGCCAACATTCTGAGGTCATTTCCTTGGATTGTTCCAGTCCTTGTCTTGCCCTCAGGAGCTTTCTGCTTCCAGCCACCGTAGTCAAGAGGGATCAGAGATGTCACAAAGCCAGAATAACTTGAGTTAATGGTACCTCTAAGAAGCACCAGCTCATTTTAAAAATGAATACTAATTAAGCCAAAGGACCCAGGTTCGATTCCCAGGACCCACGTAAGCCAGATGCACAAGACGGCACATGCGTCTAGAGTTTGTCTGCAGTGGCTGGAGGTAGGCCCTGGTGTGCCCATTCTATCTGCCTCTCTCAAATAAAATAAAAAATATATTCAAGCCGGGCGTGATGGTGCATGCCTTTAATCCCAATACTTGGGAGGCAGAGGTAGGAGGATCGCCGTTGAGTTCGAGGCCACCCTGAGACTACATAACGAATTTAAGGTCAGCATGAGCTAGAGTGAGACCCTACCTCGAAAAACCAAAAAAATATATATATATATATTGATGTCCAGCCTCTACCGTGTAAAACTTTCCTCCCGATCAGCTGCTTTGACTGGGGGTCAGTGTGCACGTGGCTTGTCTGGGGATTTGGGACAAGGAGGCTCAATGACTGAGAATGGAACCTTATGCATGCACCCATATAGAGACCAGGGGATCTCAAGTGCTATCCTAGGAATGCTGTCTACCATTTTGCTTTACTATTTATTTTATTTGCAATCCGACTCCAGGCGCCCGCGCCACCTAGTGGACATGTGGAGCCTTGCCCTTGCCTCACATTTGTTATGTCTGGCTTACGTGGGATCTGGAGAGTCGAACATGGATCCTTAGGCTTTGCAGGCAAGTGCCTTAACCGCTGAGCCATCACTCCAGCCCATCTGTCATTTAAAAATATATTTTTTATTTTTATTTATTTGACAGAGAAAGAGGGAGAATGGGCACGCCAGCCACTGCAAAAGGAACTCCAGATGTGTGTGCCCCCTTGTGCATCTGGCTAACGTGGGTCCAGGGAATTGAACCAGGCAAACGGCTTAACCACTAAGCCATCCCTCCAGCCCCCATCTGCCATTTTTTAGACAGCCTCTCGTTGGCCTGGAGCCCACCAATTAGGATAGTGACCCTCCAGTCTCCGCCTCCTCTCCCAGTGCTGAGATTACTGGGGCATGCCTCCACGCTCAGCATGTGGGCACTGGGGATTGAACTCAGTTCCTCACGTTTGCAAGGCAATGTTGTCTCCCTAGCCCCTGGAACTCAATTTCTCCCTGAATGTTTTAACTTTTCCCAGCTTAGCCTTTTTTTTTTTTTTTTTTTTTTTTTTCCCCAGCTAGTGTCTTCAGGGACCCCAGCAGATGAGCAGCTATTTTTCCATAAGAATAGTTCAGAGGGGCTGGTGAGATGGGTTAGCGGTTAAGCGCTTGCCTATGAAACCTAAGGACCCCGGTTCGAGGCTCTATTCCCCAGGACCCACGCTGGCCAGATGCACAAGGGGGCGAATGCGTCTGGAGTTAGTTTGCAGTGGCTGGAGGCCCTGGCGCGCCCATTCTCTCTCTCTTCCTTCTTTTTCTCTGTATATTGTTCTCAAATAAATAAATAATAAAAAAAAAAAAAGAGAGAGAGAAAGAAAGAATGGTTCAGAGCCGGGGCATCGCCTTTAATCCCAGCACTCAGGAGGCAGAGGTAGGAGGATCGCCAAGAGTTTGAGGCCACCCTGAGACTACATAGTGAATTCCAGGTCAGCCTGAGCTAGAGTGAGACCAAAAAAAAAAAAAAGAATGGGTCAGGATGCGCAGGTTCCAGATCTAGCTGGACGTCAGTAGGGTGAGAGTACACGGAGGGCCACAGCATGCCCGTCCACCCCGGAGTCCATCCGACCCTTCCTGCAGCTGAGGAGCAGTGATCCTTCTTGCTGAAGGAGCCCTAACACGGAGCACCCAGTCACGCCACGCCCGAGGTTGACGCCGAGCTCCTCAGAGTCACTCTATCAAAGCCACACAGTGTACTCCGAACTCTGGGCAGATGGCATCCGCCCTCTGCTGTTGGCGTTGTCCTTGCAAGAGAGCCAAAGTGGTGGTTTGGTGTGCCAAGGCCAAGCTGCTGGCAGGCCAGGCACGACCCCTAAGGGGAGTTACCCTCAAACTCATCTGAATGCGAAGACATGACGCTCTGCTACATTTCTCATAAAAAAGTTGCATGCACCTGGCCAGAATAAGCAGTTCCCCTCCCCTCGATCTTCACATTTTCTTTGCATATATGTGTGGTGCACTTACGCAGTCGCATCTGGAGGGTAGGAGAGGGCTCAGGTATGCCGTCCATCCACCTCCTTTTAATTTTTTGTTTTGGTTTTTCCACGTCTCACTCTAGCCCTGGAATTCAGATTGTAGTCTCAGGGTGGCCTCGAACTAACAGCAATCCTACCTCTGCCTCTCAAGTGCTGGGATTAAAGGTGTGTGCCACCATATCTGGCTCCTCTGCTTCTTTGTGTTTTGGTTGTGTTTCTCCGAGGTAGAGTCTTGCTCTGTTCCAGGCTGATGTGGAGTTCACTATGTAGTCTCAGGGTGGCCTTGAACTCACAGCAATCCTCCTACCTCCTCTGCCTCCCATGTGCTGGGATTAAAGGCGTGCGCCACCATGCCCAGCTCATCCACCAGAGACGCTCTGGTCACCACCTCCCCAGCGCTGGGACTAAACACTTGTAAGGCCACTCGCAGCATGTGACATGCGTACTGGGGACTGGATGCAGGAACTGCTTGGGAAGCAGGCAGTTAACACACGGAGCTATCTCCCCTGGTCCCTCTACATACTTTTCTCTCCTCATGAAATCCTTCCAAATGTCTCCTCACATGCCAACAGGCTGAGCTCATATCACTTCCTCAGACTAGCAAGAGAATCTCCCATATACCCATGCAGGATCTGCCAAGGTTCCAGTGACCTGTATGCGGTCAGCCACTCCCACCATAGGACTTCCATGGGACAGGGGTCCACTTTGAGTTCTCTTAAAGCAAAGCATGAGCCCAACGCCTGGACAGCACTTCACATCCACTGAATCTTATGAATATGCTCTCCTATCCCACGGGCTGAGATTAATGGGGGTGAAAAGGCCCTAAGTGACGTCAGGGGAAGAGATTGAGTAAAGGAAAGGTAGAGGGAGGCCTAATCAAAATCTAAGAGGATATAAATAAATCATATGCAAACCTACTTTTTTGGACAATGGAACACTCAGGAACCATATTGTTACCAGAAAATTTTCAGTACCAGGGATGGGATACCTTCCAGTGAGTTGTTGGCCAGGGAGGTCCCTGATACCCACAAAACATTACAGGCCATTGCCGAGGCCCTTATTTTCCCACCAGGAATAGATGGTAAGTCCCTGTTGCTGAAGACTCCACATACTTGGGCTACAAGGTCACTGAGAAACCCTGCTGGAGCTGAGCTGAAAACCTCCTCCATGTAGAAAGCTGGAATAAGTCATGTTGTATGCAGTTCAATGGGAGAGAGAGAAATCACCAGTGAAGATACTCAACAGTAGACACTGCAAGCCTTATTTTGGCCAACCAGGCCAACTGAGCCAATGGGAGCAATAGTGGCATGTCTATTATGGGGGAAACCAACTGCCCTCTAATTTGACTGGAGGCCCACTCCATGGGAGGGAATACATCCCTGATACTGAAAATCTACAACAGGGGTAGTCATGAGCCCTGGGGGTGTAAAGCCTGCTGCTATCTGGCTAAACGTATATAGTATGCTCACCAAACTGCCCAGTAAGCACTTCTCTTAATGCTCATACCCATATATTAATGCTACTCTCACTTTTGGTTAGAGAACCTTCTCTTTACAGATGGCAGTCACCTTGGGATGACTCAGAAGTACCATGGTGCTGAGAAGAAGTGACAGAGGAGTGCTCAGCACTGAAATATCTCTATCACACCTTCCAAGGCTCAGGGTCCATTGCGGAAGAGGTGGCAGGAAAGAGTCTAAGAGCCAAAGGAAGGGTAGGACTCCTTACAATGTGCCTCCTCCAGACACAAAATGGATATCCATGACCTCACAGTGCCTGACACTACCTACACAAGACCATCATAATAGGAGGAAAAGATCATGACATCAAAATAAAAGAGAGACTGATTGAGAGGGGGAGGGGGATATGATGAAGAGTGGAGTTTCAAAAGGGAAAGTGGGGGGAGGGAGGGCATTACCACGGGATATTGTTTACAATTATGGAAGTTGTCAATTAAAAAATTAATATGCACACCTTTCTAAGATGGAACGGTTCCAAAACGCTTTGAGCTTTGTTCCTATGACAACGCTTATAAGGACCGGGTCAGGGTCATCGTCAGAGCACCCATGCTCAAGTGCTCTGGCTAATCCCAACTTCCCTCTACGCACCCTACCCACCAGCAAGCGGAAAACAGGCCACTGGGTGCCCTCTGCTGGATCTTCCAGGCAATGACAGCACAAACGTCGGAGGGCTGGGGGACTCTTTACTGGAATAGCACTGCGGTCCCAATCAGAGGCCCCCCCCCCCGGTTTAGCCCTGGGACACAGGCTCTCCTCTCCCTGTCGTTCAGAAGACTCGCAGAGGCGGGGTGAAGCTCCAGGTTAGAAGCAGAACTGGAAGGCCTCCGACACATGCTCCTTCCACGCCTCCAGGCTGGGCAGCAGGGCAGAGATGCCCATGACGTGCCAGGTCTCCCCGTCGGACACCATCGAGGTCTGGTAGGACTGCAGCTGCACACCCGCCTGTGCCAGGAGGCCTGGAAGGACAGAAAACCTCTGGTTGGCATGGGACATGGCAGGAGTGAGGGTGCCCCCAGCACTGGAGCGGCTGGCCGGAAGTCAGGCTTCCGTGGTCAACGCTGCCACGGGGCAAGACGCTGGCAATGAGCTGCAAGGGTGGGACCAACAGGGCACCTTCTCTATTTCAGAGACTGCATATCCTGACCATCAGAGAAGGAGCTCTTAGGTCTGGAGAGATCGCTCAGCGGTTAAGGTGCTTGCCTGCAAAGCCTAAGACCTGGGTTCGACTCCCCAGGACCCACATAAAGCCAGACGCACAAAGTGGCGCACGCGTCTGGAGTGTGTCTGCAGTAACTGGATGCCTTGGTGTGCCCATTTTCTCCCCTCCCCCCTCTATGCCTCTCTCTCTGTCAAACAAATGAATAAAATAGTTTAAAAGAAAAGGGGCTCTTAACTCGCCCCGTTGCCAGGTTAACACTATGGGAGAAAAGCGGGTTAGTTCCTCAGTACAGCCAGCTGCCAGGTGATGAAACTAGGTCCCCCGGGCTCTAGGGAAACACCCTCTGCCAATTCTGGACAAACTCCATCCAAAGTCCTCAGCAGCCCAGGCCCAAGAAGACAGTGCCACACCAGAAGGGACACTCGGACAGGCCCCACTGTGACCAGGCCAGCATCTACAGGTAGGAGAGGGAAACGTGCACACCGTGCTCCTGAGCTTCTGGAAACAAGTGTGCTTAACACAGCAAGCTTGGCTCCTGTGGCTGGGGGAGAATGGGCCCAGGGGAATAGGCCTCCTGGTCCCACCTCTGCCCAGCTGTGACCTTAGATCAGGCATGTTTCCTCTCTGAACTCAATGTCATCCCAAGTGTTGTGCAAACTTGCACTAAGATCCTCGGTGTGCTGCAGATTCAGACACGCCCCGAGGCACAAAGAAAGGATGCAGCTCTGCAAGGTCCCCATCCCAGGGAACATGCCACCTCTACCTCAAGGGCTCTGGCCACCAACGGTCCCCCCCCCCCCGACCCACACCCCCACAGCCTCCTCACCAATCATTGTGGGCAGCATCACGGGGTTGGAGGGCTGAGCTCGGAACATGAGGAGGGGCAGGCCGCGGCGGAGAGGCACTTCTGGCTTGAACACCGCTCCGTTGAGCATCTGTAGCACTGGGGTAGTGCCCTGCACTGAGCCCACAGCCTGGTAGGGGGCACCCGCCAGGGCCACAGTCAGGAGGCATTCCCCGCTGTTCTGCTCCCCTGAGGCCACGGGGCTGTGGGACGTGGTGACCTGCACAGAGAAGGCAGAGGACACTCCTTTTAGGTCACCCCACCTCGCCACCTATGTGCAGAGTTCTAGCCTGGCCATGAGCTCAGTAATTTGGGGCCAAGGACAAATGGGGTTAGCCTTGTGCCCCAAAGGCGTCTGTCAGGCTCGGGGGGAGGGGCAGGAGCTGAGAAAGGGGAGGGAGGAAAGGACTAGCAGGAACAGAGAAGCTTGTCCCCTGGATAGGTAAGCATCTTCCAGACTCCATTCAGTTGCAGCCTAGCTCATCCATGTGTCCTCCCCACCCCCCTTCCTGCCACCGCCCCAGCTATCTAATTAGCACTTACGAATACGTTAAGCACAGCGGTAAGCTGTGTATGTCTACTCTGCAGATGAAGGAATTTATTAAATGGCAACACTCATAGCCACTAAGTGGAGCTGTGAACGACTCTTAAAATGTGGGGTGAGGACTGGAGAGATGGCTTAGCAGGTGAAGCGCTTGCCTGTGAAGCCTAAGGACCCCGGTTCGAGGCTCCATTCCCCAGGACCCACGTTAGCCAGATGCACAAGGAGGCGCACGCATCTGGAGTTCCGTTCGCAGTGGCTGGAGGCCCTGGCGCGCCCATTCCCTCTCTCTCTCTATCTGCCTCTTCTCTGTCTCTGTCACTCTCAAATAATAAATAATAATGAGAAAAAAAAATTTTTTTTAGATGTGGGATGAAGCCAGGCATGGTAGGTAGCACGTGCTTATAATCCCAGTGTTTGGGAAACAGAGGTGAGAGGATAAGGAGTTCAAGGTCATCCTTGGCCTATCTCAAAACAACAAAGTAGCCAAGTGTGGCGGCAGCATGCCTTTAATCCACTCCTTTAATCCCAGCACCCAGGAGGCAGGGGTAAGTGTTCAAGGCCAGCCTGAGACTACACAGTGACTTCCAGATCCGCCTGAGGTAGCACAAGACCCTACCTCGAGAAACAAAGCCAACCAAACCAGCCAAAAGTAGGGCGCAAGAGCAGTGCTGGCAAGAAAGGGGGTACGCACGTTGAGACCAGCTTCTTTCACCAGTAGCTTGGCGTTCACCAAGTTCACATCCGCCTGCTTGGGAGCGTCTCTCAGGAGGCCGACGATGACTGCGGGGCTCAGACAGGTCCCTGCGTTCTTCAGAGAGGATCCTGGGAACATAGAGACGCTCCCTCAGCACCCCAGGAGAGGAGAGAGGCCACAGGCACTTAGCTCTGACGGTTTGGGGGTGGGGGTGGGGAGCGGGTCTCAACAATCACAGGCTGCGCAGCGCTCAGCCAGCTGAGAACCTATCTGTGCCCCAGCCTTGGAAACTCGGGACATTTGAGGCAATCTGAGACACGGCCACATCCTCAGCCAGCTCCACTGGGCACGGCTGACCTGCCCACCTGTCTCCCAGGAGACAACTGGAAGAGTCTGTTCCCACATGTGTCAGGCACTTGGACCCTCAGAGCTCAGATATGCAAAAATGGACCACTGACCCAACACTTCCCAGTTACCTGATCTGTTTCCCCAAGGTCTAGGGTTGCCCAGGTTGATGGGCATCCTTTGGCTTTGCCCGGCCCTGGTACAGCCAGTGTTTGAGGTCTAGCCGCCCCATCCCGCCAATCCTTCCCAAGTTCAGGTGTTGGACAGGAAATAATGAGACCAACCCTCCACAGGGTGAAGAGAGGGCCATCTAATGATATCTAACAGCAGCTGGGTGCGGGACCCACTGCCAAGGCAGCTACCCGGCAGCCCAGGGCTGTAGACAGCTTCGTGCCACTTCTACTCCGGGGCTGAGCCAACACAGCCCCACCCGCCCACGCCCACCTTGGTAAGCCACAGAGCACAATGTCCTTACTGCCTCACTAGACTTGTTTTCTGTGAAAAGAACCCAAGGCTGGGGGGCAGGGGGTTCACCCAGCAGGCTGCCAAGAGCCACAAGCAGAGCTACAGTCTGACTGCCTAATGCGAGACTCTCCACATACCCTACTGCCTCTTACGTGAGTCTCTATGGAGGGTTAGCCTGAAGAGATACATCAACAGGGCTGGGGAGATGGCTCAGAGGTGAAAGCGCTTGCCTGCAAAGCCGAAGGACCCAGGTTCAATCCTCCAGAACTCACATAGGCCAGATGCACAAGGTGACGCATGCGCCTAGAGTTTGTTTGCAGCGGCTAAAGGCCCTGGCGTGCCAATTCTCTCTCTCTCTCACACACACACACACTCTCTGTCTCTCTCTCTCTCCCCCTAGCTGCCTCTTTCTCTCTCTCTCTCTCTCTCTCTCTCTCTCAAATAAATAAATAAAACAAAAAATTGCCAGACGTGGTAGCACACGCCTTTTATCCCAGCACTTGGGAGGCAGAGGTAGGAGAACTGCCTTGAGTTCAAGGCCAGCCTGGAACTATAGAGTGAATTCCAGGTTAGCCCAAGCTAAAGTGAGACCCTACCTTGAAGAACTAAAAAAATAAAATAAATTAATTAAATAAAATAAAAATTAAGCCAGTAGCAGTTAAACGCTTGCCTGTGAAGCCTAAGGACGTCGGCTCAAGGCTCGATTCCCCAGGACCCACGTAAACCAGATGCACAAGGGGGCGCATGCATCTGGAGTTTGTTTGCAGTGGCTGGAGGCCCTGATGCACCCATTCTCTCTCTCCGCCTCTTTCTCTGTCTGTCGCTCTCAAATAAGTAAATAAAAATAAACAAAAAAATTATTTAAAAAAAAAAATTAAGCCAGGTGTGGTGGCGCACGCCTTTAATCCCAGCACTCAGGAATCAGAGGAAGAGGAGCATTATGGGTTCGATGCCACCCAGAGACTACATAGTGAATTCCAGGTAAGCCTGAGCTAGAGATCCTACCTCAAAAAAAAAATAAATAAATAAAATAAATTTAAAGTTAGATTTAAAAAACTGCATAACACGATCTGTGAAAATCAAATACATTTTCCCAAAGCGTTTGTGTCCCTACACTTTGTCCACCTTCAGTACGACCTGCTGTCCTCAGACCAGGGCCCAAGTCCACCGGAGTCTCTCAGCAGCAGACACACGGCGGGCAAACAAACATGGGCCGATCTTGGCCTCTGCAGTGCCCGCCCCCGGCTCACGCTGCGTGGCTTACCCTGTGTCACCACCTGGATGGTCCCTTTGGGGGAGCCAGCCCAGGCTCGCATCAGCGTGCCCAGAGCTTCTGCCAGGCCGATCCAAGGCTTGGTGTGCGGGGAGAAGGCACTGGTAAGAGCCTGAGCATTTACCTGCGGGAAGAAGGCCGCGAGGTGAGATCAGAAGGGCGCACCTGCCTAACTCCGTGACAAAACCGGGGTATGAGGAGGTGCCTGGAGGGTGACAAGGACTTCGGGGAAGAGCTGCAGAGTGAGCCAAAAGGCTCGCCTCACAAGGCGGCTCGGGCAGGAGTAAGCTCCCTCCGTGGGAGACTGGCTTCGCTGCTGGAGAAGGGTCTGGAAAGCACAGGAAAAAAAACAACGGGGGCTACAGATGACTCAGAGCAGAGGGGTAGTGCTTTCTGAGATTGGCACTCTCAAATTTGCCTTTAAGACCCAGCACACTTTGGGAGGCAGAGGTGGGAGGATCACCGTGAGTTCGAGGCCACCCTGAGACTACATAGTGAATTCCAGGTCAGCCTGGAATAAATTAATAAATAAATTAATTAATTAATAAAATATTTTTCAGTCGGGCATGGTGGCGCGCGCCTTTAATCCCAGCACTCGGGAGGCAAAGGTAGGAGGATTGCTGAGAGTTCAAGGCCACCCTGAGACTACATAGTGAATTCCAGGTCAGCCTGGGCTACAGCGAGACCCTACCTTGAAAAAATATATATATTTTTCAAAAGAAATGAAGGCTGGAGAAATGGCTTGCCTGTGGAGCCTGAGAACCCAGGCTCGATTCCCCAGAACCCACATAAGCCAGATGCACAGGGTGGCGCATGTGTCTGTTCATTTGCAGTGGCTAGAGGCCCTGCCTGCCCATTCTTTCTCTTTTTTTTTTCTCTACCTGCCTCTCTCCCTCTTTGATATAAATAAATATTTTTATTTCTTTTATTTTTTTTTTTTTTTCTTTTTTTTTTTTTTTTTTTTTGGTTTCTCGAGGTAGGGTCTCACTCTAGCCCAGGCAGACCTGGAATTCACTATGGAGTCTCAGGGTGGCCTCGAACTCACGGTGATCCTCCTACCTCTGCCTCCCGAGTGCTGGGATTAAAGGCGTGCGCCACCACGCCCGGCTAATGAAATATTTTTAAAAAAGGAAAAGGGGGAAAAAAAAAAGAATTGAGAGGGAGCTACAAAGGCACATCGAGTCTTAGTGAAGGAGGCGGTGAAGCCCCAGGCAAACCTTTGTCTCCCCGTTCATCTGTGTCCCCCAGGGTCTGGGACATTATCTGGTCTCGTTAGGGGAACTTTGGGACTTTCCAGACTTACAACTCAACATGTCGGTTGGACACGAAGGGGCGTGTTGTGAGCCAAGACAAGGAGCGGGGATGCCAGGGAAAGCAAGGGAGCCGGCTGGCAGGGAGGGCTCACTGGGAAGAGGAGAGTCACTCACTGCAGGGGGAGCCCCGACTAGGAATACGGCATGATGCCCAGGGCTTAAGCACCCCACCCCCAGCACCCAGGGGGCACAGCTCCACCAGTGCCCCGGGCAACGCTCCTTCACTGCCAAGGCATGTGGGCGACAAAGGAGCCTTTCTCTAGCGGCCACGACACAGCAGCTTTGGAGCCGCCCCAAGTCCTTGGCTATCAAGGCCACTGACAGGCAGCTCCTGTCCATCTCTTCCCGAGGGCCGTACGAGCACACTGCCTCCCCTTCGGCTCCCAGAGCCGACTCCGACCACTCCCCCGCTTCTCCCCTCCCCCACCTCCAGGACCCCCCCCCTCCCCTCCATGTTGAGGTACTCACGACTCCTGCTAGCGACTTCCCCTTCACCATGTCCACAAACTGGACTGCGATTTCCTCCCCACAGCGGCTCTGGGCCTCCCTGGTACTGGCACCCAGATGGGGGCAGCTGATGACGTTCTCGTGGTCCACGAGGGCGCGGTCCCGTGGTGGCTCCTACCGAGAGAGAGAGAGAGAGAGAGAGAGAGAGAGAGAGAGAGAGAGAGCTCAAGGTTGGCTATAAACAGACTATATACTCCCTCAGCTACTGGTCCTACGAAATTTCTCGACTTGGTGCATGTTGTGTGTGGTATGTGTGCGGGGTACTTCTGTGGGCATGTAGCTGTGTGCACCCATGCACACGTGCATAGAGCAGAGGAAGATTCAGCTCTCCCTCTATATATATCATTCCATCTGAGTTTCCTGAGACAGCCTCTCACTGTATCTACAGCTCCCTATTTTGTATCTAGACAGGCTGACCCAGGAGCCCAGGCAACCCTCTGCGTTCTCTCCTCCTCAGCACTGCAGTTATAGGCAGGTGTGGCCATGCCCAACTTTTTGTCTTGGTTTTTCGAGGTGGGGTCTCACTCTATCCCAGGCTGACCTGGGATTGACTCTGTAGTGTCAGGGTGGCCTTGAACTCACAGAGATCCTCCTACCCCTGCCTCCCGTGTGCTGGGATTAAAGACGTGTGCCACCATGCCCGGCTTTTTAGAAAATATATTTATTTATTTGCAAGCAGAGCGAGAGAGAGATTGGGCACACCAGGGACTCTAGCCACTACAAATGAACTCCAGATGCATGTGCCTCTGTTGCGTCTGGCTTTACATGGGCACTGGAGAATCTAACCAGGGAAGTCAGGCTTTGCAGGCAAGTGTCTTAACCACTAGGCTATCTCTCCAACCCCTATGTCTGGCTTTTCCCATGGGTGCTGGGGATCTAGTTCAGGTCCTTGCGCTTAAGCAGCAAGCGCTCCTACCTGCTGAAGCATCTCACCAGCCTTTGCAGGCAAGTACCTTAACCACCAAACCACCTCATAAACACTAAGTTTCTCTTTCTATGCCCCAAACCTCAACCCGAGTCATCGACCTAAACTATTTGCCGGTCTCCCCAAGTTATCAAGACGACAGCAGTCTAAGTCCAAGACCAGGACTTGGGTCTCACGTTAAACACTTAAAAACCCGAGTTTTGCAGAAAGCAGCCAAGGTTGCTCCTTAAGAGAAGCCCCTCACACCACCCAGTTGCGCTCCTGGCCACACGGCTTCCCTCATTTACCACTGACGTGAAACAGCGGGCTGGGGCTGGAGAGATGGCTCAGCGGTTAAGGCGCCTGCCTGCAAAGCAAAAGGTCCCAGGGTTCAGTCCCCCAGGACCCATATAAGCCAGATGCACAGGGTGGGGCATGCCTCTGGAGTTTGTTTGCAGCGGCTGGAGGTCCTGATGCACCCATTCTCTTTCTCTATCTGCCTCTCTCTCTCTCTCACAAATAAATACATAAAAATAAAGGCTGTACTCCTGCAAAATGCTAGGTTTTTCTTCCTGCATCCTCTCCTTTTTAATCTTCACCAACCGCCCCCCCACCCAGGCCCAATACACACACACACACACACACACACACACACACACACACCGAGGCTGCAAGCACTTACTTCTGTAAACACATCCAGTGCGGCGCCAGCACACTGACCCGACTGCAGAGCCCGGAGCAGGGCACCTTCGTCCACAATCCCTCCTCGAGCACAGTTCACCACCCGCACACCCTTCTTGCACTGGGCAAAGGTGTGGTCGTTCAGCAAGCCTGGAAGAGAGAGGAGAGACGCTGCCTGCTGGCTGGCCGCTCAGCACTGGCCTCCTCCCCTTACGCCTCTGTGTGGAGCCCACAGTTGGCTGCCTTAGCTCTCCCCACTTTTTTTTTTTTCTCTTAGGGTTCTTTGGGACGGGAAACCCTGAGCCAGATACGGGCTTGACTCAGGTTAGAAACGCCCCTGCTACAAGTTCTGTTTGAGTGGGTCCGAGAATCAGAAAACGCCTGCCTGTGGGGCTGAAGAGATGGCTTAGCGGTTAAGGTGCATGCGTGCAATGCCTTAAGGACCCAGGTTCGATTCTCCAGGACCCACGTGAGCCAGATGCACATGGTGGCGCATGGGTCGTCTGCAGTTCATTGCGCAGTGGCTGGTGGTCCCTGGCGCGCCCGTTCTCACTCTCTCTCTCTCTCTCCCTCCCTCTCTCTGTCTCAAATAAATAAATAAATAAAATAGATAAATAAAATGTTTAAAAAGAGAAAAATCTGCTAGGGTGCCAGGAAGCACCCTCCCCCAGACACTGGCTGCACATGTACCCGGATCACCCCAACACCTTTCGTGGTTTTTATCCTGCTGCGCTCCGTTTGCAGAGCACTCAGTGATTCGGCTGAGGTTTTTTAAAATTTTTTTGTTTGTTTATTTATTTATTTGAGAGCAACAGAGAAAAGGAGGGAGAGAGAGAGAGTGAGAATGGGCACGCCAGAGCTTCCAGCCTCTGTAAACGAACTCCAGATGTGTGCGCCCCCTTGTGCATCTGGCTAACGTGGGTCCTGGGGAATTAAGCCTTGAACCGGGGTCCTTAGGCTTCACAGGCAAGCACTTGACCGCTAAGCCATCTCTCCAGCCCTCGGCTGATGTTTTGAGGACACCTGCCTACCCCAAAATGCTAGGATTCATTTGTGGTGTGTCTTCTCCGGCTACTAGGGAGGCCTGATATTCATCCATAACCTCAAGTTAGCCAAAGACGTCTCCTACTTCTGAAACAGGGTAGAGGCTGCCACCTACTCTGTCCTGTCCACATAAACCCTACATGAACCGTGCGCCCCGAGCTGCAGAAAAGAAACCACCAGGCTGTCTGGAGTCCCCAGGATCAGTTGACTCGTCCCAGCCTCAGCTCAGTTCCTCGACACCGGTCAGTTCACCTGGTGCCAACAGGTAACGACGCGAGCACTTGGAGGCGGGGCAAGCAACAAAGCACCTACCTATTGTGCTCAGCAGGCCCTGGGGCAGGGCTCTCTCGACACCTGTTTTACCTGCATCTGCAGAAGACCCAGACCGAGGAGGGCCCACTCGTCGGGCCTGTGGCCTCTGCGGCCCAACCTACACGTTACCTGTGGTGGAGGGCAGGAGAGGCGTATGCACAGTGATGAAGTCACAGAGAGGCCAGATCTCCTCCAGAGGCATCTGCTGAACACCAAAGGAGGCCGAAACTTCCGGAGCAATGATGGGGTCATAACCTACAGTCTGGTCAGAAGTGAGAGAAGACAGGTATTTTCACTAACCGACAGCATTGTTACCAGCAGGACAACCACCACTTATTGAGCATTTAGCACACAGCAAGCACATGCTAAGCCTACTTTAATCGCCAACTTGAATTGCCACGACAATACAGGGAGGTTGGAGCTACTCTTTTGTCCCCTGTTAGACCAATGGGAGAAAGCTGACACACCTAAGAGACAGTCACATCCAGAGCAAGGGGACAGTTGTCCGCCACCAAACCCCAACCACAAACAGATGCCAAGAGCAGCTCATGCGTGGCTGGACGGAGCGGGGCTCAGAAGCCCTGGGAAAGGAGCCCTTGCTGTGCGAGGGTGATCATGTGGAAGCAAGGATGCCATCTCACAGTGCGGCAGGAAATGGGGAGGGTGGCAGCTGCCGCTGTGGGCCCAGGAAGCGAGCCTTTAGACGGGGTGAGCCGTGAGGGAGGAGAGCGCTGGTGGGACCGAGAGAGGATCAGGAAAGAGATCAGGTTGTGTCATCAGGAACAAGGATGAAATGCCAGGACAGGCATGCCAGCACAGAGGACTCACCACACAGTTCCTTGCTTTGAAATTTTTCTTCTTTTTTAAATTTTTGTTTGTTAGTTTTTAGACAGGGCCTCACTAGCCCAGGCTCATCTGAAACTCACTCTAGCAGTTCCACAGGCATCCTCCAACTTCATTTGCACTTTTTTTTTTGTTTCGTTTTAAAGCCCAGGTTGACCTTGAACTTGAGGTCCTTCTGCTTCAGACTTTGGAGTGCATGGAATTATAGGTCTGGACCAACAGGCCTGGCTGTGAGGTGCATTTTTTTTTTCCTCTCCTAACTCATACTTGATGGCAAAGCACCACAATCTCCTTGTTTTATAGGGGAGAAACCGAGACGGAGGCCACACGGCCGGAACAGAACATAAGGTAGATATTCTGGTTGTAGAGCCTGCCCATCCTTTGGTACTCTACATGCTGAGCAACAAGGAAAGTGGGAGCTGGGGTGTAACTCAATCAGTAGAATACTTGCATAGCATGCACAGAGCCAAGGGTTCAATGCCCAGCCTGCATAGAACCGGGTGGCAGAAGAATCAGAAGTTCAAGTCTGGGCTGGAGAAATGGTTAAGCAGTTAAGATGCTTGCCTGCAAAGCCTAAGGACCCAGGTTCGATTCCCCAGAACTCATGTAAGCCAGATGCACGTGGTGTCACATGGCTCCTGAGTTTGTTTGCAACGGAAAGAGGCCCTGGGGTGCCCATTCTTTCCCTCTCTCTCTCTCTTTTTTTTCCCCCGAGGTAGGGTCTCACGCTAGCTCAGGTTGACCTGGAATTAACTATGTAGTCTCAGGTTGGCCTTGAACCCTCAGTGATCCTCCTACCTCTGCCTCCCAAGTGCTGGGATTAAAGGCGTGCACCACCATGCCCAGCTCTCTTTCTCTCTCTTAAATAAGCAAACAAATAAAAATGCTCAAGGCCATCCTCAGCTTCATAGTGAGATCAAGGCCAGCCTGAGATACATGAGAATACGAATAGAAACAGAAATAGCAAGAGAGGGATAAAGGTAGAGGGGCAGGTCAACACGGAGATGTCTGTCCCTGGAGTGGCGGGACACGAAAGGTGGCAGCTGTGCCCCAAGCACAAAACCAGCAAATCCCCGACTTTGACCCATGAAAGGTAGAGTGGCGAAGCCGCAGCACTGTGTGACAGCCAAGCGGGATGAGACGAAAACTTGTCATCAGAGACGGTCTTGGGGGCCCAGCATGCAAGACAGCCATGCTTCCTGCCAAGGTGACCATGCCAGTGGACAGAAAGTCAGTAGCGAACAATGACAGTCTACCTATCCTTTCTCTGCCTGCCACCCAAAGGCCTTCCCAGGCCTGTCTCCAGGGGCCGGACCCTTCTCAGCAATACTGACTGGGAAGAAAGAGGTACAGGTGCCGTGACGATCACAAAAATACTGGCATCCGGGAATCAGGAGAGCCGACAGAGTCTGCAGTGCCCACGGAGTGTTTGGAGCCAGGAGTCCTGCCTCAGCTGTTGCCAACTGTGTGCCAAGGTCTTCATCTTATAGAAAAGCTGCTGGAGGGACGATTTCAGTCCCCCACTAATCTAACTTCCACTAATCAGTAATTATTTGAGCCGGGTGCGGTGGTGCACACCTTTAATCCCAGCACTCGGGAGGCAGAGGTAGGAGGATCGCCGTGAGTTCAAGACCACCCCGAGACTACAGAGTGAATTCCAGGTCAGCCTGGGCCACAGAGTGGATTTTCGAGGTAGGGTCTCACTCTGGCTCAGGCTAACCTGGAATTCACTCTGTAGTCTCGGGGTGGTCTTGAACTCACGGCGATCCTCCTACCTCTGCCTCCCAGGTAGTGAGATTAAAGGCGTGCGCCGCTACGCCTGGCGCTGAGTTACTTTTTGAAATAGGAATAAATGCTGCAGAGCTTTGAGGGGCGGGGGGGGGGGGCGTGAAAACGGTTGTGAATCAGGCCACGTTTCCATGAGCCCTTGGCACAAGCAAAGGCGAGGGGCCCCCTCCCAGGCGCCAGTGGAGCCTTAGGGAAAAAGATACTTCCTCCCTCCGCTCACAGGCAGCTCCAAGGGCTTGTGGGTCTGGTGACTTTCCCAGACATTGTCATTCCGCTCGGGTGGAGTCTGGTCATTTCTGTACAGAGAAGGAGTTACCAAGGGAAGAAGAGAAAGAATCCTTGCTCTTGTCCTGCGTGCGCTGCCTCGGAGGCGGGCAGGAACAACGGTCCTGTTCACCCCTAACCCATACGTACTCGTCTTCTCGTGCACACCGGGGAGGGGAAGGGACACGAGACATCCCAAAGCCATGGGGGACCGAGCGAGCTCTCGGCACTACAGGACTACCTGCTCCACCCAAAGGAGCCACGGCGAAGCCTGGCGCTGGCCGGGGGACCAGCTATGCCGCTAAGTGCCTGGAACTGAGAGAGGGGAAAAAAAGCAACTTTCACGGTGGCTAGTGGGCACTGGCTCAGTTTTCCTCACAGAGAGCCACTGTCTCACTTATCTGCAGGCCACTGCCAGATATGAACTGGGCCAATTAAAGCCCTATTCACATTTTTCACTTGGGATAGATAATCAGGGCACAAAGGGGCTGAACTCAGCCAGGGACTGGAGTTCTCCCACCAGCAGAGCGTGCTGAGAGGAAGGAGGCGGGCTCAGAAGCCATGAGCCTGCCTGGGTCCTCTCCATGCCCTAAAAAGGGTTACATGCCTACTATAACAAAGTCGGGGGCTGGAGAGATGGTACCCTTTAAGGCACTTGCAGGGAAAGCCAAAAGGACCCAGGTTCGATGCCCTGGTACCCACATAAAGCTAGATGCATAAGGTGGCACACGTGGCTAGAGGCCCTGGTGTGCCCATTCTCTCTACCTCTATCTGTCTTCTCTCTCTGTCTTCCTCTTAAATGAATAATTTTTTTTTTTTTTAAAAAAAGGACGTTGTGGGCTGGAGAGGTGGCTTAGTGGTTAAGGCATTTGCCTGCGAAGCCAAAGGACCTAGGTTCAATTCCCAGGACCCACGTAAGCCAGATGCACAAGGGGCACATGTGTCTTGAGTTTGTTTGCAGTGGCCGGAGGCCCAGGTATGCCCATTCTTTCTGTGTCTCTCTTCTTGCAAATAAATAAAATTTTAAAAAATTAAAAAGGAAGTTGTTGTAATACCTCTGGATACACATTTTTTAAGGTTTTTTAGTTATTTATCTGCAAGCAGAGAGAAATAGAGGAAAGACAGAGAATGGATGCACCAGGGCTCTCGCCCACCCGGCCTCTATTTATTTTAAGATAGGGTCTTGCTATGAAGTCCAGGCCAGCCTTGAACTCATGAGCCAACTGCTTTAGCATCAAGCATAAGGCATGTGTCACCACACCCAGCCACTAATCTTTGTAGGAATATTGAGAAAAACAGGACCAAAAGGACAATTAATTGCTCTAATAATGTAAGGCTGAAATTTGCTGCTGTTCCCTAAATTATGAGAGAGAAAGAGAGGATACAGCAAAATCATTCTAACAAAACAGGAGAGAATGGGTGTGGCATAAGAAGGCTTTCTGACGCTGGAGAGATGGCTTAGCGGTTAAGCACTTGCCTGTGAAGCCTAAGGACCCCAGTTCGAGGCTCAATTCCCCAAGACCCACATTAGCCAGATGCACAAGGGGGAGTACACATAGGGTCTGGAGTTCGTTTGCAGTGGCTGAAGACCCTGGTGCACTCATTCTCTCTCTCTCTTTCTGCCTCTTTCCCTCTGTCACTTTCAAATAAATAAAAACAAAAAAAGGCTTTCTGGTCCACTGGGACCTTCCCCCAAGGTTTTGATTTCAATAACCAAACCCCCCCCACACACACACACACACACCACCACCACTACCTTTACTGTTTATTTAATAAGGGACTTTCTTTTTTGTTGGTTTTTTTTTTTTTTTTTTTTTTTTTTGAGGTAGGGTCTCACTCTGGCCCAGGCTGACCTGGAATTCACTATGTAGTCCCAGGGTGGCCTTGAACTCATGGCGATCCTCCTACCTCTGCCTCCCAAGTGCTGGGATTAAAGGCGTGCGCCACCACGCCCGGCTCTAATAAGGGACTTTAAAGACCTATTTCAGACAAAGTCTCTGGCCTTTCGAAGCCAAACTGCTTCATCCAATATTGCTGTAAAAACTCTCACGTCAGGGGCTGAGGTAGCTCAGCAGTTAAAGGCGCTTGCTTGTAAAGCCTGCTGACCTGTGTTCAATTCTCCAGCCACTCACATAAAGACACTCACTGGGCCGGGCGTGGTGGCGCACGCCTTTAATCCTAGCACTTGGGAGGCAGAGGTAAGAGGATCGCCATGAGTTCAAGGCCACCCTGAGACTACATAGTGAATTCCAGATCAGCCTGGACTAGAGTGAGACTTTACCTCGAAAAACTAAAAAAAATAAAAAAAATAAAAAATAAAAAAAATAAAGACACTCACTGGCCAGAGTTATTTACAGTGAGCAGCAAGAGATCCTGTGGGTCAAAGATAACTCATGGCCCCCTCCACACACACACAAACACACAAATAAGCAAATTTTTGTTGTTAAATAAGAAAGAAAGCGCCAGGCATGGCGGCGCACGCCTTCAATACCAGCACTTGGGAGGCAGAGGTAGGAGGATCGCTGTGATTTCAAAACCACCCTGAGACCACATAGTGAATTCCAGGTCAGCCTGGGCTAGAGTGAGACCCTACCTTAAAAAAAAAAGAAAGAAAGAAAGAAAGAAAGAAACAAAGAAATAAAGCAAGCCCCACATCCAAGCAATCAGGTAACCTCTTACCTTCATCCCAAAGGACTGCATCCGGGTAGCCACCTCTCTCCCAATTCTGCCCAAGCCAAGAATCCCCAAGGTCTTTCCATTCAGCTCTGTTCCCATGAACTGCAAACACATCGGGGGGGAAAAAGGCAAAGATGCCAAGTGAGCACCAAGCGCGGAGCCTGCGCCCCGAGCCGGGGTGGTGGGGGGCGGGGGCGGGGCAGAGCTTCGGCCCTCACCTTCTTCCTCTCCCATTTGCCGTTCTTCATGGAAGCTGTCGCCTGGGGAATCTGCCTGCAAGGACACAGACAGGTTTAGCATCGTCCGGTCTATAGCCCAGCCATCCTCTGTGCCACGGTCCTTCCGGCAGACAAGCTCAGCGTGGATCTGGGGGCTCAAGGGTTCAGGGACAGAGACCTGACTGGGGAACCCAGGGACTTCTGTCTCCAGCCAGGAATCTGGTGGGGGGGAGGAGGTAGAGGCTCTGACCCCCTCTCAGCACTGGCCAATCTTCCAGGGTGTGAAGGGACGAATGCGCGGAAAGTTGGGGACTCTGATGATCCAGACCCTTCCACTCTGTCCTGAATGCCCGATCCCAGCACTTTCAACATTCCTTCCCATCCAACTCCCCTGCCCCCCAAACCCCAAGACAATTTCCTCATACAGGTCTTGAATAAATATAGAGAAAGTGTCAAGCAGGACAAAGTTAAAGGGTAAGATGTGGGATGCGGGACACAGTGTAAGCCTGAGTGACAGGGACATCCTAGTTAAGAAATCAACTTTGCAGACTGGAGAGATGGCTTAGGGGTTAAGCGCTTGCCTGTGAAGCCTAAGGACCCCGGTTCGAGGCTCGAGTCCCCAGGACCCAAGTTAGCCAGATGCTCAAGGGGGCCGCACGCGTCTGGAGTTCGTTTGCAGTGGCTGGAAGCCGTGGCGCGCCCATTCTCTCTCTCTCTCTCTGCCTCTTTCTCTCTATCTGTCGCTCTCAAGGACTGGTTTTGCATGTCACCAGATGGAAATATGTCGACCCATCTCGGGTCTGTGTGCTTGGCTAGCGTTAAACGCTGACGCCATGCCCGCTGAGCAGTCAGAGGCTTACCTGGCCAGGCACATGATCATCCCACAGGTGAGCTCCGCAGCACTCAGGCTATTTCCATTGGGGGTGCTGAAGACCCAAGAAAAGGGGCGAAAGAGAGAGAAATCAGTGCGCTGTCCATCAAACTCAGTGTGTCACTGGCCTCGCCCTGGCCTCCTGTTCCCAAGGGAGGACCTCCCTTCCAGAAGCGCTATCACTGGAGGCTGAGAAATGCTTCACGTGGGGGCTGGGGAAATGGCCTGGTGGTTAAGGCCCACGGTTTGGTTCCCCAGGACCAACGTCTGGAGTTCGTTTGCAGCGGTTAGAGGCCCTGGCGTGCCCATTCTCTCTTTCTCTCTCCCTCTCTCTAAATAAATAAATTCATTAATAAACAAAAAGTAAACATCTCTATGAAATGAAAGTTATAAGAAAGTAAGACAAGAGCTCCTGGAAAAGATGACAGGACCCTGAGGTAAAAGACGACAGGACTCTGACGGTAGCCTTGCAGCAAGACCACAGGCCTCCTGTTTTCCCCCCAACCAGCAGGAGCAGGGGCCGAGTGGGGGCTGGGGCTGGTTGCTGCTGGGTCTGTCTGTAGGGTGGATTATCCTTTAACTTTATTTTATTTATTTATTTTTGTTTGTTTGTTTTTGATGTAGGGTCTCGCTGTTGCCCAGGCTGACCTGGAATTCACTATGTAGTCTTAGAGTGACCTCGAACTCGTGGCGATCCCTCCTACCTCTGCCTCCCAGAGTGCTGGAAATAAATGCGTGCGCTACCACGCCCGGCCCTTCACTTTTAATATACATACATACATATATATCATACATACATACGTATATACGTATTTTAAATTTATGTGATGTTGGGCATGGTGGTGCACGCCTTTCTTTAATTTCTTTAATGCCAGCACTTGGGAGGCACAGGTATGAGGGATGGCCATGAGTTCAAAGCCACCCTGAGACTACATAGTGAGTTCCAGGTCAGCCTGAGCTACAGTAAAACCCTACCTCAAACAAACAAACAAACAAACAAAAAAGCCAGGCGTGGTGGTGCTCACCTTTAATCCCAGCACTTAGGAAGCAGAGGTAGGATGATTGCTGTGAGTTCGAGGCCACCCTGAGACTCTATAGTGAATTCCAGGTCAGCCTGGGCTAGAGTGAGATGCCTACCTCAAAAAACCAAACAATAAATTTATGAGAGAGAATGAGCACACCAGGGCCTCTTGCCACTGCAAATGACCTCTAGATGCATGCACCACTGGCTTTATGTGGATCCTGGGGAATTGAACCAGGGCAGCCAGGCTTTGCAAGCAGCTCCGTACCCACCCAGCCACCTTGCGGCCCTCCCTCCGCTGTTTGGCTCTCCCTCCACCCCCACCCCCACCCCGCACCCTCAACATCCACAACGTACTTCATCACCAGAATGCCCTTCCTCGTTGCCGCCTCCAGATCCACATTGTCCACGCCGGTGCCAGCCCTGCCCACCACCTGGAGCTTCTCCACTGCGTTGATGACATCAGCAGTGACCTTGGTGGCCGAGCGGACAATAAGGCCTTCACAGTCCTGGGCAAGAGAAAAACACACAAGGGTCCATGCACTGCTATGAGATGCCGGAAGCCCTTGGCACACCACCCTTTCCTCCCAGGAGAGAAGTCAGTCCATGTCCGGAAGCGTGGGGAGTCAGCTCTGGCCTCCTCGCTGAACACTGCAGGGAGACGTGGATCAGGACAGCCACTGATTTTGTTTAGATTTGAGCCTGGCTGTGGGGCTGGAGAGATGGCTCGGTGGTTAGGGCACTTGCCTGCAAACCTCAAGGACCCTGGTTCAATTCCCCAGTACCCACGTAAAGCCAGATCCACAAAGTGGCACATGAGTCTGGAGTTTGTTTGCAATGAATGGCTAGAGGCTCTGGTGCACCTGTTCTCTCTCTCTCCATCTGCCCCCTCTCTCTTAAATAAAAAGTTAAACTAATAAATAAACGACTGGCTATGAACCAGCAAGTGCTTTGTCAGCACGCCCAGCAAGTGACAGCATTAGCTCTGGGCACCTAGTTCATTCATCCCTCTCCCTAAATGGCACCCTAATAAGAACCTGTGTCTCCTACCTACCCAAGACCATCATAATAGGAGGAAAAGATCATGACATCAAAATAAGAGACTGATTGAGAGGGGGAGGGAATATGATGGGAAGTGGAATTTCAAAGGCAAAAGTGGGGTAAGGGAGGGAATTACCATGAGATATTGTTTACAATTATGGAAGTTGTCAATAAAAATAAATAAAAATAATTTTTTAATGATAGCCGGGCGTGGTGGCGCATGCCTTTAATCCCAGCACTGCGGAGGCAGCGGTAGGAGGATCACCCTGAGTTCGAGGCCACCCTGAGACTACAGAGTGAATTCCAGGTCAGCCTGGGCCAGAGTGAGACCCTACCTCGAAACCAAAAAAAAAAAAAAAAAGAAGCTGTGTCTCATAGAGAACCTGGACTGCGTGCTCCTTCAGTGCAGACCTACGCTGAAGCCAGCCAGCGACCATGTCCTAAGGAGCTCCTCTCCACACATGCTACTCTTCCTGCATTCCGCTTTGCTCCATCAAGGGGGGAGTCCCTACGTTCAGGCTTTCAACTCAGCCCTAAAGAATGACAATACTGGGCTGCAGAAATGGCTTAGCAGTTAAGGTACTTGCCAGGTTCGATTCCCCAGTGCCCACATAAACTAGATGCACAAAGTGGCACATGCATCTGGAGTTCCTTTGCAGTGGCTAGAGGCCCTGGTGTGCCCATACACAACACACTCACTCTCACTCAAATAAATAAAAAAAATTCATATATAATATAAAATAAGGCTGGAGAGATGGCTTAGCGCTTGCCTGAGAAGCCTAAAGACCCATGTTCAATTCTCCAGATCCCATGTAAGCCAGACACACAAAAGTAAGGCAAGCGCAAGGCCACACATTCCCCACTAGGTGGCGCAAGCATCTGGTGTTCGATTGCAGTGGCTGGTAGCAGGACACAGAAGCACTAGCCGCTCTTCACCCCCCCCCCCCACTGTCTAAAATAAATAAAAAGAATGACAGTATCTTCCGAATGCCCATCTGGAGAGACCCAACATCAGTACACACTGGGTTCAACCCTAAGCTGTAAACCTTACCAGCAACAGAAGTAGGCTTCTGCCTTGAGCGTGGGAGGGGAAAATACAAGATGTCAGGTATGGTGCCTCGCCCTGTTCAAACATCCCTTCCTCTACTGTCCTTGGAGCCACTGAAGAGCAGAATTGGAGTGGGATCAATCCCACTCTGAACCCAGGTTCGATTCCCCAGTACCCATGTAAACCAGATGCACATGTTAGTGCATGCATCTGGAGTTAGTTTGCAGGACTGGAGGCCCTGGTACACCCATTCTCCTTCTCCCTCTGCCTCTTTCTCTCCCCCTCTCTCTCTGATAGATAGAAACATTTTAAAAATATATATATATATGTATATATACATGCCAGGTGCGGTGGCACACGTCTTTAATCCCAGCAATTGGGAGGCAGAGGTAGGAGGATCGCCGTGAGTTCGAGGCCACCCTGAGACGACATAGTGAATTCAAGTCATCCTGGGCTAGAGTGAGACCCTACCTCAGAGAAAAAACAAAAAGTCTCCATCCATGGAGGACAGGCAAGGGCAGCCTGGAGCAGTCCTTAATGTGTCAATTACAGCCTGAGGGAAGGGGCAGTGCCCTGGAGTCTGAAGGCTCAGTAAAAGGTGGGTCAGTTCCTCGTCTCAGTAAGTTTGTGCCAGTGAACTGAAATAGGCCAAGGGGAGGGCTACGGTTGGAGGTGGTTGGAGGCCTCGGCAGCGAGTAAACCGAGCTGATCTGTGTGGGATGCCCAGTGCTAGCACTGAATCCGCTGCTCCTGAAGCAAGTCTCCAAAAGCCCGTGGCCCTTGGGACGTCTGTCTGTCTGCTTGGAGAAGCTTCAGGTTCCTTGGAATCAGAAAAAGGCTGGTTGTGAACCCTAAGGACCCCGGTTCGAGGCCCGATTCCCCAGGACCCACGTTAGCCAGATGCACAAGGGGGCACACGCATCTGGAGTTCGTTTACAGTGGCTGGAGGCCCTGGCGTGCCCATTCTCTCTCTATCTGCCTCTTTCTCTCTCTGTCACTCTCAAATAAATAAAAAAAAAAAACACAAAAAAATTTTTAAAAACCAAAAAAAAAAGGCTGGTGGCAGGCAGGACAGATACAGCAGCTCCATCTACAAAGGTGCTTATTACAAAAGAGGCGTCTCCATCCCCTGCAGCCTGTGTTTGCCGTGGGTAATTCTCAAGAGGGTTCAGGGAACAGCTTTGAAGGGAGACTAGGTAGAACGCATACCCAGGGATATAACCAGGCAGATTATCTGGAGCAGGACTGGGGCCACAGCTGCCACATCTGAACTGGGTACAAGGGTTGGTATGATTATGTCTCCATGGTCAGTCCCTGCTCCATGACCCCTGCTCGGACCCTTAGTCATGGGCTGACCACTTCCGAAGGAGGTTTTTTGTTTTGTGTTTCGAGGTAGGGTCTCACTCTAGCCCATAGTGGAATTCACTATGGAGTCTCAGGGTGGCTTCGAACTCACGGCGGTCCTCCTACCTCTGCCTCCTCAGTGCTGGTGCAAACTATGGGACTACTCAAATGTTGGCTCTTGCTATGCAGGATAAACCAAGCATTTGGGAAGTCATGGTAGGAGAGTCAGGAAGTCAAAACCAGCTTTGGCTACAAGGTGATTTCTTGGCCATGGTGGGCTACATAAGGCCTTGTCTCAAAAAATGAAAAGAAAAGCCGGGCGTGGTGGTGCACACCTTTAATCCCACCGCTGGGGGAGGCAGAGGTAGGAGGATCACCCTAAATTCGAGGCCACCCTGAGAATACAGAGTGAATTCCAGGTCAGCCTGTGCTAGAGTGACACCCTACCTTGAAAAACAAAACAAAAAAATAAAAATTAAAAAAAAGAAAAAGAAAACGAAAGGGCTGGGAGAGATGACTCAGCAGTTAAGATGCTTGCCTGCAAAGCCTAACAACCAGGGTTTGATTCCCCAGTACCCATGTAAGGCCAAATGGACAAAATGGCATATGCATCTAGAGATCTGGAGACCCTAGTACACCCATTATCTCTCTCTCTCTCTCTCTCCTTGCAAATAAATAACTAAAATAGTTTTAAAAATAAGGAGGAACTGAGCCGGGCATGGTGGCGCACGCTTTTAATCCCAGCACTAGGGAGGCAGAGGTAGGAGGATCACCGTGAGTTCAAGGCCACCCTGAGACTACAGAGTGAATTCCAAGGGCTGGAGAGATGGTTTAGTGGTTAAGCACTTGACTGTGAAGCCTAAGGACCCCGTTTCGAGGCTCAATTCTCCAGGACCCACGCTAGCAAGATGCACAAGTGGGCGCTTGCATCTGGAGTTCGTTTGCAGTGGCTGGAGGCCCTGGTGCACCTATTCTTTCTCTCTCTCTCCCTTTCTCTGTGTTGTCACTCTCAAAAAAATAAATAAAAAATGAACAGAGTGAATTCCAGGTCAGCCTGGGCTACAGCAAGACCCTGCCTCAACAAACAAACAAAAAATAAGGGATGCAGGGCTAAAGAGATGACTTAGCGCTTAAGGCACTTGCCTGCAGAGCCCAAGAACCCAAGCTCGACTCCCCAGAACCCATGTAAACCAGATGCACATGGTGGCACAAGCATCTGGAGTTCATTTGCAGTGGCTAAAGGCTCTGGTGTGCCCATTCTCTATCTCAAATAAATAAAATTTTTACATTAAAAAAAAAAAGGTTTGGGCTGGAGATGGCTTAGTGGTTAAGGCACATGCCTATGAAGCCTAAGGACCCAGGTTCAATTCTCCAGGTCCCATGTAAGCCAGTTGCACATGGTGGCGCATGCGTCTGGTGTTCATTTGCAGTGGCTAGAGGCCCTGGTGCACCCATTCTCACTTTCTCTCCCCCTCTATCTAATAAATAAATAAATAAATAAATAAATCTTTAAAAATGAATAAATAATTTTTTTTAAAGTTTTACAAAAAAAAAAAAAAGGAGGCAGACCTAGACTAGAGTGAAAGCCCTACCTCCAAAAACCAAAAAAAAGAAAGGAGGCAGAAGTAGGAGTTTGAGACCAGCTTAGAACTACAGAGTGAGTCTCCAGCTCAGCCTGGACTAGAGTGAGAGCCTTCCTCAAAAAACAAAGCAAACTAGGCTGAGCATGGTGGCGCACGCCTTTAATTCCAGCACTTGGGAGGCAGAGGTAGGAGGATCACAGTGAGTTCCAGGCCACCCTGAGATTATCTAGTGAATTTCAGGCCAGTCTAGGCTAGAGTGAGACCCTACCTTGAAAAAAATAAAATTAAATTAAAACAAAACTCACAAAGAATTTTCTCCTGTGCATGCCTGCTTTCCAATACTAAACCCAGTACTGGGGAGAAGACTGGGGCTCAAGGTTGAGTCCCCTAAAAATCAAATTCTTGGGCTGGAGAGATGGTTTAGTGGTTAAGGCGCTTGCCTGTGAAGCCTGAGGACCCAGGTTCGATTCTCCAGGTCCCATGTAAGCCAGATGCACAAGGTGATGCATGCATCTTGAGTTCGTTTGCAGTGGCTGGAGGCCCTGGCGTGCCTGTTCTCTTTTCTTTCTCTCCCTCAAACAACAAAAAAAAAAATTATTAAAAAAAATTTCGGGCTGAAGAGATGGCTTAGCGGTTAAGGCACATGCCTGAGAAGCCTAAGGACCCAGGTTCAATTCTCCAGGTCCCACGTAAGCCCAGACGCACATGGTGGTGCACGCGTCTGGAGTTCCTCTGCAGTGGCTAGAGGCCCTGGTGCGCCCATTCTCACTCACTCTCTATCTCTCCCTGTCTCTAATAAATAAATTTAAAAAAAAAGAAAAGAAAAACCTCCAGCTACCTAGCTCCCCCCACACACACCCACACTTCTTGTCACTCCCCAAGTGGCAACACCACGTCTTCACGCACGCCGCCGTCTCCTGCTCTCAGCCCGTTTAGAGTTGGGAAAGAGCGCCTCTGTCACTCATCCACCTGAACGACGGCTGCACCGCACAAACTGGGCCAACTCAGCAGTCGGAGCCCATTCTCGTTCCTCAAGTCCACACCCGCGTCCTTTCCCAAGAGCACGGGCTTGGCCTTGGGGAGAATTCTCTTGTCACTCTGGCTCTTTGCTGGAAGATGTGATCCTGATTAGCTAGGTGGTTACTTACTTGTACAAACTAAATCCCAGCCGTGCACACCTTTAATACCAGCACTCAAGGGGCAGAGGGAGGAGGATCGCCGTGAGTTCAAGGGCACCCTGAGACTACATAGTGAATTCCAGGTCAGCCAGGGATACAGGGAGACCTTACCTCGAAAAAAAAAAAAAAAAAGGTGTGCACAAACTAAATTCTAGTGTGAAAGCTGTGGACTTGCTAGTTTAAAAAGAGCCACGGGCTGGAGAGATGGCTTAGCAGTTAAGCGCTTGCCTGTGAAGCCAAAGGACCCGGGTTCGAGACTCGATTCCCCAGGACCCACGTTAGCCAGATGCACAAGGGGGCGCACACGTCTGGAGTTCGTTTGCAGTGGCTGGAGGCCCTGGCGCGCCCATTCTCTCTCTCTCTCTATCTGTCTCTTTCTCTCTGTCTGTCACTCTCAGATAAATAAAAATTAAAAAAAAAAAAAAGAGCCGGCTCGGTGTGGTGGTACATGCCTTTAATCCCAGGGGAAACAGGAGGATCTCTCAGTTGTGGCTCTGTACTTACACACTGCACATACACCCACGCGCATTCACACACACATCCTGTACATGCACCCGTGCACACTCACACCTCCCAACACACACACAGAACAGAAACCAAGTACATGAAATGCTAAGTTCTCTCTATCAGCATATGTTTCTGTTTCCTCTTTGTCACAAACGCGGGCCATGAGTGGGGCTGAATTCAAGCCTGCGGTGCACTAAGGGACAGAGATTACTGCCAGCCCAGGGCGTGAAGCCACAAGAGCGCGTCTACCAAGAATGCTAAACCTTGCTTTGCATTGGAAAGATTTTAACTGGACGAGAGCAACAGCCACTATGCCAAACCCCTCTCAGAAGGAGGTAAAATGAGGAGGAAGGGAGGAAATGAAGGCCCTTTGGCTGGTGGTCCAAGACTAATTAGCATTCTAAACGGGCCTTTTTTTTTTTTTTTTTTTTTTTTTTTTTGCTGTGGTCTGGAGCCCTGCTCATCAATGCAGTCTTTGATGACCACTCGGCTTCTTCCCATTCTTCACAGCAGGTTAAAGAGCAGATTCAGCTGCTGGTGTTCTAACTTAAAACTGTCACCTGACCAGCTGTCTCAGGGGTGTCAGGCCCTGCTCCCTAGCTAGCCTACAAACTCCAACCTTCCTTTATATATATATATATATATATATGGATATATTATATACTATATATTACACAATATATATTTTATGTATATAATAAAAACTTATGGGCTGGAGAGATGGCTTAGCGGTTAAGCGCTTGCCTGTGAAGCCTAAGGGCCCCGGTTCGAGGCTCGATTCCCCAGGACCCACGTTAGCCAGATGCACAAGGGGGCGCACGCGTCTGGAGTTCCTTTGCAGTGGCTGGAGGCCCTGGCGCGCCCATTCTCTCTCTCCCTATCTGCCTCTTTCTATTTGTCCATTGCTTTCAGATAAATAAACAATCAAAATTATACATAAGTATATATTTGTGAGAAAAGGGTGTGCGTGTGTGTGTGAAAGGGTGTGCACCAGGGCATCTTGCAAACAAACTCCAGATGCTACTTTGTGCATCTGGCTTTCCGTGGGTACTGGGGTTTGGAAGCAAGCAGACAGGCTTGAACAGCTAAGCCACTCCACCTTTGGGGTTGTTTCAAGACAGGGTCTCACTTCGTAGCCCAGGACCGGACTTCAAACTCCCAGAGATCCTCCTGCCTCAGTCTCCAGAGTATTAGGATTACAGGCATGAGCAAGCTAGAAGACAGGGGCCAGTCAAGCTTCTCTGAGAACAGGACAAGGGGCTGGGCACTTAGATACAGAGGAAGGGGTCGGGGGAGGCAGGGGCAGGGCCCTGGGAGACGCTGACCAGGGGACGCTGGAGCAGTTGGGGCCACCGCGCAGCCTCGGTGGTTTAAGGGCCCCAGCAGGCAGATGGAGAGGCCGATTTGCGCTGGGGCTGGCCACAGCCGGCAAGGCGGAATACGTGGAATTTGGGGGTGGGGAGTGGCGGGGTAGGGCTGATTGCTGAGGTAGGAAGGGTTAGGGGCGGAAGTACTCACAAAATAAATTGTCCTAATTTAGAAACGAGCAGGGTCACCTAAATTGGCGAGACCTTTTCCAAGACAGGTAAAAGATTTAAACAATCGGAGGCGTGTTCCTACATAATATAGATAGATAGATGATCGATGGATAATCACATTCCCAAGGGGCGGACGGGATAGGATTCTGATGTTAGTCCACTGCTCCCACGAGGAAGACAAAAGTGGATAAAGGCCAGGAGTGGCGGCGCAAGCCTTTAATCCCGGCACTCGGGAGGCAGAGGTGGGAGGATCGCCATGAGTTCGAGACCACCTTGAGACTGCATAGTGAATTCCAGGTCAGCCTGAGCTAGAGTGAGACCAAAAAAGTAGATAAAGGCCAATGCTAGCTGGCCTGCGGCATGTTGTGATGGGTGGGCACCGAGATCTAGCCCTCCTCCCACTCCCCCCACCAGCACCCCCATTTCCCCAAAGCACCCAGGGAGGCCGAGAGGCTGTGAAAGCTCGCGGCGCTCTTGCATCAGACAAAAGGCGGTGCGCGTCCAGCGGAGCCGGGTTGGGGGGCGGGGGAGCCTGCTTCCACCAACCCCCCAGCAGCCATGCACGGGACCTGGCTGAGAGCGGCCAGCGTACCCCCCACCACCACCCCCAACCCTTGCAGGCCGAGAGAAGTTGGCAGCGAAGGGAGCCGCAGCGGGGGCCCGGGCAGCACCGGCGTGCCAGCAGGGCACCCGCGTGGCGCCCCTCCCCCGACGCCCCCGCGCGGGGAGCTGGCGCTCGGCACCCCGGGGTCCCCCTTAGGCGCGGAGGCACTTGGAGCAGCTCTGGCATCCCCGGCAGCCCGCAGGACCAGTTGGAGCAGCCTGCGCTTGGCAGCGCTGGCGCGGGGAGGTGGGGAGGGAAGGCAGCGTTGGAACACGCGGTTGCAAAGTGCACGCAAAGTTTGCATCCGTAGCTTTCCCCCCAGCTCCCTCCCTCTCCCCCCACTTCTTGTCCCCAATCTCAGAAGTCCACCCCCAAGCCCCGGGGGGAAGGGATGGGAAGCTTGTTGGCCCTCGGTGCAGCCCAAGCAGTTTAGCCAAAGGATGCCCCCCCACACCGGAACACACACACACCCCAGAAGCTTCGACACCCCCCCCACCCCCAGCTCTCTCCTTACCTGCAGCTCGGCTATCAGCTCCTCTTGGCTCAGGTTCTGTTTCTCCACCACCTGCAGCCCTCCATCTTGCAGGATCTTCCGGCAGCAAGGGTCCAGGCTGTCACTGATGAGCACTTTGCGTAGATTTGCGAAAGCCATGACCCGGGTGAAGAGCAGGCCTCGGAGCCAGCAGCTATCGGCGGAGAGAAGAACCTCACGGGCGGCCCGGCTCTGGGGAACTGGGCAGGATCCACGATCTCCGGCTTCTGCCCCCCTCCCTTGATCTCTCCCCCTCCCCAGAATCGGCTCCGATTTGCTCCTTTTGATTGGCTAGGAGCCCTCAAACACCCGGTGACCCCGCCTCCTGCTGCGGGCCAGCCCCTCCCAGGTCCCCGCCCCCTTTTCATTGTCCCGCCGCGGCGGAATTCTCGAGCTTCCGAGCGCTTCCTTGCATGGTGCACCTGGCTGGTTACCGTCGTTAGCAGATTCATAGCTGAAGTGCATGGGGGGGGGGGGACTTTGCGTTCTTACCTTGCTTTTCTTTCATGGGCCCATTGATTTGACTAGAGAGACTTGGGCTCAGGAGTACTTAAGTGTCATGTGCAAAAAGCAAGGTCCCCTGGCTTGGGGAGGTGGTTCAGCACTTAAGGCACACTTGCCTGCAAAACCTAAGGGCCTCGAGTTCGGTTCCCCACTACCCACGTAAAGTCGGATGTACAAGGTGGCGCATGTGTCCGGAGTTTGTTTGCAGTGGCTAGAGGTCTCACTCTCAAATAAATAAATAAGCTGTTTTTTGTTAAAAAGAAAGAAAAGTTTGAGTCACAGCAACACACCCTAATTACTTAAGCATTTTAATATTTTATTTAATTTACGAGAGAGAGAATGGGTGCGCCAGGGCCTCCAGCCACTATAAACCAACACCAGATGCGTGTGCCACCATGTGCATCTGGCTTATGTGGTTTCTGGGAAATCAAACCTCGGTCCTTAGGCTTCACAGGCAAAAGCCTTAACCTCTAAGACATCTCTCCAGCCCGGCACTTTTAACAATATAAAATGCAAGGAGCTACTTAGACAGCAAAGAGTCTTAGTATTTAAAGGTAGTCCTGTACATCTGGTGGCCTAAGACACACAAGTACAAACACAGAGGCACGGAAAGTTAAATAATAAGCTGTAATTAGTTCCAAATAGTGATGCAATGAGAGACACTAGTTTAAAAGATAGCAAGGGTAAGGCCGGGGTGGTGGCACACCGGAGGTAGAGGTAGGAGGATCGCCGTGAGTTCGAGGCCACCCTGAGAATACAGAGTGAATTCCAGGTCAGCCTGGACTAGAGTGAGACCCTACCTTGAAAAACAAACAACAACAAAAAAGACCAAGGGGAAGGGGGCTGGAGAGATGGCTTAGCAGTTAAGGTGCTTGCCTGCAAAGCCCAAGGCCCCAAATTCAATGGTGACACATGCATCTGGAATTCATTTGCAGTGACCAGAAGCGCTGACATGCCCATTTTTTTTGCTCTCTCTCTCTAATAAATAAATAAATAAAAATAATAAAAAATAAATAAAAGATAAAAAGGGACCTGGGGAGTTTAGCTTAGCCAGACCCATCCCTCTCTATATATCCCCTTTGATTCTGAAAAAGAAGAAAATAAAAATGAGCCAGGCATGATGGCTAACTCTCTAACCACTCATGTATGTAATCCCAGCACTCAGGAGGCTGAGACAGGGGCAATCACTTGGAGTTCAGCCAGGGCCACATAGACAAGGGTAGGGAGAACAGCATATATAGAATAAGGCAGTACTTTCTACTTTAATTCATGTGTCTTTACACCTGTTGGAATATCCAGGCTGAAACTGTAAAACCACCTAGCAGGTCTGGAGAGAGGACTCAGTGGTTAAAGTGCTTACCTGCGAAGCCTAAGGACCCAGGTTCAATTCCCCAGTACCCACATAAGCCAGATGCACAGGAAGGTACATACGTCTGGAGCTCGTTTACAGTGGCTGGAGGCCCTGGAGAGGCAAACCAAGATGGGCATGTTTTAGAGCTGGGCGTGGTGGTGCACACCTTTAATCCCAGCACTCAGGAGGCAGAGGCAGGGGGGTTGCCATGAGTTCGAGACCACCTTGAGATTACATAGTGAATTCCAGGTCAGCCTGGATTAGAGTGAAACCCTACCTCAAAAAAAACAAAAAGAAAAATTAATGGGTGGGCAGGTTTTGCAAGCAAACACCTTTAGCCATTGGACCATCTCCCCTGCTTATTACCTTTCTTTCAACCTGGAAATTGTTTTATTTATTTTTATTTATTTATTTATTTATTTGAGAGTGACAGACAGAGAGAGAAAGAGACAGAGAGAGAGAGAGAACGGGCACGCCAGGGCCTCCAGCCACTGCAAATGAACTCCAGACATGTGCGCCCCCTTGTGCATCTGGTTTACGTGGGTCCTGGGGAATCGAGCCTCCAACCGGGGGTTTTTAGGCTTCACAGGCAAGTGCTTAACCGCTAAGCCTTCTCTCCAGCCATTTTTTTTTTTTTTTTTTTTTGAGGGATGCTCTCCCTCTACCCCAGGCTGACCTGGAATTCACTATGTAGTCTGGGGGTGACCTGGAACTCACAGCAGTCCTCCTACTTCTTTCTCCCCAGTGATAGATTTAAAGGTGTGCGCCACGCCTAGCTGATTCTTTAAAAAAAAAAAACTATTTTATTGACAACTTGCATCATCAATATAAACAATATAATGAGGTCATAGTCCCTCCCACCACCCTCTCCTCTTTACCTCTTCCAAATCCCCCCTCCACTGTAAGATCCTGAAGGAAATTGATTCTGATCTCTAACTCCTTCCTTTCTTCCTTCTCACTCTAGCCCAGGCTGATCTGGAATTCACTAGTGTCAAGGTGGCCTCAAACGCTCAGCGTCGATCCTCCTACTTCTGGGATTAAAGGCGTGAGCCACCGCGCCCGGCCCTTCCTTTTTTCTCTTCTTTTCTTCTTCCTCCTCCTCCCTCTCATTCCTCTTCATTTCTTCTCCCTCTTCCTCCTCCCCTCCTCCTGTTCTTTTTTTTTTTTGCGGGGGGGGGAGGATTTAGGTAGGGTCTTGCTCAGGCCCAGGCTTACCTAGTCTCAGGGTGGCCTCAAACTCACAGTGATCCTCCTAGCTCTTCCTCCTGAGTGCTGGGATTAAAGGGGTGCACCGCCACTGCAAACAAGGATGGGGTTCTTTTCGAGACAAAGTTTCAGGGTCAGGCGATGTAGACTAAGCAGAGATCTGTCTGCCTGTGCCTCCAGAGTGGGGTGAGGTGGCGCACCCCTTTAATCCCAGTACTGGGAGGCAGAGGTAGGAGGATCACTGTGAGTCTGAGGCCACTCTGAGAGTACAGAGTGAGTTCCAGGTCAGCCTGGGCTGGAGTGAGACCTTACCTCGGTGGGGGGGGGGGGGGGGACTGGCCTCCAACTTACTGTGTAGCAATTGGATGACCTTGAACTGATCCTCCTGCCTCTACCTCTTGAGTGCTGGAATGACTTCTGAGAGGCACCATCCTCGGTGCTGAAGATGGAACCTAAAGCAAGAACTCTAACCAACTGATCTACAACCTCAGCCTGGAACTTCAAGAATTTCATTGCTTCTCCACACAACTATGGCCTTTGGAAGACTAAGAGACCAAGTTGCAAAGGGCCAGGAGGCCTCATACACAGCCCTGGGGAGAAGTTTAAATTTGACCAAAAGCTAGTATAGGGCTGGAGAGATGGCTTAACGGTTAAGGCATTTGCCTGTGAAGCCTGAGGACCCAGGTTCGATTCCCCAGTACCCATGTACACCAGATGTACAAGGTGGGCACATGGAACTCATTTGCAGGGCTGGAGGCCCTAATATGCCCATTCTCTCTCCCTATCTATCTATCTATCTATCTATCTCTATCTCATGTCTCTCACCAATAAATAAATAAATAGGAAAAAAAATCTTTAAAAAAATGTTTACTTTAATCCCAGCGCTTGGGAGGCAGAGGTAGGAGGAGTTCGAGGCCACCCTGAGACTCCATAGTGAATTCCAGGTCAGCCTGGGCTAGAGTGAGACCCTACCTCAAAAAAACATTAAAAAAAATAAAAAAAAAGAATGAAAAGCTGTTTATGATTAAGTTTCTTGGCTCAGCTGAGTCTTCATATTGCTGAGCGAGACACTACCCCTTACCATTGCACCCCACTGCGTTCAACGCTAAATTCAAGCAAAGGGTGTCTCTTTCATAATGGGCTTGGCAATGAGGTAACTTCTCTCGCGTGTGCCTTACTGTCTCCATGCATAGAACAGAAACTTCGGCCTTCTTGGAAGTCCAGGAGAAACAGCCATGCCCTTTTCTCTAGATCCTTGTTCCCTTCCCTCCACTGACCCAAACCCCTTGGGAAGGGAGAGTCTTTGATTAGTGAATTTGGGGAGGAAAAAGCCTCCAGAGCACACCCAAGCCAGCCCTTTCTTAGCCCTCTTTCGAGCTGGAAACCTAAAAACAATGTGCACAATCCTACTTCCTAGTGTGCTGTGAAGCCCGGGTCCCACCCCAGGCACCCGAGGGTGCAGGAACCACAGCTGGTCACCCTCTTTCCGTGACGCCAGGACAGGTGTGATAGCCTTAGGGGGGGGATCGAGAGGGAAACAGCAACTTTCTTGTTTTTTTTTTCCCTTTTGGTTTTTCTTTTTTTTATTTTTATTTTTATGTATTTATTTAAGAGGGAGAAAGAGAAAGAGAGAGGAGACAACTGGGAGCTCCAGGGCCTCCAGCAGCTGCAAACAAACTCCAGGTGCACGTGCGCCCCCTTGTGCATCTGGCTAACGTGGGTCCTGGGGAACTGAACCTGGGTCCTTTGGCTTTGTAGACAAGTGCCTTAACCGCTGAGCCCTCTAGCCCTCTGTTTCGGTTTTTCGAGGTAGGGTCTGACTAATAATTCATCCTTCTCTGAGTCCACATTTTCAGTTCTTCGCTAACATGGATAAGGGCTCAAAAGTTGGGGTCCACGGGCCTGGGATCTCCTGCACATTTATGAAATTGAACCCCTCTCTGGACCCAAAATCTTGCATTAAAGGCAGAGGATCAGGAATTCAGAGTCTTCCTCAGTTACATAGCAAGTTCAATGCCAGCCTGAGCTATGTGTGACCCTATCTAAATCAATATATAATGTTCAAGGGAAACAAAAAGGAGATGGTTCGGTGGATAAGCTATTTTTCACAGAAGGGGGACACTTGAGTTCAGACCCCCAGCACCAGTGCAAAGCTGGACACTGAGCCACTGGCTTCTGAAATCCCAGCATGCTTAGGGCAAGAGAGGAGATGGGGACGGAATCACGTGGAGGCCTGAAGGCCGGTTAGCCTGATGAGTGCAGCAATGAAACTAGAGACCCTGCTTCAGACAAGGTGGGTGACAAAGACGGACATCTGAAGTTGTTCTCTGATCTCCACATGTGTGCCCTGACATGTGTACGCCTAGATTCAGATACACGAACATGCACACACTTAATAAAAAACAGGCCGGGCGTGGTGGCGCACGCCTTTAATCCCAGCACTGGGGAGGCAGAGGTAGGAGGATCGCCATGAGTTCGAGGCCAGCCTGAGACTACAGAGTGAATTCCACGTCAGCCTGGGCTAAAGCGAGACCCTACCTCGAAAAACCAAAACCAAAACAAAACAAAGCAAAATTCTAATGGGTTGTCACCATGGCCCAGGCAAGCGACCTCACTAATGAAGGAGCTCTCGGCTGTCCCTTGCAGTCTTGCTCTTTCTCCGGGAACACTGCTGTGTGAACGTGAAGACTCGTCGCCTCGGCTCATCTTTCCAGCCCTGCACACACCAGCCCTTTCTACCGACGCACCTGTCCTTCTGCAGAAAATCGTAATGCCGTTGATCGTGCTGTAGACTTTGGTTTTCCCTTTTAAACCTTCGACTGGATTTTGATGACACATTCTTTCTTTAACTTGGCCAGGTATTTCCTAACTCCCTTTCAGACATTTGCCTTCTCTCAGGATAGGCTGTCTTTCAGGTAGCTAACTTCCTGCATTATTTATTCACTGATCTTAGGTTTCACTGTTAGAGTCACCCTTTCCATTCTCTCTCACTCTCTTGCGCTCCCTCTCTCTCTCCCCCAGATAACTCTTAAAAAATCGGTCATAGAATGAGACCTACCTCGAAAAATGAAATAAATACATAAATCCTTTTTTAAAAAAGATGTGGGCTGGAGAGATGGCTTAGCGGTTAGGCGCTTACCGTGAAGCCTAAGGACCCCTGGTTCCAGGCTCGATTCCCCAGGACCCATGTTAGCCAGATGCACAAGGGGGCACCTGCGTCTGGAGTTCATTTGCAGTGGCTAGAAGCCCTGGTGCGTCCACTCTCCTCTCTCTCTCTCTGCCTCTTTCTCTCTCTCTCTGTCGCTCTCAAATAAATAAATAAAAATAAAAAACAAAACAAATTTTTTTTAAAAGATGGAAGATCATGGTTTGGAGAGATGTTCAGCAGTTAAAGGCACTTCCTTGCAAAGCCTGATAACCTGGGTTTGATTTCACAACACCCCTGTAAAGCCAGTGCACAAAGTGGCACATACACCTGGAGATTATATGCATTGGCAAGAGGCCCTGGCATGGGTCTGGAAAAATAGCTCAACCATGAAGACACTTGCCTGCAAAGCTTAACAACCCAGGTTCAATTCCCCAGTACCTAGATGCACAAAGTATTGCATGCATCTACAGTTTGTTTGCAGCAGCTGGAGGCCTTGACTCTCTCTCTCTCAATCTCTCTCTCCCTTAAATAAATAAATAAATAAATAAATAAATAAATAAATAAAATAGTTGTCCAAGGCCAGGTGTGGTGGTGCATGCCTTTAATCCCAGCACTCAGGAGGCAGAGGTAGGAGGATCACTGTGAGTTCGAGGCTACCCTGAGTCTATATAGTGAATTCCAGGTCAGCCTGGGCTAGAGTGAGACCCTACCTTGAAAAACCGAAAAAAGGTAGGGTTTTGCTCTAGCCCAGGCTGGCCTGGAATTCACTATATAGACTCAGTATGGCCTTGAACTCACAGCAGTCCTCCTACCTCTGCCTCCTGAGTGCTGGTATTAAAGGCTTGCGTCACCATGCCTGGCTTAAAAATAAAAATAAATTTAAAAAAATAGAGTGCAACAGTCACCGTCATGCCTGATCCGTACATTCTTTATTTTATTTTATTTATTTGAGAGAGAGAGAGAGAGGCAGATAGAATGGGCGCACCAGGGCCTTCAGCCGCCGCAAATAAACTCCAGACACATGTGCCAACTTGTGCATCTGGCATACGTGGGTCCTGAGGAATCGAACCTGGGTCCTTTGGCTTCGCAGGCAAATGCCTTAACCACTAAGCCATCCCTCCAGCCCCCGGCGCTCACATTCTTTCCTCCTCTTCTTTTGTGATATTCCCTGAGCTTGGAAGGAGGTGAAGGAGATGCCCCAGTTATGACTCGACCCTCAACAGTCTCTGCTTTGCAGCACTTTTGACCGGCTATGAGTTCCTGAAGCTAACTGCAGACGCCTGCAGACAGAAGCACCTCTGACCATAGCTCATAGCACTACCAACCTATGGGCATAAACATAGCCATGTCAAAGGCATTTAGGTGGCACAGTCATGTCCATTTACCCAAACAACAGCAGCTGCTTCCCCACTAGGGCGTGACCTTCCCAGCCATGGGCTTTTGACCGTGTTTATAGAACCACATTATGATGTATTTTGTAGCTAGCTGTTTTGAACAGAACAAACTATAACATAGGCAGAATTTCCAAACCACCTGGACAATCAAAAACATATTACAGGGGAGATGGAGAGATGTCTTAGTGATCAAGGCGCTCGCCTGCAAAGATTAACAACCGAGAGTTCGATTCCCCAGTACGTATATAAAGCCAGACGCACAAAGTGGCGCATGCATCTGGAGTTTGTTTGCAGTGGTTAGAGGCCCTGGTGTGCCCATTCTTTGTCTCTCTTCTCTCTCTCTCTCTCTCCTTGCAAATAAATAAAATAAAACTTAAAAATATTACAAACAGGGCTGGAGAAATGGCTTAGTGGTTAAGGGCCTACAATTGCACAGCCAAAGGACCCAGGTTTGATTCCCCAGGACCCACATAAGGCAGATAAAAAAGGGGCACATGCATCCCAGAGTTCATTTGCAGTGACTAGAGGCCCTAGCATGCCCATTCTCTCTGTTTGTCTTTCTTCCATCTCTCTCTCTCTCTTTCTCTTTGCAAATAAATAAATAAACTTAAAAAATATTACAAATAAATCTGTCTACACCAAGTAGGGAGGCTGGAAAATCCCCAGTTGTCTGTGAACAGCTTTGGAATAGAATGCTGTGATGGTCAGTCACTAGCTGGCCGTAGAGACATTGCTAGCAGAGAGCAGAGGGCTTGCAAAGTGGAATCTTGCCCAAACCCCTAAGGGTCAACAGGAGCCCACAGAGAATTACTGGAGAGGAAAACCTGGCTTGCTGGAAGCTGAGCATATTACTAACGCTCTGCTTCCCTAGTGAGCCCTACCCTCCGGGCAGCCAGCAGGGTTCGACAAGCCTCGTTCATCCCCGCCCGTCTTTGTCCGTGCTGGCAATAGTGGGAGGCTTTGTCAAACATCCCATCACACAGCAGAGCAGTGAAAAGCACGCACAGTCTTCACCCGGGCCCACCTCAAGAAACTGAGTCCAGCCGGGCATGGTGGCGCACGCCTTTAATCCCAGCACTGGGGAGGCAGAGGTAGGAGGATCGTCATGAGTTCAAGGCCACCCTGAGACTACATAGTGAATTCCAGGTCAGCCTGAGCTAGAGTGAAATCCTACCTTGAAAAAGAGAGAGAGAGAGAAATTGAATATCCAGGGTGGGAGAGATGGCTCAATGGTGAAGATGCATGCTTGCAAGGCCTGATGGCTAGGGTTCAATTCCCCAGCACCCATGTAAAGCAGATGCACAAAGTGGTACATGCATCTGGAGTGTGTTTGCAGTCACAAAAGGCCCTGTTGTGCCCATTCTCTCTCTCTCTCTCTCTCTCTCTCTCTCTCTCTATCTTTATCTCTTTGCAAATAAATAAAAAAAAAAAAAAAAAGAAAAAGACACGGGTCCATTCCATAGTCAAAAATGTTGTTAAGGGCTGGAGTGATGACCTAGTGGTTAAAGTGCTTGTCTGCAAAACCTAAGGTTCCCAGATTCAATTCTCCAGGACCCACACAAGTCAGATGCACAAGATGGCGCATGCATCTGGAGTTCATTTGCAGTGGCAGAAGGACCTGGCACACCAATTCTCTCTCTCTCTCTCAAATAAATAAGTGATATACATAATTTATTTATTGGTTTAATTTTAAATTTATTTATTGGTATAATTATATATTGGTTTTTTAAGGTAGAGTTTCACTCTAGCTCAGGCTGACCTGGAATTCACTATGTAGTCTCAGGGTGGCCTCGAACTCATGGTGATCCTCCTACCTCTCCTTCCCAAGTGCTGAGATTAAAGGCATGCGCCACCACTCCCTGCTAAATAAAATATTTTTTTAAGGCTGGAGAGATGGCTTAGCGGTTAAGCAACGACTTTGGGATGACTCAGAAGGCACCATGGTACTGAGAAGAAGTGACAGAGGAGTGCTCAGCACTGAAATATCTCTATCACACCTTCCAAGGCTCAGGGTCCCTTGTGGAACAGGTGGTGAAAAGAATGTAAGAGCCAAAGGAAAGGGTAGGAATCCTTACAACGTGCTCCTTCAGACACAAAATGGCCTGGATATCCATGACCTCACAGTGCCTGACACTACCTACACAAGACCATCATAATAGGAAGAAAAGATCATGAGACCAAAATAAAAGAGAGACTGATTGAGGGGGGAGGAGATATGATGGAGAGTGAAGTTTCAAAGGGGAAAGTGGGGGAAGGGAAAAATTACCATGGAATATTGTCTACAATTATGTAAGTTGTCTATATATACAGAGAGAGAGAAAAAAAATCTGAAGCCAGCCAGGCGTGGTGGCACATGCTTTTAATCCTAGCACTTGGGAGTCAGTGGTAAAAGGATCACTGTGAGCTTGAGGCCACCCTGAGACTGCAGAGTGAATTCCAGGTCAGTCTTGACTAGAGTGAGACCCTACCTGGAAAAACCAAAAAGAAAAAAAAAAAAAAAAAAAAAAAAAAAAAAAGGATCTGAAACTCTAAATTGATTAGGAGAGAAAGTAGGGAGAACACTCCAAGATATAGGTAGGGAAAGACTTCCTGAACAAGACTCCAGTAGCCCAGGACATTGGGCAAACACTCAACAACTGGGACCTCATAAAAATAAAAAGCTGCCGGGCATGGTGGCGCACGCCTTTAATCCCAGCACTTGGGAGGCAGAGGTAGGAGGATCGCCATGAATTCGAGGCCACCCTGAGACTACAGAGTGAATTCCAGGTCAGTCTGGGCCAGAGTGAGACCCTACCTCAAAAAACCAAAAACAGGGCTAGAGAAATGGCTTAGCGGTTAAGGCATTTGCCTGTGAAGCCAAAGGACTCAGGTTCAATTCCCCAGGACCCACGTAAGCCAGATGCATAAGGGGCACATGCATCTGGAGTTCGTTTACAGTGGCTGGAGACCCTGTGCCCATTCTCTGTCTGTCTCTCTTCTCTTTCTCTGTCTGTCTCTTTAAAAAAAAAAAATTAAAAGAAAAAAAAATAAAAAGCTAATGTACAGCTAAGCAACCATCAACAGAGCCAACGGACAACCTACTGAAGAATGGGAGAAAATTTTCGCCAGCTGTAGGTGGCCACTGCCATGTCTCAGAGTCGCTGACAGCACAATTGTACAAAAGTAAACATGCATGTCCTGAAAGTTGAGGAATACAGCTACTCCTACCTAAAATTAGACAAAATAAGTTAAATCCTAACCACAGGCCCCATGTTCTGTTTACCATAGCCAGACACCTTCCCAGCAAAGAAACCTGTTATCTTAAAACCATCTGCCATAAACAAGGAAGTTCTCCCCAAGACAGTCTGTATTATGTCAAAGCCCTTATTTGTGATGCTTGTATAAGCTGTTTGTGGTACATGCATAATCCTAAGAATAAAAACACTATAAACCGGGCATGGTGGTACACATCTTTAATCCCAACACTTGGGAGGCAGAGGTAGGAGGATAAAACAAAACAAAACAAAAACCTAAAAAATAAAAAATAAAAACACCTAAAGATGCCAAGCATGGTGGCACACGCCTTTAATCCCAGCACTAGGGAGACAGAGGTAGGAGGATAGTCCAGTTCGAGGCCACCCTGAAATTACATAGTGAATTCCAGGTCAGCCCTGGGCTTGAGTGAGACCCTACCACGAAAAACCAAAAGAAAAAAAAAAAAAACCTGGGGCTGGAGAAATGGCTTAGCAGTTAAGCGCTTGCCTGTGAAGCCTAAGGACCCCAGTTCGAGGCTCGATTCCCCAGGACCCACGTTAGCCAGATGCACAAGGGGGCGCACGCGTCTGGAGTTCGTTTGCAGTGGCTGGAAGCCCTGGTGCGCCCATTCTCTCTCTCTTTCTCTCTGCCTCTTTCTCTGTCTGTTGCTCTCAAATAAATAAGAATAAACAAAAAAAAATTAAAAAAAAAAAAACCTGGAGAAAGCATATCCCTAAAACCATGGGCTCTGGCTGGTAAATTCCAGGGCCATAACTGAACCCCCCCCCCCACCCATGCACAGTGAGCTATTGGTCAGGGAGACACAAGGCCCCCAAAACAATACAGGCAATTGCCAAGATACTTGGTTTCCTACAAGAGCTAAAACGTAACACCCCAGGCTGGAGAGATGGCTTAGTGGTTAAGGCGCTTACCTGCAAAGCCTAAGGACCCATGTTCAACTCTCCAGATCTTACATAAGCCAGACACACAAAGGTGAGGCAAGAGCAAGGCCGCACATGCCCACTAGGTGGCGCAAGCGTCTGGAGCTGGAGTTCGATAGTGCTGAGGCCCTGGTGTACCAATTCTCTCTCTCTCTCTCTCTCTCTCTCTCTCTCTCTCTCTCTCTAAAAGGGGAAATCCCTATTGCTAAAGATACTTCAGCCTGCATTCACAGGACATCAACTTACCATGCTGGAACTAAGAAGGAATCCACTTCCTTCCTGGCTAGCCCTCATAGTGCTAGAAAATGCTATGACAACAGTTGCCAACTGATTGATTAAGTGGACTACAAAATCAACCAGCCAAGCAAGGGGTGTCCACTCCTGCGATAGTGGCCCACAGCTGATACAGGTAACCCAGTGTTCGTGAATTGGACATGAGACCCGCTCAGTGGGAGAGAACTCATGTCTGGCTCTGTGAACCAAGCCAGCACCCCAGGGCCTCCAAATGCAGCAAAGGAACTCCGAGACACTTGTGCCTCTGTGCATCTGGCTTTATGTGAGTACTGGCGAATTGAACCTGTGTCCTTTGGCCTTGTAGGCAACCGCCTTATCCACTCAGCCATCTCTCTAGCCCAAAAGCCGCATTTTCTAACCAAGTGGCATTTCTTAACTTGCTTCAACAAGAATATCCAGTAAGTCCTAGTAATATTTACATTCCCATTAGGAAAGAATGCAGTGGCAAAGCCAAAATTTCCGATACATCCAGTAGAGCCAATGAATACACATATTCTTGATTACCGCTAGGCAAAGCCGGGCGTGGTGGCGCGCCCCTTTAATCCCAGCACTCGGGAGGCAGAGGTAGGTGGATCGCTGTGAGTTCGAGGCCACCCTGAGAATACAGAGTGAATTCCAGGTCAGCCTGGGCTAGAGTGAGACCCTACTTCGAAAAGAAAGATAAAAAACAAAATTACTAGGCAAGTCAAACTTGTTAACATGTTTTGCGTTGGAAACATCCAATCCATTTTGTCGCTAGGGCCGCAGTCAATAGACATGGACTTTTTCCTGAGTGAGGACCCTCTTCTCTATCTCTTTGAGAATGGTCTCCATGGATACTGGTACTTCACCACAAAAGAACTCCTTCAGCCAGGCGTGATGGCTCATGCCTTTAATCCAAGTACTCGGGAGGCCGAGGTAGGAGGGTTGCTGTGAGTTTGAGGCCAACCTGAGACTAATTCCAGGTCAGCCTGGGCTAGAGCAAGACCCTATCTAAAAAAAACAAAAAAAAAAAGGCTGGAGGGAAGGTTTAGCGATTAAGGCGCTTGCCTGTAAAGCCAAAGGACCCAGGTTCAATTCCCCAGGGTCCACATAAGCCAGATGCACAGGATGGCACATGCTTCTGGAGCTCATTTGCAGTGGCTGAAGGCCCTGGTGCACACATTCTCTCTCTCTCTGTCCCCCCTCAAATAAAAAAAGAAAAAGAAAATATATCCTCCGACCTCTGCCTCCTGGGTTCTGGGATTAAAGGCGTGTGCCACCACACCCAGCTAAATAAAATATTTTTTAAAAAAGAAAAATAGAGCCGGGCGTGGTGGCGCACGCCTTTAATCCCAGCACTCGGGAGGCAGAGGTAGGAGGATCGCTGAGAGTTCGAGGCCACCCTGAGACTACAGAGTGAATTCCAGGTCAGCCTGAGCTAGAGTGAGACCCTACCTCGAAAAACCAAAAAACCAAAAAAATAAAAAAATAAAAAAATAAAAAAAAATAAAAAAGAAAAATAAAAAGAATTCCTCCAGAGAATCGCACCGTTTTTGGTCTCCAAAAATACTAGGGTCGTTGAATCCTGCCTGTTGCATGGAAGAGGTTGAGCAGAAATGACTGTTTGTCTCTATCCTACCCAAACCACTTTCCGTATGATGTTCTCAGAAGTAAATCCAATTCTTTTCCTCCTTCTTTCCTTTCTTTCATTTTTTTATATATTTTATTTTTGTTTATTTTTATTTATTTATTTTTTGAAAGTGACAGACAGAGAGAAAGAGGCAGATAGAGAGAGAGAGAGAATGGGCATGCCAGGGCCTCCAGCCACTGCAAACAAACTCCAAATGTGTATGCCCCCTTGTGCATCTGGCTAACGTGGGTCCTGGGGAATCGAGCCTCGAACTGGGGTCCTTAGGCTTCACAGGCGAGCGCTTAACCGCTAAGCCATCTTTCCAGCCCTCTTTCATTTAACTGAGATTGTAAAATAGAGAAAGAGGAAGAGAGACAGGGGGGGGGAGGGAAGGAGGGAGGCAGAGAATAGGTATACCAGGGCTTTATCTGGCTTTACATGGGTGCTGGGGAATCGAACCTGGGTCTTTTAGCTTTGCAGGCAAGTGTCTTAACTGCTGAGCCAGCCCCCTTTCTTTTCTTTTTCTAAATATTTTATTTATTTATTTGCAAGCAGAGAAGAGAGAGAGTATGGGTACACCAAGGCCTCCAGCTACTGAAAATGGACCCCCAGATGTATGTGCCACTTCATGCATCCGGATTTATGTGGGTACTAGGGAATCGAACTCACGTCATTAAGCTTTGCAGGCAAGTGCCTAAGGACCCAGGCTGGGGAGATGGCTTAGTGGTTAAGCACTTGCCTGCGAAGCCTAAGGACCCAGGTTCGAGGCTCGATTCCCCAGGACCCACATTAGCCAGATGCACAAGAGGGTGCACGCATCTGGAGTTCCTTTGCAGTGGCTGGAGGCCCTGGCGCACCCATTCTCTCTCTCTCTCTGTCTGCCTCTTTCTCTCTCTGTTTGTCGCTCTCAAATAAACAAATAAAAATGAACAAAAATAAAAAAAAGCCTGGGCTGGAGAGATGGCTCAGCGGTTAAGCGCTTGCCTGTGAAGCCTAAGGACCCCGGTTCGAGGCTCGATTCCCCAGGACCCACGTTAGCCAGATGCACAAGGGGGCGCACGCATCTGGAGTTCGTTTACAGAGGCTGGAAGCTCTGGCGCGCCCATTCTCTCTCTCTCTCTCTCTCTCTCTCTCTCTGCCTCCTTCTCTCTGTCGCTCTCAAATAAATAAATAAACAAACAAAAAATTTAAATAAAAATAAAAAAAAAAAAGCCTAAGGACCCAAGTTCAATTCTCCAAGTGCCAGGTAAACCAGATGCACAAGGTGGCGCATGTGTCTGGAGTTTGTTTGCAGTGGCTAAGAGGCCCTGGCGTGCCTATTCTCTTTCTCTTTCTCAGTCTCCCTCTCACCCTCCCTCTCTCTGTCTCTAATAAATAAATAAATACTTTAAAAATATTTTTTATTTTGTTTAGTTATTAGAGAGAGAGAAAGAGAGAGGAAGAATAGGCATGCCAGGGCCTCTAGCCACTACAAACAGATTCTAGATGCATGTGCCACCATGTGCATCTGGCTGATGTGGGTCCTGGGAGAATTGAACCTGGGTCCTTTGGCTTTGCAGACAAGTGCCTTATCCACTAAGCCAGCTCTCCAGCACTTTTTTTTAAAACTAATTATTTATTTGCAAGCACAGAGAGAGGGGGGGGAGTTGAGAGAGAGAGAGAGAGAGAGAGAGAGAGAGAGAGAATGAGTATGGGTGAACTAGGTCCTCCAGCCACGGCAAACAAACTTCAGATGCATGCACCACTTTGTGCATCTGGCTTACGTGATCACTGGGGAATCAAACCCTGGGCCTTCAGGCTTTGTGAGCAAGCATCTTGACTGCTGAGCACTCTCTCCAGCCCTGATTCTTTCATATATATTCACCCAACTGAAACACAGTATCCCTTAAATTATCACTGGTCAGGCTTATCATAACCCTAGCACCTGGCAGGCTAAGGCAGGAATATTGTGAGTTTAAGGCCAGCCTGGGCTACATATGTTGAAGCCAGTGTAGGCTACACAGTGAGACCAATCTTGGAAGGAAGGAAGAAGAGAAGGAAGGAAAGAAGGAGAGGAGGAAGGAAGGAAAGGAAGAAGGAAGGGAAAAGAAGGAAGGAAGGATGGAAGGAAGGAAAGGAAAGGAAAGGAAAGGAAAGGAAAGGAAAGGAAAGGAAAGGAAAGGAAAGGAAAGGAGAGGAATTTGTTTTTGCACAATTCACATAATTTAACTAGAGGAAAAAAAATAGTAATAACTTGAGAGCCCAAAATGAGAACAATTAGGTAAATTGTGGCATATCATCCTACATAATATTTAAAACATAGCCACTTACATAATAATAATAAAAATGTATATGGTAACCTGGAAACATACCCAACATATCAAATTAAAAAGGTAAAGCTGGGCTGGAGAGATGGCTTATGGGTTAAAGCACATGCCTGCAGAGCCAAAGGGACCCAGGTCAGGACCCACAGAAAGCCTGGAGTTCATTTGCAGTGGCTAGAGGCCCTGGTGTACTCATTCTCTCCCTCTCTCTCTCTTTCTCTCTCTCTCTCTCTCTCTCTCTCTCTCTCTCTCTCTCTCAAATGAATAAATTAAAAAAGAAGAGAGTCAAGGTGACCGTAAGGCAGTGTCAGCCCATATCCCAACCACTGACTCAGAGATGTGCATAGAGGTCGGGCTTGGTGGCAATGCCTTTAATCCCAGCACTCGGAGGCAGAGGTAGGAGGATCACCATGAGTTCAAGACCACCCTCGAACCCTACCTTGAAAACAAACAAACAGAGAGAGAGAGAGACGGAGAGAGAGAGCTGCTCACAGGACTAAGAACTGCAATAACTCACACAGTGGTCTGTGTGTAGGCTTTGGGAAATGGTGTGCCTATGAGCGTTTTTCTTAAGGGAAACCTCAGATTATTCTAAGGGTTTGAAAAAGACAACCTGAGAAACTGTCCCACACTGCCAGCATGGCTGAGTCAAAGGATCAAACACTCTCTGTGTGTGTGTGTGTGTGTGTTGAGCATAGACCCTGGTGTACTAAATCATAGTAGATGTACTATGCATATATGTAACATGTTGGGGTTTGCAACAACCTTTTTTGTTTGTTTGTTTGTTTGTTTTGAGGTAGGGTCTCGCTCTAGCCCAGGCTGATCTGGAATTCACTATGCAGTCTCAGGGTGGCCTTGAACTCATGGCCATCCTCCTACTTCTGCCTCCCAAGTGCTGGGATTAAAGGCGTGCACCACCACGCTCAGTTTTGCAACAACTTTTTTAAAAAATTATATTTTATTTATTTATTTACTTACTTATTTGTTTATTGGAGAAAGAGAGGGAGAGGCAGATAGAGGGAGAGAATAGGCACACCAGGGCCTCCAGCCACTGCAAATGACCTCTAGACGCATGAGCCACTTTGCACATGGCTTATGTATGAACTGGAGAATTGAACCTGGGTCCTTAGGCTTCACAGGCAAGCACCTTAACCATTAAACCATCTCTCTCCATCCCCCCCTTTTTTTTCACTCTAGCCCAGGCTGACCTGGAAGTCACTATGTAGTCTCAGGGTAGCCTTGAACTCACGGTGATCCTCTTACCTCTGCCTCCCAAGTGCTAGGATTAAAGGAGTGCACCGCCATGCCCAGCCTCTCCAGCCCCTTTTAGACACTTTATTTTATTTTAAGTTTTGGGTTTTTTTTTTTGTTTTTGTTTTTGTTTTGTTTTTTTGGTTTTGTTTTTTTTTGTTTTTTTTGTTTTTTTTTTTTTTTTGAGGTATGGTCTCACTCTAACCCAGGCTGATTTGGAACTCACTATGTAGTGTCAGAGTGGCTTTGAACTCATGGTGATCCTCCTAGCTCTGCCTCCCAAGTGCGGAGATTAAAAGATTAAAGGTGTGAGCCACTACACTGCCAATTCATTTTATTTATTTATTTGAGAGTGAGAGCGAGAGCGAGAGCGAGCGAGAGAAAGAGAGAATGGGTACACCAGGGCCTCCAGCCACTGCAAACAAACTCCAAACGCATGTGCCACCTTGTACATCTGGCCTACATGGGTCCTGGGGAATTGAACCTGGGTCCCTAGGCTTCACAGGCCAAGTGCCCCAACCACCAAGCCATGTCTCCAGTGTGATTCTCTATTTTTTTTTTTTTTTTTTTTTTTTAGCAAGCATTGTTTGACTGGGATCAGTGGAATAGTGTAAATGAAAAGTGTGTGTTTAGACAAGGGCTGCACAATGCTGAGACTTTCGATTACAGAGGCCTGATGTAGTTCAAATGCACAAAACAACAGGCTGCAAGGGTGCCTCAGCGAAGCAGAGGGGGGTTATACCCAGGAGGCATGGGGCTGGGGGGCTGCTCTGGAAATAATTCACCTACACAGCAACGCCTTGGTCTTCCTCTACAGAGAGGCTGACAGTCCTGAAACTTCAAAGACAGAATGCTCCTGCCCTCTGGTCCTTGCTGACCCATGATTATCAAGTGACCTCATTTAAAAATTAGCCATGTATAGATGGGGACAGGGGTCAGAGCCACAGTGGAAAATAACATAAGGTCCTCTTTGAAGGCTTACTAACTTTTTGGCCACAAACACAGGTTTTCTTTTTTGTTTTGTTTTGTTTTATTTTGTTTTGTTTTTTTAGCTCATGGTTTTCAAAAAATATTTGGAAAATCAAGCTGGAGCTGAGCTGCAAGCCTTCTCCGTGTTGACTCCCTGTCAGGATGCTGCAAAGAGCTGGGCAGCTTCCGTGGGGAGAAATGTCACCAACGGCCATAACCAGCGGTGGACCCCGCAAGCTTTACAGCTGCCGAGCCAGGCCAAATGTGCCAACTGGTGCAATGGTGGCATGTCTGCTATGGGGGAAGCCAACTGCTCTCTGATTTGATTTGAGGCCTACTCCATGGGAGGGAATTTAGGCCTGATACTGAAAATCTAATCGAAAGCCTATGGCCGGGGAGGCCATAGGCCCTAGAGGGGAAACCTCTACTGTTGTTTGACTAAATGCATATATTATGCCCACCAAATTTCCCACTAGATGCTTATTTTTATGTTCATATGTTTATAAAGATTTTTTTTGTTATTGGTGGTGGTGTTTTTTTTTTTTTTTTTTTTTTTTTCAAGGCAGGGTCTCACTCTAGCCCAGGCTGACTTGGAATTCACTCCGTATTCTCAGGGCGTCCTTGAACTCATGGTGATCCTCCTACCTCTGTCTCCTGAGTGCTGGGATTAAAGGCGTGTGCCACCATGCCCAGCTCAGCAGTTTTATATTCTATCAAGCATTTTTTTCCCCATAGTTCTTCAGATTTTTTGGGGGGGGGTGGCGGGGGTGAGTGTTGCAGTCAGGTTCGCATTGCTGGCAGAAATCACCCAACCAAGAGCAGCTTTTGGGGAAAAGGGGTTTATTTTGGCTTACAGACTCGAGGGGAAGCTCCACGATGGCAGGTGGCAGGGAAAACGATGGCATGAGCAGAGGGTGGACATCACCCTCTGGTCAACATCAGGTGGACAATAGGAACAGGAGAGTGTGCCAAGCAGTGGCAAGGGGAAACTCTATAACACCCATAAGCTCGCCCCCAACAACACACTGCCTCCTGGAGGTGTTTATTCCCAAATCTCCATCAGCTGAGAACCTAGCATTCAGAATACCTAAATTTATGGGGGGACACCTGACTCAAACCACCATGCAGGGGTGGGGTTCTTTTATCGAGATAGGGTCTCACTCTAGCCCAGGCTGACCTGGAATTCACTACGTAGCCTCAGGATGGCCTCGAACTCACACAGATCCTCCTATCTCTGCCTCCCGAGTGCTGAGATTAAAAGTGTATGCCATCGCGGGGTGTGGTGGCGCACGCCTTTAATCCCAGCACTTGGGAAGCAGAGGTAGGAGGATCGCCGTGAGTTCGAGGCCACCCTGAGACTACATAGTGAATTCCAGGTCAGCCTGGGCTAGAGTGAGACCCTACCTTAAATAACCAAAAAAAAAAAAAAAGTGTGCGTCATCATGCCCGCTTCTTCAGATGTTTTTATTTATTTGTAAGCAGAGAGATATAGAGAGAAGAGAGAAAGCGAGAGAGAGAGACTGAATGGACACGCCAGGGGCCCCCAGCTGTTGCAAACGAACTCCAGACGCATGCGCCACTTTGTGCATCTGGCTGTTCATGGATACTGGGGAATCGAACCCAGGTCCTTTGCTTTGCCTGCAGATGCCTTAACTGCTGAGACATCTCTGCAGCCCTTATAAAGCTCTTAAAGAGTTCCATGTCCCATCCCCAGGATGATGTTCAAGACAGGAACACAAACTCCCACACCCTATTCTTTGCCCTTCACATACAAATTCTGGCTGAATTAGGTGCAGTACCCTTCAAAGTGAGGCTGGAAAAGAGCAGGCCGCTGGTGAGCCGTGCAGGCTGGTTTGCGCTGGAGTTCATTCACGACCGTGGCGTCTTTCAGAGATGCACATGTCTCCTCTTGCAGCGGCCCCACCCCCGCCCCCTGCCTGTGTGCTCACCCACTGCGTAATTTGATTACGGATATTGATTTTCTTTTTTACCCAAGTCGCAATGGAAAACTCAGGATGCTGGAGATGCCAGGGAGGTGGGCTGTCTGCCAAGAAAACCTGCAGGCAATGAACAGAGCCAGCCCTGGAGAGAGGCCATGTGGACTGAAGGTGGGTAGTGTGTACGGGCAGATCTGCGCAGGCCCACTGGAGCTCACGTGTGTCCCGGCTGCTGAAAGCCAAGATATAGGAGTTGGTCTTTGCCCTGCAAGGTTTTGGTCTCTGTTTAATCAGTCTTTCCTTGCTGTCTTCCTGTTGCTCCCTTTGGGAATGTGACTTTAACAATATATAGAGATAGGGCTGGAGAGATGGCTTAGCTAGCGGTTGGGCGCTTGCCTATGAAGCCTAAGGACCCTGGTTTCGAGGCTCGATTCCCCAGGACCCACATTAGCCAGATGCACAAGGGGTCGCACGCGTCTGGAGTTTCGTTTGCAGTGGCTGGAGGCCCTGGCATGCCCATTTTCTTTCTCTCTCTCTCTCTCTCTGCCTCTTTCTCTCTCTGTCACTCTCAAATATATATATATATATTTGGGGGCTGGAGTTATGGCTTCACAGTTAAGGCACCTGCCTGCAAAGTCCAACAGACCTAGGTTCTATTCCCCAGGACCCACGTTCACCAAATGCACAAGGTGGCACATGCACCTGGAGTTCGTTTGTAGTGGCTGGTGGCCCTGGCGCACCCATTCTCTCTCTTTCTGCGTCTTTCTCTCTCTCACACAAAATAAATAACTAAAATGTATATACATATATTTTTAAATATTTATTTTTTTGAGAGAGAGAAAGAGGCAGGTAGAGAGAGAATGGTTGCGCCAGGGCCTCCAGCCACTATGAACGAACTCCAGATGCATGTGCCACCGAGTACATCTGGCTTTACATGGGTCCTGGGGAATCGAACCTGGGTCAAATCAAATAAACAAAAATAAATTATTTATGGCCTGGAGAGATGGCTTAGTGGTTAAGGTGTTTGCCTGCGAAGCCTAACGACCCAGGTTCGATTCTCCAGGTCCCACTTAAGCCAGATGGACATGGTGGCGCATGCATCTGGAGATCGTTTCGCAGTGGCTAGAGGCCCTGGGTGCCCCATTCTCACTTTCCCTCCCTCTCTCTGTCTCTAATAAGTAAATACAAATCAATCTTAAAAAAGAAAACACTTAAAATTTATTTATTTGCAAGCAGAGATAGAGAGGAGAGAGAATGGGCACACCAGGCCTCTTCATACACCGCAAACGAACACCAGATGCACGCACCACTGTGCATCTGGCTTTACATGGGAACTAGGGTATTAAACCCTTGTTAGGCTTTGCAGGCAAGTGCCTTCACTGCTGAGCCATCTCTCCAGCCCTAAAACGACTTTTCCTGTTCTTTTTATGGTGCTGGGGCCTCCCGCATGCTAGGCCAGGTGCTCTACTGCTTAGTTTACCCCAGCCTTCTCAGGATAGTTTGAAAAGCTAAAAACAGTAGGAACCCTTAAATTAAAAGTTCACTTCCAGGCTGGAGAGATGGTTTACAGGTGAAGGCACTTGCCTGCAAAGCCTAACAACAGGGGCTCAATACGCTAGTGCCCATGTAAAGCCAGGTTTTGTTTCTCGTTTCTTTTCTTTTTTTTCTTTCTTTTCTTCTTCTTCTTCTTTTTTTTTTTGCATAATTATTTTTTGGTATACCAGTTAGCCACTACAAACGGAACTCCAGACATGTCTGTCATCTTGTGCATCTGGCTTATGTAAGGTCTGGGGAGTTGAACCTGGATCCTTAAGCTTCACAGGCAAGCGCCTTTATCAAAAAGCCATCTCTCCAGCCCAGTTTTTTTGTTTGTTTGTTTGGTTGGTTGGTTTCTTTGAGATAGCCCAGGCTGACCTGGAATGTAGTCTCAGGCTGGCCTCAGACTCATGGCAATCCTCCTACCTCTGCCTCTTAAGTGCTGGGATTAAAGGCATGCAGCACCACCATGTCTGGCCCCTAAAAATATATATTTTTTAAAAGCAGTTTTAGCTGGACATAATGGCATGTGGCTGTCATCCCAGCACTTGAGAGGAAGGTTGAAGGAGGAGGGTGACAGGGCCAGCCTGGGCTGCATACAGAGGCCCCATGTTGTGACCTATTTCTTCCAACCGGAGCCATTCTCTCCAGAGGGAGGGGGACTCTGAAGATTCAGGAAAGTGGGCCAGACGGTTAAAATGTCAGATTAAGAGTCTCGCTAAAGAAACCCGGGGAAAAAGAGAGGCAAGATCATACACATGCATGCACGCACGCGCGCGCACACACACACACACACACACACACACACATTGAAGGTACGTAGGGCACTACTAACTCGGGTGAGACCCCAGCAGAGAAGCAGGAGCGTGCTGACGCTTCTAACAACCAAATCAGTGAGCCTGGGCTCTAGCTAGCAGCCACCGGGAAGAGCTTACCAGGCCCTGCCGGAGCCAGCAAGAACCGAACTGCTAGGAAAGGAATTCTCCCGTTCACACTGGCCTTGCAAAACTAAAAAACCTGAAAAGAGCCAGGCATGGTGGCGTAAACCTTTAATCCCAGCGCTCGGATTTTTTTTTTCTTAAAAAAAGTTTGAGTCACAGCAAAACACGCTAATTTCTTAAGCATTTTAATATTTTATTTAATTTACAAGAGAGAGAGAATGGGCGCTCCAGGGCCCCCAGCCACTATAAACCAACACCAGATGCGTGTGCCACCATGTGCATCTGGCTTATGTGGTTTCTGGGAAATCAAACCTCGGTCCTTAGGCTTCACAGGCAAAAGCCTTAACCACTAAGCCATCTCTCCAGCCCAGCACTTTTGACAATATAAAATGCAAGGAGCTACTTAGACAGCAAAGGGTCATAAGTATTTATTTTATTTTTTTATTTATTTGGTTTTACGAGGTAGAGTCTCACTCTAGTCCAGGCTGACCTGGAATTAACTATGTAGTCTCAGGGTGGCCTCGAACTCACGGCGATCCTCCTACCTCTGCCTCCCGAGTGCTGGGATTAAAAGCGTGCGCCACCGCGCCTGGCTTGGAGGGTCTTAGTATTTAAAGGTAGTCCTGTACATCTGGTGGCCTAAGACACACGAGTACAAACACAGAGGCACGGAAAGTTAAATAGTAAACTGCAATTAGTTCCAAATCAGTGACGCAATGAGAGACACTAGTTTAAAAGATAGCAAGGGGGCGGGGCTGGAGAGATGGCTTAGCGGTTAACGCGCTTGTCTGAGAAGCCAAAGGACTTCGGTTGGATTCCCCAGGACCCACATAAGCCAGATGCACAAGGTGGCGCATGCATCTGGAGTTCATTTGCAGTGGCTGCAAGCCCTGGTGCGCTCATTCTCTCTTTCTCTCTCTCTCTCTCAAAATAAATAAATAAATAAATAAAAATAAAATGTTGTAAGGGGGCTGGAGAGATGGCTTAGCAGTTAAGGTGCTTGCCTGCAAAGCCCGAGGCCCCAAGTTCAATTCCCCAGGTCCCACATAAGCCAAATGCACATGGTGACACATGCATCTGGAATTCATTTGCAGTGACCAGAAGTCCTGATGTGCTCATTCTCTCCCTCTCTCTCTCTCTCTCTCTCTCTCTCTCTCTCTCTCATAAATAAATCAAAGACAGAAATGGACCTGGGGTATTTAGCTTAGCCAGACTTTGTTCAAGCTCTGGACTCATCCCTCTATATATCCCCTTTGATTCTGAAAAAGAAGAAAATGAACATGAGCCAGGCAATGTGGCTAACTCTCTAACCACTCATGTATGTAATCCCAGCACTCAGGAGGCTGAGACAGGGGGACCACTTGGGAGTTCGTCCAGGGCCACATAGACCAGGTGGGGAGGAGAAGAGCATATATAGAATAAGGCAGTACTCTCTAATTCAATTCATGTGTATCTACACCCCACAGCAAGCGTGCCTTCCCGTGCCCCATTTCACAGAACTGTCGAGAAATCCAGACTGAAACTGTAAAATCACCTAGCAGGGCTGGAAAGAGGGCTCAGTGGTTAAGTGCTTGCCTGCAAAGCCTAAGGTCCCAGGTTCAGTTCCCCGGTACCCACATAAGCCAGCTTACACAGGAAGGCGCATGCAGTGGCTGGAGGCCCTGGGGAGGCAAACCAAGATGCGCGGGTTTTAGAGTGGGCGTGGTGGCGCACGCCTTTAATCCCAGCACTTGGGAGGCAGAGGTAGGGGATTGCCATGAGTTCGAGGCCACCCTGAGACTACATAGTGAGTTCCAGGTCAGCCTGGACTACAGTGAGATCTTACCTCGAAGGAAAAAAAAAATCTTGTGAAGTGCTGATTTTGGCGCTTCTATGCAGGAGCAGCTGGGAGGCCCCTGCTTCTGAGTAAGTCGCTGGCTCAGTCATTCTGGACCTGCAACGAGTTCAGATGATGCCAGCAGGTGGCGCCAACCATAGTACATTTCTGTTGGACATATACTTAAGAATATATATATTTAAATATTTAAATAGTCTTAGTCAAGACTTTGGCTAAATGACTGTCTCATTTCTGGTATCTCAAGTTCATTGAGAATAAGTCAATTAACTCTCTTTCTTTCTTTCTTTCTTTCTTGTTTCTTGTTTTTTGTTTTTTGAGGTGGGTCTTGCCCTAGCCCAGGCTGACCTGGAATTCACTATGTAGTCTCAGGGTGGCCTCGAACTCACGGCGATCCTCCCACCTTTGCCTCCCGAGTGCTGGGATTAAAAGCATGTGCCACCACGCCCTGCGATTTTTTTTTTTTTTTTTTTTTTTTTAGTTGGGTCTCACTCTAGCCTTGGCTGCCCTGGAATTTACTATGTAATCTCAGGGTGGCCTCGAACTCTTGATGATCCTCTGCCTCCTGAGTGCTGGGATTAAAGGTGTGTGCCACCATGCCCAGATAAGATATTTTTTTCTTTTTGGTTTTTCGAAGTATGGTTTCACTCTAGTCCAGGCTGACCTGGAATTCACTATGGAGTCTCAGGGTGGCCTCGAACTCACAGCGATCCTCCTACCTCTGCCTCCCGAGTGCTGGTGGCCAGCTCCAGCTAAGATTTTTCTTAGAACAGCTCAGTGTCCAGGGGTCAAGCCAAGTTTATACAGACGACGGCTCATACAAAACTAAGTAAGTAGCCCTCCCTTATCTCAGAAACAGGAGACAACCTCGGCTGACCTGAGGCTGTAGATGCCTACCAGACCTCCCTGGCAGCTGGGGAATAGACACTACTAGCACTGCCCCAGCCTTCCAGGTGTCCTTCTCGAAACATAGCAGTGTCAGCAAAAATCACAGGGTGTTCTGTAAAGAGAAAGCTTTTGCTTAAACAGGCTGAGAGCCACCCACATACTATAGTTACAGAAATCTGTGTAGTCGAAAGTCCACGGCAGGAACCATTCCTAAGACTTCCAAACTGAAGTAGAAAGAATATGGTGGCATATTCCCACCCAGGATCCCATCAGTAGTGAAAATAAACAAGCCGCTGTCTCACATGAAGACACGGAAAGGTCTCACAGTCGGAATGCTGAATGGAGGAAGGCAAACGAGAGCGCTCCGTGTGGAGCCGGGCAGCGTGACGCATGTCTTTGATCGCAGCACTCAGGAGGTAGAGGAGGGAGCATTGCTGTGAGTTCGAGGCCAGCCTGGAGCTACAGAGTGAGTTCCAGGTCAGCCTGAGCTAGAGCGAGACCATACCTCAAAAAAAAAAAAAGAAAGAAAGAAAGAAAGAAAGAAAGAAAGAAAGAAAGAAAGAAAGAAAATGATATATGTATATATGATGTACGTTGTCATTTATGTAACATTCAAACACAGACAAAATGCATCTACGGCACTATGTGAGGACGTGGTTACCCTTGGGAGACAGTTTCCTAGAAGGGATTTAAAGTTATTATTACAAATTTTTTTTTGAGGTAGGGTCTCACTCTAGCCTGGCTGACCTGGAATTCACTATGGAGTCTCAGGGTGGCCTCGAACTCACGGCGATCCTCCTACCTCTGCCTCCCGAGTGCTGGGATTAAAGGCGTGCGCCACCACACATGTCGAGAAAGTTTATTTATTTTTCTTTTCAAATTTTTTTTTATTAACAACCTCCATGATTATAAAAAATATCCCGGGCTGGGGAGATGGCTCAGCGGTTAAGGCACTTGCCTGCGAAGCCTGAGGACTCAAGTTCAAATCTCCAGGTCCCACATAAGCCAGATGCACAGTGATGCAAGCATGCAATGTTGCACATGTGCACATGTGTCTGGTGTTTGTTTGCAGCAGGCTGAAGGTCCTGGCATGCCCATTCTCTCTCAAAATAAAATAATAAAATTAATGATAAATAAATAATAAAATAAAATAAATCCCTCCCTCCCCCCACTTTCCCCTTTGAAATTCCACTCTCCATCATATCCCCTCCTCCTCTCAATCAGTCTCTCTTTTATTTTGATGTCATGATCTTTTCCTCCTATTATGAGGGTCTTGTGTAGGTAGTGTCAGGCACTGTGAGGTCATGGATATCCAGGTCATTTTGTGTCTGGAGGAGCACGTTGTAAGGATTCCTACCCTTCCTTTGGCTTTTACACTCTTTCCGCCACCTCTTGAGAAAGTTTATTTTTAACAGCAGCCTAGTTTAATTATAGTCTCTGTGTCTCAAGCTTAACCGGGCAGGTTTGTGTAGCGATACCCCAGGGTTACGTTCATGGTAACAAGTCTGGCCTGCAGCCTCTGAGCTGGCTGGGCGGCCTCTTGCTTGGTCAGTGTCCACTTCTGTCACTTGTTGCCAGAAAGACATAACTTTAGTGCACTCACCAGGTTTCTCTTCCTCCTCCTCTTCCTCCTCTTTTCCTTCCCCCTTCTTCCTCCTCTTCCCTCACTCCTCCCCTCCTTCTTCTTTTTTAATATGTTTTATTTTTATTTATTTATTTCAGAAACAGAAAGAGGCAGAGAGAGAATGGGCACGCCAGGGCCTCCAGCCACTGCAAACGAACTCCAGACATATGCGCCACCACCTCATGCATCTGGCTTACATGGGTTCTGGGGAATTGAACCCCGGGGTCTTTGGCTTTGCAGGTAAGCGCCTTAGCTGGTAAGCCATCTCTCCAGCCCCTCCTTCTCCTTCTTTTGTGGTCTACACCTCTGAGATTTCAGGAGAACAACTGTGTAAAGTGTTTTTCATCAAAAATAATATAAGATGAAAGGTGTGCATTGCGCTGCATGCCTGTAGTCCCAGCACCTGGGAGGCTGATGATGCGGGGGAAACACAAGTTCAAGACCAACCTGGGTTACATAGTGAAGGTTTGTCTCAAAGCACAAAACCAAAACACATCGGAAAAGAAGAGGAAAGTTGACAAAATACTACTATGTTAAATGTTTTTTTAAATATTTTATTTATTTACTTATTTATTTATTTAGGAGAGAAAAAGTGAAAGAATGGGCACACCAGGGCCTCTAGCCACTGCAAACAAACTCCAGACACATGAGCTATCTTGTGCATCTGGCTTACATTGGTTCTGGGGAACGGAACGTGGGTTCCTAAGCTTCGCAGGCAAGCACCTTCCTTAAAGGCTAAGCCATCTCTCCAGCTCAATTTTTTAAAAAAATATTTTATTTATTTATTCATTTATTTGACAAAGAAAGAGGAGAGAGAGAGAGAATGGGCACGCCAGGGCCTCCAGCCACTGCAAACGAACTCCAGATGTGTGTGCCCCCTTGTGCAGCTGGCTAACGTGGGTTCTGGGGAATTGAACGGGGTCCTTTGGCTTTGCAGGCACACACCTTAACCGCTAAGCCATCCCTCCAGCCCTCGAATTTTTTAAATAAGTTAAGTGTTGAGAGTGAAACCCTACATCAAAAGAAAAAAAAAAAAAAAACAAGTTAAGTGTTGCAACCAAACTTTAATAATCTATTATTTCAAGACGGGGACCTTGCTACGCTACACAGGCTGGCCTCAAACTCGAGATCCTCCTGCCTCAGCTTCCCAAGCAGCCAGGATGTCTGGTGTTGGCCATAACGCTCAGATGAGACTTGGTTTTAGTATAAACAAAAAGTAACTAATTGCAGATCAGATGAAGAAAAAATTTCCCCAGTTTCTTAATCAGGGCTGCCCTTTCATGATTAAATTCCCTATGCAGTTCTGCCTCAAATCCAGCAGGTGGCAGTACAGTGCTTCTTTTTGGAGGCTTCAGGGCAAGACGTCTTCTCAACCTGGAGTTTGGGACATGATTTTCATTTATTATTGTATCTAGGAGAAAAATCACTTTCTTTAAATATAATTAGCAAATAGTACCATTAACATCACGACCTTTTGTTTTTGTCCATTTTAATGGGCTACTGCTATGGCCAGTGCAGCAGAAAAACAAACGACAGAGTATGGAGACATAAACATCTTTTACTATAGGGTAGTAATAGAGGCATAGGCAGTGAAAGGCACAAAAGGAGATAGCAATAGTTGGAATGGAAACTGGGAGGTGGCTCGGTGAACAAAATTTTTGCCACTCAAAATGTACATTTCGGTGGAGGGGGGGCGGTTCAAGGTAGGGTTTCACTGTAGCCCAGGCTAACCTGGAGTGCATTATGGAGTCTCAGGCTAGCCTCGAACTGATGGTAATCCTCCTACCTCGCCTCCCAAGTGATGGGATTAAAGGCGTGTACCACCACACCCAGCAAAATGCACATATTTTAAAAATAATAATAAAAAGCTGAATTCTGGGCTGGAGAGATGGCTTAGCAGTTAAGGTGCTTGCCTGCGAAGCCTAAGGACCCATGTTCGACTCTCCAGATCCCACAGTTAGCCAGATGCACAAAGGTGAGGCAAGTGCAAGGTCTCATATGCCCACTAGATGGCGCAAGCGTCTGGAATTCGATTTTAGTGGCTGAGGCCCTGGCGTGCCAATTCTCTCTCTCTCTCTCTCCCTCTCTCTGTCTCTCTCTAAAAAAATTTTTTCTTTGAAGCTGAATGCTATAGCAGATGACTGTAATCCCAGCGGACTACAGTGAGAGGGAAGGCAGAGAAAGGAGAATCCACTGTACGCTTGTGGACCACCTAGCTTAGCGAATAATTGAGGGTGAGCAACTAGAGACCCTGGCTCCCATGAGGTGGAAAGCAAAGACTGACGTAGGAAAGCTGTCCTCTGTTTTCCACACGCATGTTGTGGCAGGTGCATGTCCACACTCACACGATGGCACACACAGACACACACACACACAGACATCATACACACACACACAGGGAAGTTGGAATGGTTACTTAAAATTTTACTTTGCAGTAGGCTTATTGAAGTTACCTTCTCATTATTGATTCAAAGACCTGACCAAAAGTAGCCGGGACGGAGAGAAGGCTTTGGTTTTAAACGCTTTCCCGTGAACCTAAGGGCCCCGGGTTTGAGGCTCGATTCCCAGGACCCCTAAACCCGATCCAAGGTGGCAGCCACCGGAAAGAGCTGACCAGGCCATGGGGAGCCAGCAGAACCGAACTGCTAGGAAGAGGAAATCTCCGTTCACCACTGGCCTTGCAAAAATAAAAATCCTGAAAGAGCCCGGGCATGTGGCCACACGCCTTTAATCAGCACTCGGATTTTTTTTTTTTTTTTTATGGTTAAAAAAAAAAAAGTATGGGCTGGAGAGATGGTTAGCGTTAAGCGCTTGCCTGTGAAGCCTAAGGAACCCCCGTTTCAAGGCTCGACTCCCCAGGACCCAAGTTAGCCAGATTCACAGGGGGGCGCGAGCGTCTGAGTTCGTTTGCAGATGGCTGAGGCCCTGGCCCGTGCCATTCTCTCTACCTGCCCTCTTTCCTCTCTTGTCTAGTCACTCACAAATAAATAATTAAAAATAACAAAAAAAAATATTTAAAAAAAAAATAAAAATAATAAAAAGTATGAGTCACAGAAACACACGCATAATTTCTATTTTCTGAAGAATTTATTATTTTATTATTTAAGAGAGGTGAGAGAATGGGCGCTCCAGGGCCCCCAGCCGCTATAAACCTACAACCAGATGCGCTGCGCCTCACCTTGTGGTTTTGGCTTATGTGGTTGTGGGAAATCAAACCTCGGATCCTTAGCTTCACTAGGCAAAAGCCTTAACACTAAGCCATCGCTCCACCCAGCACTTTTGACTATATAAAATGCAAGGAGCAGCTACTTATGACAGCAAAGGGTCATAAGTATTTATTTTATTTTATTTTTTTGGTTTTACGAGGTAGAGGTTACTCTGTCCAGGCTGACCTGGAATTATCTTGTGAGTTCTCAGGGTGGCTCGACTCCGGCGATCTACCTACCTCTGCCTCCCGAGTGCTGGGATTATTAAAAGCGTGCGCCACCACGCCTGGGTGGAGGTCTTAGAATTTAAGGTAGTCCTGTAATCCTGGTGGCCTATGAAACACGAGTACAACACAGGAGGCACGCGAAAGTTAAATAGTAAACTGCAATTGTTCCAATATCAGTGGACGCAATGAGAGACACATAGTTTACATAAAAGGATTAGCAAGGGGGCGGGGCTGTGGAGAGATGGCCTTAGCGGTTAAAGCCCTGGCCTGAGAAGCAAAAGGACTTCTGTTGGATTCCCCAGGACCCAAATAGCCAGATGCACAAGGTGGACGCACAAAGCATCTGGAGTTTGTTTGCAGTGGCTGCAAGCCTGGTCGCGCTCATTCTCTTCTTTTCTCTCTCTCTATCAAAATAAATATAAATAAATAAAATAAAATAGTTGTAAGGGGGCTGGAGAGAGGTCTTAGCAGTTAAGGTGCTAGGCCGAGGCCCACGTTCAATTTCCCCAGGCCCCACCATTAAGCCAGATGACATGGTGACACATGGCATCTGGAAATTCCATTTGCAGTGCCAGGAAGTCCGGATGTGCTCATTCTCTCTCTCTCTCTCTCATAAATAAATCCAAATACAGAATGGACCTGGGTATTTTGCTTATCAGACTTTTTATATTCCCCCCCCGCTCTGGACTCATCCCTCTCTATATATCCCTTTGATTCTGCCACGACGAAATGAACATGAGCCAGCATGTGGCTAACTCTCTAACACTCATGTATGTAATCCCAGTCTCAGGAGGCTGAGACAGGGGGACCACTGGGAGTTCGGGCCAGGGGCCACATAGACCAGGTGGGGAGGAGAACGCATATATGCTATAAGGCAGTCTCTCTAATAGCAATTCATGTGTATCTTACACCCACAGCAAGCGTTGCCTTCCCGTGCCCCATTTCACTGAAACTGTCGGGAAATCCAGACTGAAACAGTTTAAAATCAAATAGCAGGGCTGGGAGAAGGGTCTCAGTGGTTAATGCTTGCCTTGCGAAAAGCCTAAGGTCCCATGTTCAGTTACCCGGTACACCAAACAAGCCTGCTTGCACCAGGAAGGCGCATGCAGTGGCTGGAGGCCTGGGGAGGCACCAAGATACGCCGGGTTTTAGACGTGGGCGTGGTGGCGAACGCCCTTTTAATCCCAGCACTTGGAGCAGAGGTAGGGGGTTTGCCATGAGTTCGAGGCCACCCTGAGACGTACATAGTGAGGTTCCAGGTCAGCCTGGACTACAGTGAGAATCTTACCTGCGAAGGAAAAAAAAGAAATCTTGTGAAATGGGCTGACTTTTGGCGCTTCTATGCAGGAGCAGCTGCGAGGCCCCTGCTTTGAGTAAGTCGCTGGCCTCAGTATTCTGGGACCTGCAACGAGTTCAGATGATGCAGCAGGGTGGCGCCAACCAGAGTTACATGTCTGTTGGACATTTACTTAAGAATAGATATATTTAAATATTTAATGTTGTCTTAGTCACAGACTTTGGCTAAGACTGGTCTCATTTCTGATCTCAAGTTCATTGAGATAAGTCAATTAACTCTCTTTCTTTTTTCTTTCTTTCTTGTTTCTTGTTTTTTGTTTTTTGAGGTGGGGTCTTGCCCTAGCCCAGGTGACCTGGAATTCACTATGTAGTCTAGGGTTGGCCTCGAACTCACGGCGATCCTCCCACCTTTGTCTCCCGAGTGTGGATTAAAAGCATGTGCCAACACGCCCTGCGATTTTTTTTATTTTTTTTTTTTTTTTTTTAGTTGGGTCTCACTCTTGCCTTGGCTGCCCTGGAATGCTACTATGTAATCTCAGGGTGGCCTCGAATACTCTTGGATTGATCCTCTGCCTCCTGAGTGCTGGGATTAAAGGTGTGTGCCACCATGCCCAGATAATGATATTTTTTTTTTTTTTGGTTTTTCGTAAGTTGTTCACTCTAGTCCAGGCTGACCTGGAATTCACTATGGAGTCTCAGGGTGGCCTCGAACTCACAGCGATCCTCCTACTCTGCCTCCCGAGTGCTGGTGGCCAGCTCCAGCTAAGATTATTCTTAGTACAGCTCAGTGGTCCAGGGTAAGCCAAGTTTATACAGACGACGGTCATTACAAAACTAAGTAAGAGCCCTCCCTATTTCAGAAACAGGAGACAACCTCGGTGACCTGAGCTTGTAGATGCCTACCAGACCCTCCCGGCAGCTGGGGATTAGCACTACTAGCACTGGCCCAAGCCTTCCAGCGTGTCTTCTCGAAACATAGCAGGTGTCAGCAAAATCACAGCTGGTGTTCTGTAAGAGAAAGCTTTCTTCGCTTAAACAGCTGAGAGCCACCACTTATCTATAGTTACAGGAAATCTGTTGTAGTCGATAGTCCACGGCAGGAAACCCATTCCTAAGACTTCCAAACTGAAGTAGAAAGAATATGGTGGCATATTCCCACCCAGGATCCATCCCCAGTAGTGAAAATAAACAAGCCGCTGTCTCACATGAAGACACGGAAAAGGTTCACAGTTCGGAAGCTGAATGAGGAAGGCAAACCGAGAGCGCTTCCGTGTGTTGCCGGGCAGCGTGACGCAGTCTTTGTCGCCAGCACTCAGGAGGTTGAGGAGGGAGCATTGCTGTGAGTTCGAGGCCAGCTGAGCTACGAGTGAGTTCCAGGTCAGCCTGAGCTAGAGCGTGACCATACCTCAAAAAAAAAAAAGAAAGAAGAAAGAAAGAATAAGAAAGAAAGAAAGAAAGAAAGAAGGAAAAATGAGATATGTATATATGATGTACGTTGTCTTTATGTAACATTCAAACACAGACCAAATATGCATCTACGGCCACTATGTGAGGACGTGGTTACCTTGGGAGACAGATCTCTAGAACGGTTTTAAAGTTATTATTACTATTGTTTTTTTTTTTGAGGTTGGGTCTCACTCTAGCCTGGCTGACCTGGAATTCACTATGGAGTATCAGGGTGGCCTCGAATCACGGCGATCCTCCTACCTCTGCCTTCCCCGAGTGCTGGGATTAAAGGCGGTGCGCCACCACACATGTCGAAAAAGAAAGTTTATTTATTTTTTTATTTTCATATTTTTTTATTAACAACCTCCATGATTATAAAAAAATATCCGGGCTGGGGAGATGGCTCAGCGGTCTAAGGCACTTGCCTGCGAAAGCCTGAGGACACAATTTCAAATCTCCAGGTCCCACATATGCCAGAATGCACAGTGATGGCAAGCATGACTAGTTGCTATCATGTGCACATGTGTCTTGGGGTTTTGTTGGCAGCAGGCTGAAGGTCCTGGCATGCCATTCTCTCTCATAAGATAAAATAATAAAATTAATGATAAAAATAATTAAAATAATTTAAATCCCTCCCTCCCCCCACTGTCCCCTGTTGAATTCCACTCTCCATCATATCCCTCCTCCTCCTACCTCCCCCCCGGTCTCTCTTTTATTTTGATGTCATGATCTTTTCCTCCTAATATGAAGGAACTTGTGTAGGTGTGTCAGGCCTGGGAGGTCATGGATATCCAGGTCATTTGGTGTCTGGAGGAGAACGTTTCGTGGTACGGAATTCATACCTTCCTTTTGGGCCCCGCCATCTGCCATTTGGCCGCCCCGGCTCACTTCCCCCAATTCCACCGGGCTTTGCCGGCCCTTTTACACTCTTTCCGCAACCTCTTGAGAAAGTTTATTTTTACAGCAGCCTAGTTTAATTATAGTCTCTGTGTCTCAGGCTTATACGGGCAGGTTTTGTGTAGCGATACCCCGGGTTACGTTCATGGTAAACAAGTCTGGCCTGCAAGCTCTGAGTGGTGGCGGGCCTCTTGCTTGGTCAGTGTTCATTCTGTCATCTTGTTGCCAGAAAGGACAAACTTAGTGCACTCCCAGGTTTCTCTTCCTCCTCCTCGTCTCCTCTTCCTTCCCCCTTCGTCCCCTCTTCCCTCACTCCTCCCTCCTTCTTCTTTTTTAAATATGTTTTATTTTTATTTTATTTTTTCAGAAAACAGAAAGAAGGCAGAGAGAGCGAGAATGTGCAGCCAGGGCTCAGCCATGCAAACGAACTCCGACCTATGCGCCACCACCTCATTGCATCTGGTTTACATGGGTTCTGGGGATTGAACCCCGGGGTCTTTGGCTTTGCAGGTTAGGCCTTAGCTGTGTATGCCATCTCACAGCCCTCCTTCTCCTTCTTTTGTGGTCTACACCTCTGAGATTTCAGGAGAACAAACTGTGTAAGTGTTTTTCATCAAAAAAGATATAAGATGAACGGTGTGCATTGCGCTGCATGCCTGTAGTTCCCAGCACTGGGAGGCTGATGATGCGGCGGGAGGGAAACACAAGTTCAAGACCAACCTGGGTTACATATGATGGTTTGTCTCAAAGCACAAAACCAAAACACATCGGAAAAGAAGAGGAAAGTTGACAAAATACAGCAATGTTAAAATGTTTTTTTTAAATTTTTTATTTATTTTCCTTATTTATTTATTTAGGACGAGAAAACAAGTGAAGAATGGGCACCCAGGGGCCTCTAGCCCACTTGGCAAACAAAACTCCAGACACATGCGCTTATTTGTGCATCTGGCTTACATTGGTTCTGGGGAACGGAACGGGGTTCTAAGCTTCGCTGGCAAGGCACCTTCCTTAAAGGCTAAGCCATCTCTCCAGCTCAATTTTTTAAAAAAATATTTTATTTATTTATTCATTTATTTGACAAGAAAGAGGAGAGAGAGAGAGAAGGGCCGCCAGGGCCTCCAGCCACTGCAAACGAACTCCAGATGTGTGTGCCCCCTTGTGCAGCTGGCTAACGTGGGTTCTGGGGAATTATACGGCGGTCCTTTGGACTTGGCACCCAGGCCACTCTCACCCTTAACCGATACAAGCCATCCTCCAGCCTCGAATTTTTTAAATAGTTTAAAGTGTTGAGAGTGAAACCCTACACCCCCCTGCCCCCAAAAAAAAAAAACAAGGTTAAGTGTTGCAACAACTTTTATAATCTATTATTTCAGACGGGGACCTTGCTACGCTACCACAGGGTGGCCTCAAACTCGAGATCCTCCTGCCTCAGCTTCCCAAGCAGCCAGGATGTTGGTGTTGGCCACTAACGCTCAGTGAGATCTGGTTTAGTTATAACAAAGAAGTAACTTAATTGCAGATCAGATGAAGAAAAAATGTCCCCAGTTTCTTAATCAGGGATTTGCCTTTCATGATTTAAATTCCCTATTGCAGTTCTGCCTCAATCAGCAGTGGCCAGTACAGGCTTCTTTTTGGAGGCTTCAGGGCAAGACGTCTTCTCAACCTGAGTTTGGACATGATGTTCATTTATATTGTATCTGGAGAAAAAATACTTTATTTAAATATAATTAGCCAAACTAGTACCATTAACATCACGACCTTTTGTTATTTTGTCCATTTTAATGGGCTACTGCTATGGCCAAGTGCAGCAGAAAAACAAACGACAGAGTTATGGAGACCATAAACATCTTTTTTTGCTATAGGTAGTAATAGAGGCATAGGCTGTGAAAGGCACAAAAGGAGATAGCAATAGTTGAATGGAAACTGGGAGGTGGCTCGGTGAACAAAATTTTTGCACTCAAAAATGTACATTTCGGATGGCTTAGCAGTTAAGGTGCTAAGCCCGAGGCCCCAAGTTCAATTTCCCCAGGCCCCACATAAGCCAGATGCACATGGTGACACATGCATCTGGAATTCATTTGCAGTGACCAGAAGTCCTGATGTGCTCATTCTCTCTCTCTCTCTCTCATAAATAAATCAAATACAGAAATGGACCTGGGGTATTTAGCTTAGCCAGACTTTGTTCAAGCTCTGGACTCATCCCTCTCTATATATCCCCTTTGATTCTGAAAAAGAAGAAAATGAACATGAGCCAGGCAATGTGGCTAACTCTCTAACCACTCGTGTATGTAATCCCAGCACTCAGGAGGCTGAGACAGGGGGACCACTTGGGAGTTCGGCCAGGGCCACATAGACCAGGTGGGGAGGAGAACAGCATATATAGAATAAGGCAGTACTCTCTAATTCAATTCATGTGTATCTACACCCCACAGCAAGCGTGCCTTCCCGTGCCCCATTTCACAGAACTGTCGGGAAATCCAGACTGAAACTGTAAAATCACCTAGCAGGGCTGGAGAGAGGGCTCAGTGGTTAAGTGCTTGCCTGCGAAGCCTAAGGTCCCAGGTTCAGTTCCCCGGTACCCAAACAAGCCAGCTTGCACAGGAAGGCGCATGCAGTGGCTGGAGGCCCTGGGGAGGCAAACCAAGATACGCGGGTTTTAGAGTGGGCGTGGTGGCGCACGCCTTTAATCCCAGCACTTGGGAGGCAGAGGTAGGGGGATTGCCATGAGTTCGAGGCCACCCTGAGACTACATAGTGAGTTCCAGGTCAGCCTGGACTACAGTGAGATCTTACCTCGAAGGAAAAAAAAAAATCTTGTGAAGTGCTGATTTTGGCGCTTCTATGCAGGCGCAGCTGGGAGGCCCCCCCCTGCTTCTGAGTAAGTCGCTGGCTCAGTCATTCTGGACCTGCAACGAGTTCAGATGATGCCAGCAGGTGGCGCCAACCATAGTACATTTCTGTTGGACATATACTTAAGAATATATATATTTAAATAGTCTTGGTCAAGACTTTGGCTAAATGACTGTCTCATTTCTGGTATCTCAAGTTCATTGAGAATAAGTCAATTAACTCTCTTTCTTTCTTTCTTTCTTTCTTGTTTCTTGTTTTTTGTTTTTTGAGGTGGGTCTTGCCCTAGCCCAGGCTGACCTGGAATTCACTATGTAGTCTCAGGGTGGCCTCGAACTCACGGCGATCCTCCCACCTTTGCCTCCCGAGTGCTGGGATTAAAAGCATGTGCCACCACGCCCTGCGATTTTTTTTTTTTTTTTTTTTTTTTTTTTAGTTGGGTCTCACTCTAGCCTTGGCTGCCCTGGAATTTACTATGTAATCTCAGGGTGGCCTCGAACTCTTGATGATCCTCTGCCTCCTGAGTGCTGGGATTAAAGGTGTGTGCCACCATGCCCAGATAAGATATTTTTTTCTTTTTGGTTTTTCGAAGTATGGTTTCACTCTAGTCCAGGCTGACCTGGAATTCACTATGGAGTCTCAGGGTGGCCTCGAACTCACAGCGATCCTCCTACCTCTGCCTCCCGAGTGCTGGTGGCCAGCTCCAGCTAAGATTTTTCTTAGAACAGCTCAGTGTCCAGGGGTCAAGCCAAGTTTATACAGACGACGGCTCATACAAAACTAAGTAAGTAGCCCTCCCTTATCTCAGAAACAGGAGACAACCTCGGCTGACCTGAGGCTGTAGATGCCTACCAGACCTCCCTGGCAGCTGGGGAATAGACACTACTAGCACTGCCCCAGCCTTCCAGGTGTCCTTCTCGAAACATAGCAGTGTCAGCAAAATCACAGGGTGTTCTGTAAAGAGAAAGCTTTTGCTTAAACAGGCTGAGAGCCACCCACATACTATAGTTACAGAAATCTGTGTAGTCGAAAGTCCACGGCAGGAACCATTCCTAAGACTTCCAAACTGAAGTAGAAAGAATATGGTGGCATATTCCCACCCAGGATCCCATCAGTAGTGAAAATAAACAAGCCGCTGTCTCACATGAAGACACGGAAAGGTCTCACAGTCGGAATGCTGAATGGAGGAAGGCAAACGAGAGCGCTCCGTGTGGAGCCGGGCAGCGTGACGCATGTCTTTGATCGCAGCACTCAGGAGGTAGAGGAGGGAGCATTGCTGTGAGTTCGAGGCCAGCCTGGAGCTACAGAGTGAGTTCCAGGTCAGCCTGAGCTAGAGCGAGACCATACCTCAAAAAAAAAAAAAGAAAGAAAGAAAGAAAGAAAGAAAGAAAGAAAGAAAGAAAGAAAGAAAGAAAGAAAATGATATATGTATATATGATGTACGTTGTCATTTATGTAACATTCAAACACAGACAAAATGCATCTACGGCACTATGTGAGGACAGTGGTTACCCTTGGGAGACAGATCTCTAGAACGGATTTAAAGTTATTATTACTATTTTTTTTTTTGAGGTAGGGTCTCACTCTAGCCCTGGCTGACCTGGAATTCACTATGGAGTCTCAGGGTGGCCTCGAACTCACGGCGATCCTCCTACCTCTGCCTCCCGAGTGTGCTGGGATTAAAGGCGTGCGCCACCACACATGTCGAGAAAGTTTATTTATTTTTCTTTTCAAATTTTTTTTATTAACAACTTCCATGATTATAAAAAATATCCCGGGCTGGGGAGATGGCTCAGCGGTTAAGGTACTTGCCTGCAAAGCCTGAGGACTCACGTTCAAATCTCCAGGTCCCACGTAAGCCAGATGCACAGTGATGCAAGCACGCAATGTTGCGCGTGTGCACATGCATCTGGTGTTTGTTTGCAGCAGGCTGAAGGTCCTGGCATGCCCATTCTCTCTCAAAATAAAATGATAAAATTAATGATAAATAAATAATAAAATAAAATAAATCCCATGGTAATGCCCTCCCTCCCCCCACTTTCCCCTTTGAAATTCCACTCTCCATCATATCCCCTCCCCCTCTCAATCAGTCTCTCTTTTATTTTGATGTCATGATCTTTTCCTCCTATTATTATTTATTTTTTCAAGGTAGGGTCTCACTCTAGTCCTGGCTGACCTGGAATTCACCATGTGGTTTCAGGGTGGCCTCGAACTCATGGCAATCCTCCTACCTCTGCCTCCCGAGTGCTGGGATTAAAGGCGTGTGCCACCACGCCCGCCTTTTTCCTCCTATTATGCTGGTCTTGTGTAGGTAGTGTCAGGCACTGTGAGGTCATGGATATCCAGGTCATTTTGTGTCTGGAGGAGCACGTTGTAAGGATTCCTACCCTTCCTTTGGCTTTTACACTCTTTCCGCCACCTCTTGAGAAAGTTTATTTTTAACAGCAGCCTAATTTAATTATAGTCTCTGTGTCTCAAGCTTAACCGGGCAGGTTTGTGTAGCGATACCCCAGGGTTACGTTCATGGTAACAAGTCTGGCCTGCAGCCTCTGAGCTGGCTGGCGGCCTCTTGCTTGGTCAGTGTCCACTGCTGTCACTTGTTGCCAGAAAGACATAACTTTAGTGCACTCACCAGGTTTCTCTTCCTCCTCCTCTTCCTCCTCTTTTCCTTCCCCCTTCTTCCTCCTCTTCCCTCACTCCTCCCCTCCTTCTTCTTTTTTAATATGTTTTATTTTTATTTATTTATTTCAGAAACAGAAAGAGGCAGAGAGAGAATGGGCACACCAGGGCCTCCAGCCACTGCAAACGAACTCCAGACATATACGCCACCACCTCATGCATCTGGCTTACATGGGTCCTGGGGGAATTGAACCCCGGGGTCTTTGGCTTTGCAGGTAAGCGCCTTAGCTGGTAAGCCATCTCTCAAGCCCCTCCTTCTCCTTCTTTTGTGGTCTACACCTCTGAGATTTCAGGAGAACAACTGTGTAAAGTGTTTTTCATCAAAAATAATATAAGATGAAAGGTGTGCATTGCGCTGCATGCCTGTAGTCCCAGCACCTGGGAGGCTGATGATGCGGGGGAAACACAAGTTCAAGACCAACCTGGGTTACATAGTGAAGGTTTGTCTCAAAGCACAAAACCAAAACACATCGGAAAAGAAGAGGAAAGTTGACAAAATACTACTATGTTAAATGTTTTTTTAAATATTTTATTTATTTACTTATTTATTTATTTAGGAGAGAAAAAGTGAAAGAATGGGCACACCAGGGCCTCTAGCCACTGCAAACAAACTCCAGACACATGAGCTATCTTGTGCATCTGGCTTACATTGGTTCTGGGGAACGGAACGTGGGTTCCTAAGCTTCGCAGGCAAGCACCTTCCTTAAAGGCTAAGCCATCTCTCCAGCTCAATTTTTTAAAAAAATATTTTATTTATTTATTCATTTATTTGACAAAGAAAGAGGAGAGAGAGAGAGAATGGGCACGCCAGGGCCTCCAGCCACTGCAAACGAACTCCAGATGTGTGTGCCCCCTTGTGCAGCTGGCTAACGTGGGTTCTGGGGAATTGAACGGGGTCCTTTGGCTTTGCAGGCACACACCTTAACCGCTAAGCCATCCCTCCAGCCCTCGAATTTTTTAAATAAGTTAAGTGTTGAGAGTGAAACCCTACATCAAAAGAAAAAAAAAAAAACAAGTTAAGTGTTGCAACCAAACTTTAATAATCTATTATTTCAAGACGGGGACCTTGCTACGCTACACAGGCTGGCCTCAAACTCGAGATCCTCCTGCCTCAGCTTCCCAAGCAGCCAGGATGTCTGGTGTTGGCCATAACGCTCAGATGAGACTTGGTTTTAGTATAAACAAAAAGTAACTAATTGCAGATCAGATGAAGAAAAAATTTCCCCAGTTTCTTAATCAGGGCTGCCCTTTCATGATAAATTCCCTATGCAGTTCTGCCTCAAATCCAGCAGGTGGCAGTGCAGTGCTTCTTTTTGGAGGCTTCAGGGCAAGACGACTTCTCAACCTGGAGTTTGGGACATGATTTTCATTTATTATTGTATCTAGGAGAAAAATCACTTTCTTTAAATATAATTAGCAAATAGTACCATTAACATCACGACCTTTTGTTTTTGTCCATTTTAATGGGCTACTGCTATGGCCAGTGCAGCAGAAAAACAAACGACAGAGTATGGAGACATAAACATCTTTTACTATAGGGTAGTAATAGAGGCATAGGCAGTGAAAGGCACAAAAGGAGATAGCAATAGTTGGAATGGAAACTGGGAGGTGGCTCGGTGAACAAAATTTTTGCCACTCAAAATGTACATTTCGGTGGAGGGGGGGCGGTTCAAGGTAGGGTTTCACTGTAGCCCAGGCTAACCTGGAGTGCATTATGGAGTCTCAGGCTAGCCTCGAACTGATGGTAATCCTCCTACCTCGCCTCCCAAGTGATGGGATTAAAGGCGTGTACCACCACACCCAGCAAAATGCACATATTTTAAAAATAATAATAAAAAGCTGAATTCTGGGCTGGAGAGATGGCTTAGCAGTTAAGGTGCTTGCCTGCGAAGCCTAAGGACCCATGTTCGACTCTCCAGATCCCACAGTTAGCCAGATGCACAAAGGTGAGGCAAGTGCAAGGTCTCATATGCCCACTAGATGGCGCAAGCGTCTGGAATTCGATTTTAGTGGCTGAGGCCCTGGCGTGCCAATTCTCTCTCTCTCTCTCTCCCTCTCTCTGTCTCTCTCTAAAAAAATTTTTTCTTTGAAGCTGAATGCTATAGCAGATGACTGTAATCCCAGCGGACTACAGTGAGAGGGAAGGCAGAGAAAGGAGAATCCACTGTACGCTTGTGGACCACCTAGCTTAGCGAATAATTGAGGGTGAGCAACTAGAGACCCTGGCTCCCATGAGGTGGAAAGCAAAGACTGACGTAGGAAAGCTGTCCTCTGTTTTCCACACGCATGTTGTGGCAGGTGCATGTCCACACTCACACGATGGCACACACAGACACACACACACACAGACATCATACACACACACACAGGGAAGTTGGAATGGTTACTTAAAATTTTACTTTGCAGTAGGCTTATTGAAGTTACCTTCTCATTATTGATTCAAAGACCTGACCAAAAGTAGCCGAGGACTGGAGAGATGGCTTAGTGGTTAAGCGCTTGCCTGTGAAGCCTAAGGACCCCAGTTCGAGGCTCGATTCCTCAGGACCCACATAAGCCAGATGCACAAGGTGGCGCATGCATCTGGAGTTCTTTTTTTTTTTGCAATGGCTGGAGGCCATGGTGCGCCCATTCTCTCTCTCTCTCTGTCTGTTGCTCTCAAATGAATAAACAAATAAAGTAGCCTCTGGGAGAAAAGGGTTTGTTTTTGGCTTATGGTCTCAGGGGAAGCTTCATGATGGCAGAGGCATGAGCAGAGGCCGGACGTCACCTCTGTCACCATAGGTGGAAAATAGCAGCGGAAGAGTGAGCCAAGTTCTGGCAAGGGGGAGCTGGCTATGCCATCCCTAAAACTGCCCCCAGCAACACACCTTCTCCAGTGAGGCTCAACCTCCTGCACTGCCATCAGCTGGGGACTGAACATGCAAACCGCATGAGTTTACGGGGGATATCTGATTCGAACCACCACAAGGTGTTGGGTAAATATGATATCACTGAATCTACTATAACAGAAGTTGACAAACTATAGTCCAAAGGCAAAATTAACCTGGATGGTCTTTTTCAGAAATAAAGTGGTTTTATTTAAATGTATTTATTTATTAGAGAGAGAGACAATGAAAGAGGCAGATAGAGAGAAAGAGAGAATGGGCGCCCCAGGGCCTCCAGCCATTGCAAAAAAAAAAAAAAAAGAACTCCAGATGCATGTACCACCTTGTACATCTGGCTAACGTGGGTCCTGGGGAACTGAACTGTGGTCCCTAGGCTTCACAGGCAAACGCCTTAACCGCTAAGCCAAGAAATAAAGTCTTTAATCCATTTGGACTTAATTCTTATGTATGGAGACAGAGAAGAATCTATTTTCATCCTTCTACAGATATATATCCAGTTTTCCCAACACCATTTGCTGAAGAGGCTGTCTTTTCTCCAATGAGTATTTTTGGCATTTTTATCGAATATCAGGTGGCTATAGCTACCTGGAGTTACATTTGGGTCCTCTATTCTGTTCCATTGATCTACAAGTCTGCTTTTGTGCCAGTACCATGCTGTTTTTGTTACTATGGCTCTGTAGTATAGGTTACAATCAGGTATGGTGATACCACCAGCCTTATTTTTGTTGCTCAGTATTATTTTAGATATTCGAGGTTTTTTGTGATTCCAAATGAGTTTTTGGATTGTTTTTTTCTAAAGAAATAAAGTCTTAATGAAGCACGGTCAGGCTGGGGATGTGGTTCAGTTGTCCGGCGTGTCTGAAGCCCTGGAGTCGATCCCCAGCACCAGGTAAACTGAGCGTGGCTCTGCGCACCTTCAGCCACAGCACTGGGAGCTGCAGGCCGAAGCTCAAGGCCGCCCTCAGCTACAGATGAACTGAAGACTGGAAGACAGCCAGAGCTACGGAAGACCCCGTCCCAAAACCAACAAACGAGCACACGGGGAAACTGGGGAGACTGCCCAGCAGTTAAAGGTGCTTGCTTGCAAGGCCTGCTGGCCTGGGTTCGATTCTCCAGTACCCACAAAAAGCCAGATGCACAAAGCAGCACACTGCCTCTGGGGATTGTTTGCAAGTGCCAAAAGGACCTTGCACACCCGTTCTCTCTCCCTCACCCTCCCCATATATATCTTAATTTTTTATTTATTTGTTTATTTATTTATTTATTAATTTATTTGAGAAAGAGGGGCGCGCCAGGGCCTCCAGCCACTGCAAATGAACTCCAGATGCGTGCACCACCTTGTGCATCTGGCTTACATGGGTACTGGGAAATCGAACCTGGGTCCTTAGGTTTCACAGGCAAGTGCCTTAACAGCTAAGCCATCTGTCCAGCCCTATATATACCTTAAAAAAAAAAAGCCTGGTGTGGTGGCACATGTTGTTTATTTTTATGTTTGTTTTTTTATTTTTTGGCACATGCCTTTAATCCCAGCACTTGGAAGGCAGAGGTTGAGAGGATCCTTGTGAGTTCAAGGCCGCCCTAAGGCTACATAGTGAATTCTAAGTCAGCCAGGGGATAGAGAGAAACCCTACGTTGACCAAAAATAAAAGGAAAGAGAAGTTAAGCAGGTGGCCCATAGGCCTGGAATTTTACACTGTCCGTGGGGTTCGTTGTAAGGAAATCAGGTGACGTCTATGCATCGTGTTCAAGAGCTGCACCCTGAGAGTTCACCCTGCCTTTCCCACTGTTCCCCTGCTTACAGTCGGCCTGGTGCCTTCTGTGTCCAAACGCGGCGCTTCACGCTTCCTGCTTCTGAGGCAAGTGCCCCGGCCAGCCGCAGAGGCCGCCTCGTCCCACCTGCTCCTCGCGCTCGCTCGCTCAGCACCGTTCTTCCCCTTCGCTCTTCCCAGTACAGCTCAGTTAGTCCTATGCTGCCTTGACCTGTGGTCTTTTGTTTTAATTTTTTTTGTTTGTTATGTTTTTTTGTTTTTTCGAGGTAGGGTCTCACTCTGGTCCAGGCTGACCTGGAATTCACTATGTAGTCTCAGGGTGGCCTCGAACTCACGGCCATCCTCCTACCTCTGCCTCCCGAGTGCTGGGATTAAAGGACGTGCGTCACCACAGCCAGCTAACCTATGTTTTTATTTTAAAAAATTTTTTTTTATTGACAGCTTCCATAATTATAAACAATAAACCATGATAATTCCTTCCCCTCCCCTTATTCCCTCCGCCTTCACAAATCCACCTTCCATCATATCCCTGTCCCCTCTCAATAAGTCTCTCTTTAATGTTGATGTCATCATCTTTTCCTCCCACTGTGAAGGTCTTGTGGAGGTAGTGTCAGGCACTGTGAGGTCATGGATATCCAGGCCATTTATTATTTATTTAGTTTTAGTTTTTAGTTTTTCGTTTTTCGAGGTAGGGTTTCACTCTAGCCCAGGCTGACCTGGAATTCACTATGGAGTCTCAGGGTGGCCTCGAACTCACGGCGATCCTCCTACCTCTGCCTCCCGAGTGCTGGGATTAAAGGCGTGCGCCACCACGCCCGGCTTAGTTTTTAGTTTTTCGAGGTAGGGTCTCACTCTAGCCCAGGCTGACCTGGAATTCACTATGTAGTCTCAGGGTGGCCTTGAACTCACGGCGATCCTCCCACCTCTGCCTCCCGAGTTCTGGGATTAAAGGTAGGCTATCCTGGCTCTCCAGGTCATTTTGTGTCTGGAGGAGCACGTTGTAAGCAGTCCTACCCTTCCTTTGGCTCTTACATTCTTTCCTGCACCTCTTCCACAATGGACCCTGGGCCTTGGGAGGTGTGATGGAGATGTCTCAGTGCTGAGCACTGCACCGTCACTTATCTGGTCACCGTGGTAACTTTTGACTCATCCGGAGGTCACTGCCATCTGAAAAGGGAAGCTGCTCTAACCGAAAGTGAGGGTGGCGTTAATACTGACCCACGTTTTTGTACGCAAGCCTTGTTTTCTAAAAGAGGTCCTGTCGGCGAGTGCTGCACACACTCACGTTGCACGCGGGCACAGGAGCAGCCACGCCAGGGACCGGGTTGACGGGCATCCCTCTGCGTCTCCCCATCTTACACGGCTCACGGAAAGCGCAACACTGGCATCTGGATATGGGGTATAAAACATGATCCGATGAAGAGATTGGGGGAACTGGGTGCGAGGAAGTAAGCATCATACCTCTGTTTTCTTCAATATTTTATTTTTTTTTTTTTTGAGACAAGAGAGAGAGAGAGAGAGAGAGAGAGAGAGAGAATGGGTGCACCAGGGCCTCTAGCCACTGCAGACAAACTTCAGACACATGCAACCACCTTGTGCATCTGGCTTATGTGGGACCTGGAGAATCAAAGCTGGGTCCTTAGGCTTTGCAGGCAAACACCTTAACTGTTAAGTCATCTCTCCAGCAATGTTTTCTTTATTTATTTGCAAGGAGAGAGAGAGAATGAACACGCCAGGGACTCCAGCCATTGCAAAGGAACTCCAGATGCAAGTACCACATTGTGCTGCGTGTGGCTTTACGTGGGTCCTTGGGGAATTGAGCCCTGGTCATTAAGCTTTGCAGACAAGTGTCTTAACCGCTGAGTCATCTGTCAAGCCCTGGTTTTTTAAATTATTTATTTGAACATATGTGTGTGTATATAGGCACACCAAGGTCTCTTGCCACTGCAAACAAACACTAAACACTTGCATGGACCATTTTTTAAAATTTATTTATTTATTTGAGAGAGAGAGAGAGAGAGAATATGGGTGCCCCAGGGCCTCTAGCCGGCCGCTGTAAACAAACTCCAGACTCATGTGCCACCTTGTGCATCTGACTTACATGGGTCCTGGGGAATCGAACCTGGGTCCTTTGGCTTTGCAGGCAAGCGCCTTAACTGCTAAGCCATCTCTCCAGCAACCCCCCCTTTTTTTTTTTTAATCTGGCTTATATAAGTGGCTTAGAAATTGAACCTGAGCCATCTGGCATTTCCCACTTTAACTACTGAACAATATTTCTAGCCCCATGCCTCTGTTTTTGACCCTTTATCCCAGAGGTTTAAAAACAATGCAGCATTCGCTTTCTCTTCAGCCATGTAAGTTAATGGCATCTTTCTTAGGACAAAACCACGAGGTGGGAGTCAGAGCTGGGCCTCAAGCCTCTCTTTGTTAACTACTGGTTCTGTGGCCTTGGGAAAGGTACTAAACCTCTCTAGGCTTCAGAGTAGTGAATTCCAGGTCAGCCTTGGGCTAGACTGAGACCCTACCTCGAAAAAAACCAAAAAAAAACAAAACAAAAAGAAAAGAAAAGAACTGTTTACTTTGATGGTGGTAAGAGTAAATTAGGAGATATGTTTCAAATTTTTTTTTTGTTGTTTTGTTTTTCTAGGTAGGGTCTTGCTGTAGCTGAGGTTGACCTGGAATTCACTATGTCGTCTCAGGGTGGCCTCGAACTCACGGCGATCCGCCTACCTCTGCCTCCCTAGTGCTGGGATTAAAGGCGTGCTCCACCACGCCCGGCTTGTTTTCTTTTTTTTTTTTTTTTTTTAGTAGACTTTAGAACATGAAGCTCTTTCTAGTTACTGGGCACTGTTTTCCCAAAGCTATGTCCCAAGATGCACATCGAGTCTAAATATTTAAGGCTGACCTGACCCTGTCCGTCTGTGGCTATATATTAACCATCCTTCCTGGCTGGGTCAGCAAACAACTTAAGTACAAAGTGGCCCGCCGGGAACAGACAGACACCTTAACAAGAGAGCTGATGACAAGCCCCTGCTCAGAGTGCCTGCACTGTCACGAGGACGTGGGAGACGGAGAAACAGACATTTCCTCTACTCCTCTTCTCTCCAAAAACAGCTATGACAGACATGCGATTGCTGGCTGGAGACAGAGTTGAGAAACAGTCATGTGTGCTGGTCTGGTATTGCAGTGCCTCAGGGTGTCTTAAGTAACAACCGCATTCCTTCACCTGCCAAAGTAGAGAGAATCCAGCACTGCTTTTTGTCCTTTTTTAAATATATTTTAATTTTTATTTTTTTGGTTTTTCGAAGTAGGGTTTCACTCTAGCGCAGGCTGACCTGGAATTCACTATATAGTCTCAGGGTGGCCTCGAACTCATGGCGATCCTCTCTACCTCTGCCTCCCGAGTGCTGGGATTAAAGGTGTGCGCCACTACGCACGGCATATTTTACTTTTTTACTTGCGAGAGAGAAAGAGAGAGAGAATGGGCGTGCCAGGGCCTCCAGCCACTGCAAACGAACTCTAGATGCATGCTCCACCTTGTGTATCTGGCTTATGTGGGTCCTGGAGTGTTGAATTGGGATCCTTTGGCTTTGCAGGCAGACGCCTTAACCGCTAAACCGTCTCTCCAGCCCTGTTTTTGTTTTCCGAGGTAGGGTCTCACTCTAGCCCTGGCTGACCAGGGATTCACTGCATGGTCTCAGGGTGGCCTCGAACTCTCGGAGATCCTCCTACCTCTGCCTCCCGAATGCTGGGATTAAAGCCGTGCGCCACCACGCCCGGCTGTTTTGTTTTTTTTTTTCCCCACAGTTACCTTGAAAGTAACCTACAAGTGAGCCCTACCCACCTATTTCTTCCCTCTGCCTTCTCAGTAGGTTCTTAGTCCTCACTTCTCCGGTAACACTTGTGTTTTCAGGGTTATAATCTGATTATGGGATGGGGTAAGGAAGGGGAGTTGCAATACGTAACCATGCGGGTGGAGAAGCTTCTGGTATTTTCCATGGGTGTTGATCTCCTCTGACAGCAGAACTCCGGCCCTTACCGTCTCTGCCTCTTTCCCTTGAATTTGGTCAGTTGTCAAGATGCTCCTTGGAGTCTACATTCGTTGAAGCGGTTTGATTGGGTGACTGCATAGATCCCAGCCTGGGATAAACACTTACTCCGACTTCTTAGTCTCATCACCCAAATATCAAAAAGACAGCCGGGCGTGGTGGCACACACCTTGAATTCCCAGCATTTGGGAGGCAGAAGGTGGAGTCTGAGGCCACCCTGAGACTACATAGTGAATTCCAGGTCAGCCCAGCCTTGAAGCCCCCGCCCTCCCCAAAAAAGATATAATTAAAGACAGAATCTCAATTAACCATTAGTCTTCCCAACTGGCCCTTGCCAAAGAAAAAAAAAAATTTAACTCCTCATGACTGTTCTACTTATTTATTTTGGGTTCTAGAGGTAGGGTCTAATTCTAGCCCAGGCTGAGCTGGAATTTACTGTGTAGTCTCAGGGCGGCCTCGAAACTCACAGCGATCCTCCTAACTCTGCCTCCCTAGTGCTGGGATCGAAGGCGTGCGCCACCATGCCCAGCTTTGTTCTATTTATTTTACTACTTTTATTATTATTTTTATTTATTTGAGAGAGAGAGAATGGCTGCGCCAGGGCCTCCAGTCACTGCAAACAAATTCCAGACAGCATGCGCCACCTTGTGCATATGGCTTATGTGGGTTCTGGGGTTTGGAACCTGAACCCGGTCCTTAGGCTTTGCAGGCAAGCGCCGTAACCACTAAGGCATCTATCTCTCCAGCCTGTGTTCTACTTATTTTTAATGAGTACACAGGCTGACTGGCTCTTGTTGCATTGACATAGTGAAGCTGTTGAACTGGTTTATTTATTTCAGCAACAATTACAAATAAAGTTTCACAGGGTAAGAGAAATACGTGTGTAAATCATTCTGGGATACTCTAAGCACACAGACACAAATGTGGGTCAGGAGTTCCCTCTGCACGGGCCTGGCTGGAGGCTAGTAAACACTGCATGGGCTGGCCTCGGTCATCTCTGTAAGTAACAGCAACTGTTAATAATTACAACAACCATTAAAGAACCTGTTGGTGCTGCTGGAGAGATGCCTTAGCAGTTAAGGCACTTGCTTGCTAAATAGTAGGACCCAGGTTCGATTCCCCAGTCCCCACGGGAAGCCAGATGCGCAAGGTGGCACAAGCATCTGGAGTTCATTTGCAGTGGCTATAGGCTCTGGCATGCCCATTCCGTCTGTCTCACAAATAAATAAAATATTTTAAAAGAAGAAGAAGAAGCATCAGCAGCAGCTAGGGCCTGGAGAAATGGATAAGTCATCAAATGCATGTGCCACCATGTGCATCTGGCTTACGTGGGACCTGGAGAACTGAACCTGGGTCCTTAGGCTTCGCAGGCAAGCTGCCTGAGCCGCAAAGCCATCTCTCCAGCCCCTCTGTGTCTTCTCTCCGTTTGTTGCCCAACTCTGAGAAGTTTCTCCTGGACCAGAGATCTTGCTGCTCATTGCCACGCACAGTGGGGGGGAAGCCGGCAGAGGATAGACGTGGAGCCATATGTTCCCACTCACCCAGAAGTTGCAACAGTTGACGTCACAGGAGCACGGAAACCGATCACTGCAGGCCGGAAGGGGACGGAGGATGGTGGACCAACAGATGTGCCAAAGTACGCTTCCCTTCCTTAGAATGGAATCCAGTTACAGCTGTGCCTAGTGCTAACAGGGAACTGAGCATGTTGATGGAGGCGGTAGATAACAGTAAAAGCAAACAAAGCGGGGCTGGAGAGATGGCTTAGCGGTTAAGGCGCTTGCCTGCAAAGCCAAAGGCCCCAGGTTCAATTCCCCAGGACCCACGTAAGCCAGATGCACAAGGGGGCGCACGCGTCTGGAGTTCGTTTGCAGTGGCTGGAGACCCTGGCGCGCCCATTCTCTCTCTCTTCCTCTCTTAAATTAATAAATAAAAATAAAAGAATATACATTTATATATATACACACAGACACGCACACACAAGCTGGTTTTATTCTATTTTTTTTGTTCTTTTTTTTTTTTTTTTTTTTTTGGTTTTTCGAGGTAGGGTCTCACTCTAGCCCAGGCTGACCTGGAATTCACTATGGAGTCTCAGGGTGGCCTCGAACTCACGGCGATCCTCCTACCTCTGCCTCCTGAGTGCTGGGATTAAAGGTGTGCGCCACCACGCCCGGCTTTGGTTTTATTCTAATACCTAATTCAGAGCCTGAATCATTTACTTTAAAGTGTGTCTGCCACCTCAATATCTTCTTTCTTAGTCTGTGTTTCATTGTCTCAGGGCCATATCCACTGTCCATAGTCCCTTCTTACCAGAGCGCACACGTCCTTCTGAGTCTCTACTTCTCTGGTCCCAAGCCCCGTCATTCTATACAACCATCTTGCCTTACAGCATCTCAGGTCTCTGGCCTTTTTAAAGTGTCCAAAGAAAGCCTACTTCCACTCTGCAGGTCAAGTGTCACCACGGGGGAAACCACTTCTCAGGCTCCCAGTATTTTACGTGTCCCCAACGCCCGCTACGCCACTTAGTCATGACATTGTCTCCTCATGTGGTCACTGCTCCGCCTGACCGCTTTTAGCCAAGACTTCCATGCAGGGACCACCGCTGCAGAGCGCTGTCCAGGGAGGAGAGCCGGCATACACTGACTTAGCACGCGTCCAAGTGCCAAGCTGTTGAGAGAGGGAGCGGAGGGCCCACAGGGAGATGGATGGCGCTCCTGGGCTTGCTGTACCCTTCAAACTTGGACTCCGTTCCTATTCAGAGCTAAGTCCTGTCTCCGGGGTTTAAATTCAGCCTCTAAAGCTTACTGATGAGCAGTCTTGGGCAAATGTAGCCTCTCAGGGCCCCGTTTTCATTATTTATGAAATAAGATGATTTCTGAATGTTAAATAGGTGAACTGACTTCTGGCCTATAGGAAGTGCCCTATAGAAAAATCACATTTTTTTAAATCTGCAGACAGCAGTTTGATTTCTTTAAAAAAATTTTTTTTGTTAACAACTTCCATGATTATAAAAAATACCCCATGGTAATACCCTCCCTCCCCCCCACTTACCCCTTTGAAACTCCACTCTCCATCATACCCCCTCCCCATCTCAATCAGTCTCTCTTTTATTTTGATGTCATGATCTTTTCCTCCTCTTATGATGGTCTTGTGTAGGTAGTGTCAGGCACTGTGAGGTCATGGATATCCAGGCCATTTTGTGTCTGGAGGGAGCACGTTGTAAGGAGTCCTACCCTTCCTTTGGCTCTTACATTCTTTCCGCCACCTCTTCTGCAATGGACCCTGAACCTTGGAAGGTGTAATAGAGACGTCTCGGTGCTGAGCACTCCTCTGGCACTTCTTTAAAAAAAAATATGTGGGGGGGGGCGGCGGGAGGGTACTACCATGGGATATTTTTTATAATCATGGAAAATGTTAATAAAAAATGAGAAAAAAATAAATTAATTAAAAAAAAGAAAAAAGCATGCAATAAAAAATATGTATTTATTCATTTGAGAGAGAGGGAGAAAGAGACAAAGAGAGAGACTGGGTGCACCAGAGCCACTACAAAAGAACTCCAGACATATGCACCACCTTGTGCATCTGGCTTACATGGGTACTGGGGAGTAGAACCTGGGTCCTTAGGCTTTGCAGGCAAACACCTTAGCTGCTAAGCCATCTGTCCAGCCCCTCTGTCACTTCTCAGCACCATGGTGCCTTCTGAGTCATCCCAGAGGTCACTGCCATCTGAAAAGAGAAGCTTCTCTAACCAAAAGTGAGAGCAGCGTTAATATATGGGTATGAACATTAAGAGAAGTGCTTACTGGGCAGTTTGGTGAGCATAATAGATGCATTTAGCCAGACCCCAGCAGGTATGACACCCCTAGGGCTCATGACCACCCCCATCATAGGTTTTCAGTATCAGGCATGTATTCCCTCCCGTGTAGCGGGCCTCCAGTCCAACTAGACAGCTGTTGGTTTTCCCCCAAGATTTCTTCATTTCTAACTTTCATATCTCTGGCTGTCTTCTCTTGCTGGTTTGTCATCCATTTTCAGGGCAGAGAGATAGTAATTCTTGCCTTGCGTCACATCTCAGACACAGAGAACTTAATGTGTTCCCATTAAATCACATACAGATTTTTTAAACTTTTTTTTAATTGACTTGACAACTTCCATAACTATAGACAATAAGCCATGATAATTCTCTCTCTGGTTGTTTCTTTTTTTTTTCCAAGGTAGATTCTTAGTCTAGCCCAGGCTGATGTGGAACTCACTTGGTAGTACCAGGCTGGCCTCGAATTCACAGCCATAGTCCTACCTCTGCCTCCCAAGTGCTGGGATTAAAGGCGTGCGCCACCACACCCAGATAGATTGGTGAATGGCACGTGCCTTTTAATCTTCGGAATGTGGAGGTGAGCAGAATCGACTTGTTTTCCCTGCAGTTGATTTTCTTCTTTTGGGGACTAGAGGTTTCAGCCTATATGAAGCTCAGCCTTGGGCTCTTGCTATGGGAAGCATTTAGGAGGTAGGCTATTTTAGGACCAGCTCTTAGTCAGCCCAGCATACCCTAGTGATAACACATTCCCTTCGCCCACTCCTACTTCCTTACCATGGGAAATACTTTCACTTTCCTCTAACTCAAAGCCTCCCCTGAGGTTTAAGATGGACTTCAAAATCTGAATGCTAATGAAATACTCACTTTCATTCACTATACTTTGGAAAAACACATCCAAGACGAGTTTCTCACAGAGGAACGCCAATGTTCCTTGCAGCCGCATACAAAATATGTTCAATAAGTCGTCTTGGTGAATTTATACAACAAAATATTCATCATATGTATTCAATCAATAATCTTGTGAGTCAATACCACAAAAGTGGCTCATGGGGGCTGGAGAGAGGACTTAGTGGTTAAGGTGTTTGCCTACAAAGCCAAAGGACCCAGGTTCAGTTCCCCAGGACCCATGTAAAGCCAGATGCACAAGGTGGCGCATGCGTCTGAAGATCGTTTGCAGTGGCTAGAAGCCTTCGTGTGCCGATTCTCTCTATATATCTGCATCTTTCTCTCCCAAATAAATAAGTATTTTTTAAAGTGGTTCAGAGGGTGGCTGCTTTAGATCAAACCAGGGGAGAATATCTCCATCAGACAGTAAGTAGCATAGTGATTTAATTCTATGTTCCACCTGCTACTGAGCTCCACCCACATGTTGACATTTGGGTTTAGGACAAGAAGGAGGGCTGGAGGCTTAGCCGGTTAAGGCATTTGCCTGCAAAGCCAAAGGACCCAGTTTCGATTCCCCAGGACCCATGTTAGCCAGACGCACAAGGGGGCGCACGCGTCTGGAGTTCGTTTGCAGTGGCTGGAGGCCCTGGCGCGCCCATTCTCTCTCCTCTCTCTCTCTCTCTCTCTGTCAAATAAATAAATAAATAAAAATATTTTTTTGAAAGAGGAGCTGTCCATAGAAAAGCTGGGACTGGCATTGGAGTGTTGGCTCCAAGCAGAAGGGAAAAGACCCCAATGCGAGTGTAATTCTTCAGACTTAGGAGGAAGTTGTGAGATGCCATCAGGGAACAAACAAAAAAGATTTAAAAAAATTGAAACTATCCATAAGCCAAAGTCAAAATGAACAATCAACTTAAGGGTTAAAAATATTTTCTTTCCAGTAAGCACTTTTCTTAATATTTATTCCCTTATATTAACGCTACTCTCCATTGAGTAGAGATTTTTTTTCAGATGGCAAGTGACTCTTGAGATCAACCAGGGATAATATGCTCATCAAAGAAGTGCATGGGTGATTTAATTCTATCACACCTCCAAGGCTCAGTCACATTAATGGTACAAGAAGAGGGTTGGCATTAAGGGATTGTAAAGCCAAAGGAAGGTACGACTCCCCAGACATGTTGCCACTGCCAAGGGGACAAATGGTCTGGATTATTCTCATGAACCCATAGTGCCCTGACACTACCTACACAAGACCATCATAAGAGGAGGAAAAGATCATGGCATCAAAATGAAAGAGAGACTGGTTGAGATGGGGAGGGGATATGATGGAGAATGGAATTTCAAAGGGGAAAGTGGGGGGAGGGAGGGTAGTACCATGGGATATTTTTTATAATCATGGAAAACATTAATAAAAATTAAGAAAAAAAATTTTTTTCTAGCCTGGCATGGTGGCGCATGCCTTTAATACCAGCACGTTGGAGGCAGAGGTAGAAGGATCACCATGAGTTTGAGGCCCTGGAATTTACTATGTAGTCTCAGGGTGACCTCGGTGATCCTTCTACCTCTGTCTCACAAATGCTGGGATTAAAGGCATGCGCCACCACACCAGGCCCCTGTCACAGGCTTTTGATTAGGTTTTCGGTACCAGGCAGGAGCTCCCTCCTGTGGGGTGGGCCTCAAGTCCAGTCAGAGAGCTTCCCCCATAGCAGACATGCCACCGTTGCCCCAGTTGGCACATTTGGCTTGGCTGTCCAGCTGTGAAGCCTGCAGGTTCCAATGCTGGTTAAGACCACTGAAGACTTTTCTTTCCCAACAGGCTGCATGGCTCTTTTCACAAAGCAGCCTTTTTTCTTTTCTTTTTAGAGCAAGAGAGAGGAGAGAGAGAATGGGCACGCCAAGGCCTCCAGCTGCTGCAAACAAACTCCAGATGCATGTGACACCTTGCGCATCTGGCTTATGTGGGTCCTGGGGACTTGAAGCTGGGTCCTTTGGCTTTGCAAGCAAGCACCTTAACCACTAAGCCATCTCTCCAGCCCACAAGGTGGCTTTTTGACTATCACGTCCAACACACACCCACACCCACGCATACACTCACACACTCTCACACACACACATACACACACATTCACACACACACACACTCACGCCCACCCCCCACACACAGCTTCTTTGAAAGCTTCTGGGATTCTTTTTTTTTTTTTTTTTTTTTTTTTGGTTTTTTCAAGGTAGGGTCTCACTCTAGCTCAGGCTGACCTGGAATTCACTATGGAGTATCAGGGTGGCCTCGAACTCACGGCAATCCTCCTACCTCTGCCTCCCGAGTGCTGGGATTAAAGGCGTGCGCCACTACGCCCGGCTTTACTTCTGGGATTCTTGACCATCCTGAGCCCATCACTGATCTGCGGGATGTGTAGGGCCAAGAACTGGAACTGGTTGATGCCAAGCTAGAACTGGGAAGAGAGCACACTCCTCTAGACAGGATGGCTTAGCAGTTAAAGCACTTGCCTGCAAAGCCTAAGGACCCAGGTTCAATTCCCTAGTACCCATGAAAGCCAGATGCACAAGGTGGCGCATGCATCTGGAGTTCGTTTGCAGTGGCTAGAGGTTCTGTTGCCCCCATTCTCTCTCTCAAAGAAAGAAGTAAAATATTATTTAAAAAAAAAAAAAAAAAAGAGCTGGGCATGGTGGCTTACGCCTTTAATCCAAGCACTGGGAAGGCAGAGGTAGGAGGATCACTGGGAATTCGAGCCCAACCTGAGACTAGGTAGTGAATTCCAGATCAGCCTGAGCTCGAGTGAGACCCTACCTCGGAGAACCAAAAAAAAAAAAAAAAACAAAGAAGGTGGAAGTGGACGATGGGTCATTAGAAAACTGTTGTCCACCGCAGTCCACCCCTCAGCTCTCCTTGTTCCGTACATGTGGCTTTAAAACTGGCCCCGCTGGACAGCATGCACTAGCCATTCTTCATGCACGTGAACACTCACACCCACACTCCAGGAGAAGATGCATTTCCCGTGTCGGCATCTAGCTCCCAGGCCATGGCCTTTAATGATTCCCATTCTCCCCATAGCTGACAGCTCAATGGCAAATGTGACCACTCCTGATACCACCAGTGTGAAGCTGGAAGGGCAAATGGAGAACTCCCTCATGGAAACAAAGCAGAGGGTCAACAGAAGCACAGACACTGTCCCATAGGAAGCCTTACGTTCTGCTAGTTAGGAATAGCAAGAGTTATCAGGCATAGGCAGAGAGATGGCTTAGTGGTTAAGGCGCTTGCCTGAGAAGCCTAAGGACCCAGGTTCAATTCCCAAGTACCCACATAAGCCAGTTGCAGAAGGTGACACGTGCATCTGGAGTTCGTTTGCAGTGGCTGGAGGCTCTGCTGCACCCATTCTCTCTCCCTTTCTCTCTCTCAAATAAATAAATAAAATATTAAATAAACAGAATTATCAGGCATAGTAATCCTAGTAGTCAGGAGGCAGAAAGATCTTGAGTTTCAGGCCAGCCTGAACTAAATAGTGATACTTGATTCTTAAAAAAGAAAAAGAAAAAAAGAGAGAGAACCAACACCGGACCTGGTGGCACACACCAGTATTCCCAGCTACCAGAGAGGTTGAGCAGAAGGATCACAGGTTCAAAGCGTCTCCGAACAACGGCACGAGATCCTGTATTCAAAATGAAGTGTAGCTGGGCGTGGTGGCACACGCCTTTAATCCCAGCACTCGGGAGGCAGAGGTAGGAGGATCACTGTGAGTTCAAGGCCACCCTCAGACTACATAGTGAATTCCAGGTCAGCCTGGACAAGCATGAGACCAAAAAAAGAGAGAGAAAGAAAAGAAAAGTAATAAAAGGGCTAGGGATAGAGCTCAGAGCTCAGTGAGAGACTGATTTGCCTAACATATGCAAGGCCCTAGTTTCAATTTCCAGTAACACACACACACACACACACACACACACACGCTCGCGCCAACACATCACACACAAAAGCAAGAATTACCTACCCGCCCCAGAGGGAAAGGCAGTTTTTGGCTGACTTGCTTTCGGCCTCACTCCCAGGAAGGGCTCTGATATGCTCTTTCTCCACGAGCCCTGCTGCTTTGGGAACGGGGAGGGCTCCCCTTCTCCGGATGCACTGCTTCAGCCCCCACGGACCCCCCCATCTCCTAGTGCACAGCTTGCTGGTGCTCTTACCCTGGCCTGGGGGGCGGCGTGTCTATCTTTTAAGCAAAGGCTCATTCCCCAGTCTTCAGCTTGCCAGCAGCCATCTTGGCCTCTGCTAGAGACAATTTTTTTTTTTTTTTGGTTTTTTTCGAGGTAGGGTCTCACTCTAGCCCAGGCTGACCTGGAATTCACTATGTAGTCTCAGGGTGGCCTCCAACTCACGGCGATCCTCCTACCTCTGCCTCCCGAGTGCTGGGATTCAAGGCGTGCGCCACCACGCCCGGCTTAAGACAATTTGACATAAGTATCTGGGGGTGAGGACTAACGGGGGGGGGGGGGGGGGAAGGGATTTGTTGAAGCAGGACTGTCCTAATGCATAGGTTGTTTTTTTTTTTTTTTTTTAAACTAATGTAAGAGCCAAAGGAAGGGTAGGACTGCTTACAATGCACTCTTCCAAACACAAACTGACCTGGATATCCATGACCTTGCAGTCCCTGGCACTACGTACACAAGATCCTCATAAATAGGAAAAAATGATGACATCAAAATAAAAGAGAGACTTATTTTAATTTTTTTTTTTTGTTGTTGTTGTTCGAGGTAGGGTCTCACTCCAGTCCAGGCTGACCTGGAATTAACTATGTCGTCTCAGGGTGGCCCTTGAACTCACGGCGATCCTCCTACCTCTGCCTCCCGAGTGCTGGGATTAAAGGCATGCGCCACCACGCCGGCTACCGAGACACTTACTGAGAGGGGGAGGGAATGTGATGGAGAGTGGAGCGATGAAGGGAAAAGTGAGGGTGGAGGGGAATTACCACGGTTTATTGTTTATAATTATGGAAGTTGTCAATAAAAAAATAAATAAATAAATAAATAAATAAAACAACAACAACAAAAAAAGACATCTCAAACTCCAGCCCCTGAAAAGCTGGGAGTTGACGTCTTCTTGTGTTCATTCTCTTAGCACAAGGAATTCCAGTTGCTACCCTGGCACAGAAGGGCATTTCCTAGCCAATTGCTGCGCCACAACATCCCACGTACAGCTATATAGGACTCTTGGCTGCAGACATGGGATTTAATTCAAAATAGCTCCAGTCCCAAAGGGAAAGTTTTGGCTCATGTAACCAAACATCTAGGGAGTCAGTCAATCATCCCCCGGCCTGTCCTCAGTTTCACCTCCCAGAACGTTCTGTCACCGGCATTGTTCCAAACTGATGCATCTCAGCGGGGTCCTCACCTCTGAAACGGAGGTGGGGCGGGTTCTGCCCCTCTCCATATCTCACTGCCTGAAGCTAGAAGGGGGTTGTTTCCCAAAGGTGCTGTTACCCCAATAAAGAGATGAATGCTTGGCTGGGTTAAGAAAACACAGTCGGAGCCGGGGCGTGGTGGTGCACGCCTTTAATCCCAGCACTCAGGAGGCAGAGGTAGGTGGATTGCCTTGAGTTCAAGGCCACCCTGAGATTACATAGTGAATTCCAGGTCAGCCTGGGCCAGAGTGAGATCCTACCTCAAAAAACAAAACAAAAATTTTTTTAAAAAAAAAGAAAGAAAAGTAAAGACAAAACATTTGGAGAGATGGCTTAGTGGTTAAGGTGCCTGTCTGTGAAGCCTAAGGACCCAGGTTCGATTTCCCAGTACCCATATAAGCCAGAATCACAAGGTGGCACATGCATCTGCAGTTCCTTTGCAGTGGCTAGAGGCTGTGGCAAGGCCATTCTCTCTCTCTCTCTCAACTAAATAAATTATTTAAAAAAACAAACAAACAACAGAAAAACCAGTTTCTTCCTTATACCTTAAAGCTTCAAAAATGTCCGTAAGGGAGCCGGGTGTGGTGGCACACGCCTTTAATCCCAGCACTCAGGAAGCAGAGGTAGGAGGATCACCATGAGTTCAAGGCCACCCTGAGACTACATAGTGAATTAATGGACTAGAGTGAAACCCTACCTCAAAAAAAAAAAAAAGAAAAAAGAAAAAAGTCAGCAGGGGGCTGCTTTACTCCTGGGCGGTTGGTTGCCCAATGTGTAATAGCTCCAAGTATCAGCTTCCTCAATTCTGTACTGGCCTGGACTGTCCTAAAGGAACTTTGAGACCACCCCTTTAAGGTAGTTGTACGTGTCTCTGGCCTCAAGCTAGTCCCAGTGGAGACAAACTTAATAATCACCTTCGGGAAGGTCCAGAGAAGTGTACCCAGGGTTCACAGCGGGCAAGGTGCGGAACAAGGAGCATGTGACTGGGCACAAGCAGGGCCAAATTCAGGCTCCCTGGCCACCAGGTGATCTGAATCGCAAGCAAGTGAGGTTTTCTAGCAGGTTGAATAAAGATGAATTTGAGAATAGGGTGGCTATGGGGTCAACCCCGGTCATCGCTCCTGGAACAAGCGGCAGGCCCTGCATTGGTGAGGGCTTTTATAGTGATGCCTCTTTTATTTTGTTTGTTTTTCGAGGTACAGTCTCCTAGCCCAGGCTGACCTGGAATTTACTATGTGGCCTCAGGATGGCCTTGAACTCACAGCGATCCTCCTACCTCTGCCTCCCGAGTGCTGGGATGAAAGGCGTGCGCCACCACGCCCAGCGTGCCTCTTCTTCATAACACACATCACCAATCAATCCTGCCTTTTACACACCTCAAATAATAATGCAAAACAAAACCCATGCCAGAACGAGCCGGGCGTGGTGGCGCACGCCTTTAATCCCAGCACTCGGGAGGCAGAATTAGGAGGAGGATTGTCACCCTGAGTTCGCGGTCACCCTGAGACTACATAGTGCATTGCAGGTCAGCCTGGGCTAGAGTGAGAGACCTTACCTTAAATTTGAAGCCAGCCTAGGATAGAGTCTTGTCTCAACACCATTTCCTCTCCAAAAGAAAATATATTAAGAAAAAAAGTCAGTTCAAAGCAAACACACCCCAAGCCTCCTTTTCCTTTCTTTTCTTTTCTTTCTTTTCTTCTTTTTTTTTTTTTTTTTGCTGGGCATGGTGTTTATGAGAGAAAGAATGGGGGAAAGACAGAGAGAGAGAGAAAGAGAGAGGGAGAGAGAATTGGCCTGCCAGGGCTTCAGCCATTGCAATTGAATTCCGGACCGTGTGCCACCTTGTGTGTTTGCGTGGCCTTGTGTGTCTGCCTTACGTGGGACCTGGAGAGTCGAACATGGGTTCACTTCACAGGCAAGGGTTTTTTTTTGTTTGTTAAAATATTTTTATTTATTTGTTATTTGAAAACAGAGAGAGAGAGAGAAAGAGAGAGGGAGGGAGAAAGAGAAAATAGTCACACGAGGGCCTCTTGCCACTGCAAATGAACTCCAGATGCATGTGCCACCGTGCGCAACGGCTGTAAGTGGGTACTGGGGAATCGAACTGCGCTCCTTGGGCTTTGCAGGCAAGCAGCTTAACCGCTGAGCCATCTCTGCAGCCCAAACGCCTTTATTTCTCAAGCACGCGCCCCTTGCAGCGCACAGCAGCCCAGGGAGGGCACAGCGCACTGACAGCTCCGTGGCGTGGCCGGAGCGGGTGGCAGCCAGGGGGCCACCTTGCGCGTGCAGGGCAGGGCCGGGCAGGGCCGGGCAGGGCAGGGCCGGGGGCCGAGGGGGCGGCGCCGGGCCGAGCCTGCCGGGCCACTGCAGCCCACGCTGCTCTTCGCCGTCCCGGGTCGTGCGGTGGCAGGAAGTCCCCGCGAACTACAAATCGAGGCATGCTGGGAATATTCCCCCCGCGCTCCTCCCAGGAAATATCCTTTGTCCAGCCCTACAGGAAGCCCCTGCGAGGAGCCAGCGGGCAGCCAGCCAGTGTGCCAGCGAGCCGGCCAGCCTGCGGCCGCGGGAGCCGCGGGAGCCGGGGCGCGAGGCTCGGGCTGGGGCGCCTGGATGCCCGGCGCGCCCGCCGCTGCGGGTAAGGAGCGTGGCTGCGCGCGGGGCTCTCCCGGGGCACGGCACGCTTGGGGTCCCGACCTGATCCCCGCAGGGATGGGTGTGCGTGCGTGTGTGTGTGTGTGTGCCCGCGATCCCAGGCTTGAACGGCTGTGCTTTGCACCGTGGGCATGTTGTTCTCTGCTACCCCGTGGGCGCATGGGTGCCTTTGCATCCCCAAAGCCGCGGCTGAGCTGCCACGGGTCCGTGGCGAGGGTCGGGGAGGAGGAGGAGGAGGAAGAGGAGGAGGTGGGTAGGACGCGAGGGAAGACAGTGCTGTGACCTCGACTTGGACCGTCCCGCCGACCACCGATGGGGGCATCAGAGACCCTCGGGGGTGGGGGGTGTTGGGGGACGAAGCCCAGGGAGGAGCTTGCAAGGCGAGGAGAAGGTGAAGGCGAGGCTTTGTGTGCAGCCCGGCGCGCCGGCTCGGATCGCGCTCCCCTTGGCTTGGTCCCTCCGCTGGGGCGGGGTTTTTTTGGGGGGGGGATCATAAAGGGGGGCGAGGGTGGGCACTGGGGGAGTTGCCGCAGGTCATCTTGGGCCCTTGCGAGTTATGTTCCCCTCCCTCCCGCCTCTATGCTGTCCTGCTCACGTTAGCGGGTTTTTTTTTGGGTGGGGGGGAGGGTGCTTGCTGCGCTCACATTGGGCAAATGGCACCATAAGGACCGGAGGATGGGAGCGCTGGGCTAGGCAGTCGGAGGTCCCGGAGAGGTCGGGCACCGCTAGAAATGCTGAACTACAGATGTCCACGTCGGCTGGCCATGGGCAGGTGGACAGTGCTAAAATAAAAAAAACCCTGCACCCTGTGTGTGTCTTGGGGGTCATTGCTGATGTTCAGGACCGTGTGTGATGGCTTGGAGTGAGGCGCCTTGTTGGGGAGAAGCCGGCGAGGGGGAGGTTGAAGATGGGGCAGTGACACAGGGCTGAGTGTACCCCAGTGTAATAACGGCCGGCCCTCCAGAATGGAATTTACCACTTCCTCTGAGACTTTCCATTTTCTTAGCAAACCCTGCTCCCCCCCCCCCACACACACACACTCCCCTAGTGAATCACCCTACACTTCTCCTATGCGAGCCCCAGGCTTAATTTAATTTGGTGGTACTGGATCCTTGTGGGTATCAGGGTAAGCTGGCCCCTTGCATCTCCTATAGAGAGTTCTCTTAGGAGACCGTGTGTGGTAAGTGCGGTGGGATAATCGCTAGCAAGGTAAATGGTCTTTTAAGAGTCATGACGGCTGAGTGGGCAACTTCTGAACGCAGTCCAAGTGTGAGTCTTGGGAGGGAATCCACTTGCCTAAGCAGCCTTTGTCTCCTGTCTGCCCTTCTACTTTGCCTCCAAGTGTTTACTCCCGTCTCCTTTTTTTTTTTTTATTAAAGATTAATTAATTAATTATTATTATTATTTTGTTTTTGTTTTTTTTCGAGGTAGCTCAGGCTGACCTGGAATTCACTTATGTGGTCTCAGGGTGGCCTCGAACTCACGGCGATCCTCCTACCTCTGCCTCCCTCCCGAGTGCTGGGATTAAAGGCGTGCGCCACCATGCCCTGCTTAAAGGCTTGTTTTTACTTATTTATTTATTTACTTATTGGAGAAAGAGAGAGAGTGAGTGAAAGAGAACCAGAGAATGGCCGTGCCGGGGCCTCTAGCCACTGCAAACGAACTCCAGACGCGTGCGCCCCCTTGTGCATCTGGCTTTCGTGGGACCTGGAGAGTCAAACCTGGGTCATTTGTCTTCGCAGGCAAGCACCTTAACCACTAAGCTATTTTCTGTGTCCCCCACCCCCGTTTTTAGAAAGATTTATCTCTTCTCTTTTTGAAAAAATACTTTGCTTATTTTGAGAGAGAGACAGGTGAGAGAGAGAGAATGGAAGCACCTTTAACCACTGCAGATGAACTCCAGATGTATGCGCCACCTTGTGCGTCTGGTTTATGTGGGTAATGGGGAATTGAACGTGGGTACTTAAGCTTCTCGGGCAAGTGCCTTCACTGCGAAGCCATCTCTCCAACCTTACTGCGCTCTCTTAAGGTAACATGATTAGTACCTAATTTGCTTTAAAGCCAAATAAATGCCTCTCTGGTGGTGCGAAGGGAGAACCCGGGGCTGCTGATGAGCAGGTCGCACCACCCGCTGCTTAGTGTTCCTGTGATCAGTGAAGGTAACGCTCACTTTGCCTTTCAGAACCTTTCACATTTCTAGCCTCCCCCTACCTCCCCTGTGGCCCTGGGCCTCTCTGACTGATCTACCCATCCTTGTAGCAAACAGTTCCCATTGCAAGACCCTCCATTCTTTTGTTTAAAAAAAAAAGTATTTTATTTATTTATTTATTTATTTATTATGAGAGAAAGAGAGAATGGGCGCGCCAGGGCCTCTAGCTACTGCAGACCAACTCCAGACGCAAGTGCCACCAATGTGCATCTGGTTTCCGAGGGTTCTGGGGAATTGAACCTGGGTCCTTAGGCTTCACAGGCAAGCGCCTTAACCACTGGGCCATCTCTCCAGCCCCCTGCAGACATTGTCGAACATCTGTTACCCAGGTTGAACCACAGGCCTGCCACACTTTCCTGCACTGCCTCTGATTATTTTTGTCCCCCTTGGCCCAGTTGATTAGCTCCCTTCTCAGAGTCCTTCCCAGAACTCCCAGTTGGAATTAATCATGTCCTCATGGTCCTTTGTATTATTTTGATGACACCGATTTTCAGTCTGCTTGTGATGCTTATGTCTTTCCCCTTTATTTTCATTATTTTTTAATATTTATTTATTTATTTGACAGAGAAAGAGGGAGAGAGAGAGGGAATGGGCACGCCAGGGCCTCCAGCCACTGCAGATGAACTCCAGATGCGTGAGCCTCCTTGTGCATCTGGCTAACGTGGGTCCTGGGGAGTTGAACCTGGGTACTTTGTCTTTGCAGCCAAATGCCTTAACCGCTAAGCCATCTCTCCAGCCCCATTATTTTATTTATTTGAGGGAGAGAGAATGAGAATGGGCATGCCAGGGCCTTCAGCCACTACAAAAACTCCAGATGTATTACTCCACCATGTGCATCTGTCTTACGTGGGTACTGAGTAATCGAACCTGGGTCGTTAGGCTTTGCAAAAAAAAGCACTTTAACTGCTAAGCTATCTCTCCAGCCTATGTCTTTCCCCTTTATTTATTTATTTTTGCATTTACCTCTATATTTTATTTGAGAGAGAGAGGAAGAGGCAGAGAGAAGGAGAGAGAGAGAGAGAGAGAGAGAAAGAGAATGGGCTCGACAGGGTCTCTAGCCACTGCAAACAAACTCTAGACGCATGTGCCACCTTGTGTAGAGATCTGGCTTTACGTGAGTACTGGGGAATCAAACCTGGGTCATTAGGCTTTGCAGGCAAGCGCTTTGAAGGCTGAGCCATCTCACCAGCCCTTGGAATTCTTTTCTTTTTCTTCTAGCCTACCTGCATTAAAAAAAAACATATTTTATTTATTTACTTATTTGAGAGAGAGAGGGAGAGGGAGAAAGAGGCAGAGAGAAAGAAAGAGAAAATGGGCACACCAGGGCCTCTAGACACTGCAAAAAAATTCCAGACACATGTGCCCCCTTGTGCATCTGGCTGATGTGGGTCCTGGGGAATCGAACCGGGGTCCTAATGCTTCTCAGGCAAAGCCTTAACCGCTAAGCCATTTCCCCAGTCCCTCCCTGCATTCTTTTAGGTTCTTTCCCAGGCCAAGTCTCTCCTGGATAGCATGTCTTCACCCACACCAGGCCAACCTTGTTCTCTGCCCAATTCTCTTGCAGTGCCCAGAATACCCGGGTCCATTGTCTTCTTGCTGAAAACTTGAGTGGGTCCCTGTCCGTGACAGGGGCTGTGCGTGCGGAAGACGATGTGGCATGTGGTGGACTTTCAGAAGTGGTGTTAACGATGAACTGATCGTAGATGAACGACAGCGGTGTGGGCATGAGACACCGCCACCGCTGGTCGTAGAAGAGGGATGACAAGGGAGGATAATGGCTTTCTTAGTTAATTTTCTCACCTTTCTCACGTGACGGCCCGAAGAAATAAGCACTTTCTGGAAGGATGCCCGAGCGGACTGTTGTCGTGCCAACTGTTACAAGTTGTAGCCAGCACCAGGGCTCGGTGATAGTGGAGTTTAATGATTTCAGGTAGCCTGGGTTAGACCCGTTGTTTCAAGGGCTCCCTTCTAGCTCTTGTGCCCGCCCACTCTGTGCTTAATCTAGAAAAAAAAGACTTTTTCTGTACATCTGAGAAAAATCACAGGGGTTTTCCTTTTTGGGCTTTTTTGAGGTAAGGTCTCACTCTAGCCCAGACTGACCTGGAATTTACTGTGTATTTTTTTTAAACATTTATTTATTTATTTTGTTTTTTGTTCTTGTTTTTCGAAGGTAGGGTCTCACTCTAGCCCAGGCTGACCCTGGAATTCACTCTGTATTCTCAGGGTGGCCTTGAACTCACAACGATCCTCCTACCTCTGCCTCCCGAGTGCTGGGATTAAAGGCGTGTGCCACCACACCCGGCATAAATTTATTTTAAAGGTCTATTTTTATTTATTTACTTATTAGAGACAGAGAGGGGGGGGAGGGAGGGAATGGGCGCGCCAGGGCTTCTAGCCACTGCAAACGAACTCCAGACACACCTTGTGCATCTGGCTTACACGGGTCCTGGGGAATCGAACCTGGGTCCTCAGGCTTCGGCAGGCAAACGCCTTAACCGCTAAGCCATCTCTCCAGCCCCACAGGGGTTTTTTCTGACTGCAAGCTGGGAGGGAAATAAAAAGAGAAAAGGTTGGGGTGAGGAAGGCACTTCTGTTTCCGAGAGTGGGAATTTAGCGTGGGGACAGGTTTGGGCTTCCCTGCAGCATGTGTGGATGGGGGGGGTGGGTGGCTCGGTGACAACACTCAGCGATCTCTCCTGTATGGGTGGACGAGGCTGTCACCTGTCCGAGGTTGAGTCTGTCTGCTGAGGCCGGTTGAGCCTTTCTTGCTTCTGACCTTCACTGCCAGAAAGTGAAAGTGTGTCCTGTGTTGTCGCAGGCACGGTGAGCGCTCCAGTCGTTCGAGAGAGGATCAGGGCGGGCCATCAGTTTGCTGCATCGGCGTAGAAGTCATGTTCCATGCGCTGCTAGGCTGTGATTGCTCTAGCCAGGTGTGATGGGGAACTGGCTTTTGAAATTAGTTTTTGTGTATGCATGCAAATCTGCGCGTGCGTGCGTGTACATATATATATATACTTGAAGGTCTGAGGACAATCTCAGGCCATTCCTCTTCCACCCACTTTGGTTTTTGTTTCGTTTTGTTTCTTCCAGGTAGGGTCTCGCTCTAGCTCAGGCTACCCTGGAATTCACTGTGTAGTCTCAGGGTGGCCTTGAACTCACGGTGATCCTCCTACCTCTGCCTCCCGAGTGCTGGGATTAAACACGTGTGCCACCATGCTCTACCCACTCACTTAAAAAAAAAAATTATTATTATTTGAGGGAGAGAGAATGGGCATGCCAGGGCCTCTAGCCACTGCAAGTGAACTCCAGATGCTTGTGCCACTTTGTGCATCTGGTTTTATGTGGGTACTGCAGAATCAACCCTGGCAAGTGCCTTTGCAGGCAAGCGCCTTAACTGCTGAGCCATTTCTCCGGCCCTGTTTTTTTGTTTTGTTTTGTTTTGTTTTTGAGGTAGGGTCTCAGTCTGGCCCAGACTGACCTGGAATTCACTATGGAGTCTCAGGGTGGCCTCGAACTCACAGTGTTCCTCCTGCCTCAGTCTCCTGAGTGTTGGGAGTAAAGGCGTGCGCCAGCACACCTGACCCTTGTTTTTAAAATTTAACAATGTGCCGCTCACTAGGAAACCAGGCATCACTGCAAATCAAACCAGGATCCCCTGTTGACTAGGCAGGTGCTTTGACCAGCTTTGACAGTGCTTCCAAGGTTTGGTACTTACGAATCAAGCTGCCCTAAAAGACTTGTGTGCAGAGCTGGGCGTGGTGGCACACACCTTTACTCTTTAATCCCAGTACTTGGGAGGCAGAGGTAGGAGGATCGCCGTGAGTTTGAGGCCACCCTGAGACGACAGAGTGAATTCCGGGTCAACCTGAGCTAAAGCAAGACCCTGCTTTAAAAAAAAATCAAATATATATATATTTATGTGCAGGGTTTTGTATGGCCATATTTTCTTCTTGTTTGGGTAATGCCAAGGTGTAGAACTGCTGGATTTTAGGGCAAGACTGTCCTGAGCTTTATAAGAAACTGTCTTGGGGCTGGAGGGATGGCTTAAGGGTTGAGCGCTTGCCTGCAAAGCCAAAGGACCAAGGTTCAGTTCCCCAGGACCCATGTAAGCCAGATGCACAAGGCAGCACATGTATCTGGAGTTCGTTTGCAGCGGCTAAAGGCCCTGGCATGCCCATTCTCTCTCTCTCTCTCTTTCTCTTCCCCCCTTCTTTCTCTATGTCTCTTTATCAAATAAATAAATGAAAATAAAAAATATTAAAGAAACTGTCTTGAGGGCTGGAGAGATGGCTTAGCGTTAAGCTGCTTGCCTGTGAAGCCTAAGGACCCCGGTTCGAGGCTTGCTTCCCCAAGACCCACGTTAGCCAGATGCACAAGGGGGCGCACGCGTCTGGAGTTCGTTTGCAGTGGCTGGAGGCCCTGGCGCGCCCATTCTCTCTCTGTCTCTCTCTGCCTCTTTCTCGCTCTCTGTCTGTCGCTCTCAAATAAATAAATAAAAAGAAACAAAAATTAAAGAAACTGTCTTGAGAGGGGCTGGACCATTTTGCATTCTCACCGGCAGATAAGGAACATTCCTGTTGCTTTGCCAGCACAAGGGGCCGCCCGTGTTTTGGATCTGGGCTCGTCTCGTAGGTGGGGAGTTGACTCCTGTAGTTAGGGTGCCATTCCCTAATGACATTTGATGTCCACGTCTTTTCATACACTCCTTGGCCATCTGTGTATTTTCTTTGCTTAGATGTCTGTTCTGATCTCTTACCCGTCTTTAAATCCGGTTGTTCACTGTGGGGCTTTCAGAATTCTTTGGATGTTTTAGATGACTGTCCTGTATCAGAGATATCATTTCAAAATATTTCCTCCAGGGCTGGAGAGGTGGCTTAGCGGTTAAGCGCTTGCCTGTGAAGCCTAAGGACCCTGATTTGAAGCTCAATTTCCCAGGGTGTGAGTCTGGAGTTCATTTGCAGTGGTTAGAGGCCCTGGTGCACCCATTCTCTCTCTATATATATACATATATATATATATCTGTCTCTTTCTCTCTCAAATAAATAAAAATAAATACAATAAAAAGTAAAAAAAAAAAGAAATGGAGACTCAAAAGTATTAAACAGATAAAGAAACACCCCTTTCATCTTTTTGCTTTTTTGAGGTAGGCTCTCACTCTAGCTCAAGCTGACCTGGAATTCACTCTGTAGTCTCAGGGTGGCCTCAAACTCATGGCAATCCTCCTACCTCTGCCTCCCAAGTGCTGGGATTAAAGGCATGAACCACTATGCCCGGCTCCCTTTTATCTATTTTTTTCTTTTTCTTTCTTTCTCTCTTTTCTTTTCTTTTTTTTTGAAGTAGAGTCTTACTCTAGTCCAGGCTCACCTGGAATTCACTATGTAGTCTCAGGGTGGCCTCAAAGTCGTGGCAATCCTACTACCTCTGCCTCCAGAGTGCTGGGATTAAAGGTATGTGCCACCACGCCCTGCTTTAGCCCCAGAATTCTTGAACATTCTGTCTCCCTGCTGAAGCTAACTGCCTCTTTCTGTCACATCTATTCTTGGGATAAGGAAACGTGCTTGGTTCCTGGTGGCCACAGGTTATTGGATCCGGTCAGGAGAAGTAGGTAGTTTCCATGGCTCTACCTTACCTGATGGGCTCTTGGCCAGGTCACTGGATTTTCTACTTCTTCCTTTTGAGGCAGGAGAAAAATAATTAAACTCAATCTTATCCATTTCAAGCAATACTTGAGAAGTAATTGCGTGATGGAATCACCAAAGTGAATAAAACCCAACTTGTTTACCCATGAACTTACAGTCAGGCAGGTGGTGGGGGTGAGGGAGAGCCAACAGTAAGATATGAATCAGAAGTTTGATTATAGAGCTCGAGAGATGGCTTAGCGGCCAAGATGCTTGCCAGCAAAGCCAACGGACCCAGGCTCAATTCCCCAGGACCCACATAAAGCCAGAAGCACACGGTGGCACATGTGTCTGGAGTTCATTTGCAGTGGCTATTGGCCCCAGGTACGCCCATCCTCTCTCTGCCTCTTTCTCTCTCTCTCAAATAAATAAAAACATAAATAAAATATAGTTAGCTGGGTGTGGTGGCGCACGCCTTTAATCCCAGCATTTGGGAGGCAGAGGTAGGAGGATCTCTGTGAGTTCGAGGCCACCCGGACACTACATAGTGAATTCCAGGTCAGCCTGGGCTAGAGTGAAACCCTACCTCGAAAAACCAAAAGATAAATAATAAATTAATTAATTATTAAATATTAAAAAATAAGTATGATCTTATATAAACACCTATTTTTTGTTTTTGGTTTTTTTTTTTTGGTGATCATAGAGATCGAACCGTAGGGCTTTGTGCCTGCTAGACAAGTGCTGTACCATTGAGCTACAGTCCCCAAATGATTACAGATGTTGATAATCAAGAACAAATATTAGCCAGGCAGCTGCAGTGGCTGAGGCCCTGGCACACCAATTCTCTCTCCTCCCTCTCTCTCCCTAAAAAAATTAAAGGAAATTAAACTAAAAATTAAAAAAAAAAAAAAAGAGCCGGCGTGGTGGTGGTGCAGCGCTTTTAATCCCAGCATTTGGGAGGCAGAGGTAGGAGATTGCTATGAGTTCGAGGCCACCCTGAGACTACAGAGTGAATTCCAGGTCAGCCTGGGCTAGAGTGAGGCCCTACTCGAAAAACTTGGAACTCACTATCTCGTGGGTCCAGGCTGGTCTCAGACTCATAGTGATCCTTCTACCTCAGTCTCCCAAGTGCTGGGATTATAGGCATGGGCCGCTGTGTTCGGCCGGTTCTCCCCATTTCATATATGAAAACACTGAGGCTCAAGGAGCTCAACGAGGGCTGGGGATGTAGCTCAGAGACTGCTTGTCCAGCAACATGCCAAAGCTTAGCATTTAGAGGCTAGAGTTTCTTTTTTAAAAAATATATTATTTGCCAGGCGTGGTGGCGCAAACCTTTAATCCCAGCACTCGGGAGGCAGAGGTAGGAGGCTCGCTATGAGTTCAAGGTCACCCTGAGACTACATAGAGAATTCCAGGTCAGCCTGAGCTAGAGTGAAACTCTACCTTGAAATATATATATATATGTAATTTATTTACCTATGTATATATTTATGAGAGAATGGGCACACCAGGGCCTCTAGCCACTACAAACAAACTCCAGATGCATGTGCCACCATGTGCCTCTGGCTTTCGTGGGTCCTGGGGAATCAAACCCGGGTCCTTAGGCTTTGCAACAAAGCGCCTTAACCACTAAGCCATCTCTCCAGTCCGAGGCTGGATTTTCACAGGCAGTCTGAGCTGTGACCACCACAAGTGGGCAGGAAGAGAGAGAGACACACACATATTGTGTGTCTGGTGGAACGGATGGCCTGATGCTATAGCAACATGTTGGTGTGTATAACTAGTAAGAGTGCCCACCGTAAGGCAGGGTCAGTGATGCAGGGGTGTACCCGAAGTTCTCTGGCCGCCCCAGGTGAGCCCATCAGGAGCCCCAGGTAAGTGCACGGGGGTGCTGCGTCAGCACACGCGTGTACACGTGCACACACACACACACACACACACACACATCTACTACAGTGATGGTAACAACACGAAGGAGGAGAATAGGGAAAGGAAGGATGTAGGCAACTGGTTTGATTGAAAGGGGTGAGGGATGGGTCAGAGTCGGCTCCAAGGGTTTGGAGGCCGATGAGGCAGAACAAAGACTTCCGGAAATGGACACTGTCATGAGGAGCTGAGTTGTAGCAAAGTTTCTGGAAGTGGTCTAATGCTCGCTTGTTTTTGTTGTTTTTTTTTTTAAGTTTTATTTTTATTTATTACAGAGAGAGAGTGTGAGAATAGGTGCACCAGGGCCTCTAGCCACTACAAATGAACTCCAGACACATGTGCCACCGTGTGCATCTGGCTTACGTGGGACCTGGAGAATCGAACTTACGTCCTTGGGCTTCACAGGCATGCACCTTAACCTCTAAGCCATCTCTCCAGCCCATTTTTTAATTTTTTTTTCATAAAGAATGACTCTGCCATCCTTTTTTAAAAAACTGTTTATTTTTATTTATTTTTATTTGAGAGTGACAGACAGAGAGAGAGAATGGGCACACCAGGGCCGCCAGCCACTGGAAATGAACTCCAGACGCATGTGCCACCTTGTGCATCTGGCTTATGTGGGTACTGGGGAATTGAACCTGGGTCCTTTGTCTTTGCAGGCAAGTGCCTTGACCGCTGAGCCATCTCTCCAGCCTTTATTTATTCATTTGAGAGAGGGAGAGAGCGTACGAGGCAGAGAGGGAGAAAATGGGTGCACCAGGGCCTCTAGCTACTGCAAACAAACTCCATATGATTGTGCCACCTTGTGCATCTGGCTTACGTGGGTACTGGGGAATTGAACCTGGGTCCTTTGTCTTTGCAGGCAAGTGCCTTAACTGCTGAGCCATCTCTCCATCTTCGAGGTAGGGTCTCACTCTGGCCCAGGCTGACCTGGAATTCACTATGTAGTCTCAGGGTGGCCTCGAACTCTCAGTGATTCTCCTACCTCTGCCTCCCAAGTGCTGGGATTAAAGGCGTGCGCCACCACACCCAGCTGCTTTATTTATTTTTTATTTATTTATTTTTTGTATGTTGTGTAGATGAGGTAACAGACGTTAAACCGTCTGGGCATGTGCTGTGGAGCTCAGGTCTGGTGACTCCTTAGCCCTTGCTTTCCCCTGTCACGTGGCCGTGCAGGGAAGCCTGTCAGGGTGCGAAGAGGCCTTCAGCTTCCTCAGTTTGTTCGGATGAGGATCTGGATTCTAGGCCTGGGGTTGGGGTGAGAGGTTCACATTTGTGAGGTCTTCAGACAGAGGAGTTTTTATTTAAAATTAAGGGAAGAAGCCAGGCGTGATGGCATACACTTTTATTCCCAGCACTCGGGAGGCAGAGGTAGGAGGACTGCCGTGAGTTCGAGGCCACCCTGAGACTCCATAGTGAATTCCAGGTCAGCCTGGGCCAGAGCGAGACCCTACCTCAAGAAACCAAAATAAATAAAATTAAGGGAAGAAATGAAACAATTGAGATGAATGACAATAGAAAAATAAAAGAAAGCCCCTCCGAAATTGCCATGTTTGCCAGGCATAGTCACACCTTTAGTCCCAGCACTCGGGAGGCAGAGGTAGGAGGATTGCCGTGAGTTCGAGGCCACCCTGAGACTACATAGTGAATTGCAGGTCAGGCTGGGCTGGAGTGAGACCCTACCTTGAAAAACCAAAATAATAATAATAATAAATAAAAATAAAATAATAGCAGCCCCACATTTTGGGAGTTAAGAGCAGAAGTGGAGAGCATAGTAGAAGCGTGAGGATGGTGCGGATTCATGGGTGACGGCAAGGCCAAATGTCCGGGCAGAATTCAAAGGCCACTTACTGAATCCTGATTGTATGCCAAGTGCCTTTGTGCTGACGATGAGATGAAAAGAGAGGAGACCACCGGGCTTGGGAGACGGGAAAACCAGGTGAAGGTCATGTGAACCTGAGCGCTAAGTGCCAACACTCACTAAGTGCCAACACTGGTTGCCATCTGCCAAGCGGCTCCCAGTCGGCTGCCTAGGCCCCCTGGGAACCCAGGGTGTGTGGCTGTGTGGCCGGCTCTGGCCAGGACTTCTTGGTGACTTTCACATCTTTCTCTCGGTGAGTAGCCTGTAAGGTTTTAAAGAAAGATTCTTTTTTTTTGGTTTTTCGAGGTAGGGTCTCGCTCTAGCCCAGGCTGACATGGAATTCACTACAGAGTCTCAGGGTGGCCTCGAATTCATGGCGATCCTCCTACCTCTGCCTCCCGAGTGCTGGGATTAAAGGCATGCGCCACCACGCCCGGCTTAAAGGAAGATTCTCTATGAGGCTGAGTAGCCCAGTGTTTTGGGGCATTTGCCTAGTATGCACAAAGCTCTGGGTTCAATCACCACCATTACACACACACACACACACACACACACACACACACACACACACGTGATTTTACAATGGCATCGCCAGTACTTTCTGTGCAGTACCCTGTTCCCTGCCCTCTTCACTTTCCTTTCAGATCTTACAGAAAAGACTCAGAGTTCTTCAGTGGTTACCGTAACACTCCATGAAGTCAATGCTAATTTGCATAATATTAAAAAAAACAAAAAACAGAAAAAAAGGGCTGGAGAGAAGGCTTAATGGTTAAGGCGTATGCCTGTGAAGCCTAAGAACTCCGGTTCGATTCTCCAGGTCCCACGTAAGCCAGATGCACATGGTGGCCCATGTGTCTGGAGTTCATTTGCAGTGGCTAGAGGACCTAGTGTGCCCATTCTCTCTCTCTCTCTCTAATAAATAAATAAATAATTAAAAAAACCCAAGATGTTCTGATGTTCTGGGCTGGAGAGATGGCTTAGCGGTTAAGGCAAACTCCAGACACATGAGCTAACATATACATCTGGCTTATATGAATACTGAGAAGTCAAACCTGGGTCTTTAGGCTTCACAGACAAGTGCCTTAACCACCAAGCCATCTCTCCAGCCCAGCATCCAGTTTTTTGTTTTTTTTTTTTCAAGGTAGGGTCTCACTCTAGCTCAGGCTGTCCTGGAAATCACTCTGTAGTCTCAGGGTGGCCTTGAACTCACGGTGATCCTCCTATCTCTGCCTTCCCCAATTGCTGAGATTAAAGGCTTGCACCACCACACCCGGCTTTAGTTTTTGTTATATATTTTTTTAAGATTTATTTTTATGTATTTATTAGAGGCATAAAAGAGAGAGAGAGGGAGAGAATAAGTGCACCAGAGCCTCCAGCCACTGCAAACAAACTCCAGACACGTGTGCCACCATGTGCATCTGGATTATGTGGGACCTGGAGAATCAATCCTTGGTCCTTAGGATTCACAGGCAAGTGCCTTAACCGCCAAGCCATCTCTCCAGCCCAGCATCCAGCCTATTTTTTTTTTAATTTTATTTATTTGAGAGATTGAAGAAGAGAGAGAGAGAATGGGTGCTCCTGGGCCTTCAGCCAGTGCAAACAAACTCCAGACGCATGCACCACCTTGTGCATCTGGCTTATGTGGGTCCTGGGGAATCAAACCGAGGTCCTTTGGCTTTGCAGGCAAGCGCCTTAACTGCCAAGCCATCTCTCCAGCCCCCAGCATCCAGCTTTTTATGTGTGTCCCGAGGATTTTGTTTATGCAGCCAGCACTCTATCCGAGTCATCTCCCAAGCCCTGTGTTCTGCTTTTTAGAGGACTGCTAATTAGAATTACAGCAGGAGAATGAAAATGGGACTTAGCAGGAGTCTGTCTGGAAGAGAACAGGAAAGTACGAAGATGAAAGATAGTGTCTGCAAAACGCTGTTTCTAGAGCCAGAGCGCTGGACATGACCATAAATATGCCGGAGTGGCTTGGGAGACAGTCTGATGCGGGCGAGGTTGTAAAGAAAAGGCACCAGGTGACCTGATGGCGGCCCCAGTTCCACCAACTCGTCACTTCCGTGAGTTCAAACAAAGCCCTTCAGTTCTTTTGGTCCTGGTTTTTCTGATCTGGAAAATGAGGTAAAGAAAGCGAAAGTGAAATTTCATTCGCAGTCGCCCGACCCTGCCACCTGGCCTACTTCTGTGTAACCTCCCGCTCGGGCAGAGCAGCGATGTCACGGGAGGGGACAGACATGAAGGACTGCGTAGTGGATGTCTGAGAAACTGGGTCGTTGATCTCTGGGTGCATTTTGTTAGCTCCTGTCTTGAAGAGTTTTGTGTAACTCTTAGAATACTCTTTAAATTTTTTTTTTTTTAAGTTAAGAGCTGGAGAGATGGCTTAGCGGTTAAGCGCTTGCCCGTGAAGCTTAAGGACCCCAGTTCGAGGCTCAATTCCCCAGGACCCACGTTAGCCGGATGCACAAGGGGGCGCACGCGTCTGGAGTTTGTTTGCAGTGGCTGGAGGCCCTGGCGCGCCCATTCTGTCTCTCTATCTGCCTCTTTCTCTGTCTGTCACTTTCAAATAAATAAATTAAAATTAACAAAAAAAAATTTTTTTTAAGTTAAAAAGGGCTGGAGAGATGGCTTAGTGGTTAAGGCGTTTGCCTGTGAAGTTAAGGACCTGGGTTCTCTTCCCCAGGACCCACATAAAGCCAGATGCACAAGGTGGCGCATGCATCTGGACTTTATTTGCAGTGGCTAGAGGCCCTGGCATACCTATTCTCTCTCTGTCTCTTACTCTCTCTCCCCCTTTCTCTCTGTCTCAAATAAAAATAAATTTAAAAAAAATTTTAAAAAGAGAATCCTCCTCTTAGTCAGGCGCGCCATGATATTATTGCCAGGTAAGGTGGCTTTGCCAATAGTTCGAAGATTTGTTAGGAGTGAGTTGGTTCTTTTCCCTATGAGAAGTGGGTTAACTGACAAAGGATTTGGGGGTCTGGTTAGGTTTGGTTCGTGGTGGTTTGACTCAGGTGTCCCCCATAAGCTTAGGTGTTCTGAATGCTAGGTTCCCAGCTGATGGAGATTTGGGAATTAACATCTCCTGGAGGGAGTGTATTTTGGGGGGCGGGCTTGTGGGTGTTACAGCCAGTGTCCCCTTGTTAGTGTTTGGCACACTCTCCTGTTGCTATTGTCCACCTTATATTGGCCAGGAGGTGGTGTCCACCCTCTCCTCATGCCATCATTGTCCCCTGCCATCATGGAGCTTCCTCTTGAGTCTGTAAGCCAAAAGTAAACCTTTTTTTTTTTTTTCCCACAAGCTGCTCTTGGTCGGGTGATTTCTGCCAGCAATGCGAACCTGACTGCAACACAGCTGGAGTAATGTGACTTGACTCACTGCTCAAGTGAACAGCTGACAGGAGCCACGGATTGCAGGACCACATTTTTTTTCTTTCTTTTTAGCCCACGCTGACCTCAAACTCCTGATCCTCCTGCCTCCACATCTTCAGCAATATCCTACCAGTGTGTGCCACCACAGCCGGCAGGACCACATTTTGAAATGAAGTGCATCTTGGGCTGGAGAGATGGCTTAATGGTTAAGGCATTTGCCTGCAAAGCCAAAGGACCCAGGTTCAATTCCCCAGGACCCATGTAAGCCAGATGCAGAAAATGGCGCATGCATCTGGAGTTCGTTTGGAGTGGCTGGAGGCCCTGGCACGCCCAATGCTGCCTCTTTCGCTCGCTCTCTCTCAAATAAATTTCATATATACATAAAATTAGGTGCATCTTAGAGAGGCAGGGTGCAAGAGATTTGAGGAGGAATTTAGCTCGCTTAGAGTACCCATGCCACACAACACAAGTGATTAGGAAGTGAAAAGTGGGCGTGTCAGTGATGCTGGGAGGCCGATATCAGTAGTGCCCGTGCGATATCAGTAGTGCCCGTGCGATATCAGTAGTGCCCGTTAGCTAAGTAAGAGCTGTAGGTGAGCTGGAGAGATGGCTTAGTGATTGAGGCACTTGCCTGTGAAGCCTAAGGACCCATGTTTGACTCTCTAGGTCCCATGTAAGCCAGACGCATAGATGCAAAGGTGATGTAAGCACACACGCACACAAGATGGCACACGTGTCTGACGTTTGATTGCAGTGGTTGGAGGCCCTGGTGTGCCAATTCTCTCTCTCTCATAAAAAATAAACAGTTTTTTTTTTTTTAAAAGAGATGTTGGCTCTTTTGGAGTATCAAGGGGAGCTTAGAACAGAAGTCGAGATGCCCACGATGTACCCTCCTGTCTGCCCCTTTAAGAAATGCATGGAATTTTTCATCTGAATGCGCTTTTCACGTTTCTCATCCACTTAGAAGGTCGTTCCGAGATGACCAGTTATTGCTGTACTTACTCTGTTGGGCACTTAAGTTGTTTCTTCAGTTTGATTGTCCTGGGGTTAAGAGCATTCCCTTTGCAGAACCGTCATACCCGGACGCCCACCCCCCCTCAACTCAGGCTGTTTCCCTTTGGTTTTGGATGTGGAGTGGCTGAGTTAATGGTAGAAATAAACAAGCACTTGGAATTCTTTAAATGTATGAATGGAGATAAAAGTGGAAACGACACTGATCCTAGTTTGGATACAACACTTATTCCTGTCTCTGGGGGTGGGGGAAGGTCAAAAGCCTCAAACTTAAGTTTCTTTCCTTAATTTTTTTATTGCCCCCCCCCACGCCTATTTCTCAGGAGTTCTACTCAATATTAAGCATAGTAATCACTCCTCATATGAAAACAGACTATGTCTTTTATGGACTTCGTTGACATTTTTATGTTTAGAATGAATATAGTTTACCTCAACTTAGAAACAAATGGTTTTCCATTTTAAACCTTTTTGCTTTCTGGCAGACATTACAGTGGGTACAGTAACGTAATAAACGTACGTACGTGCCATCTGGCTTCCACAGTGGATGGTGTGTGTGTGTGTGTGTGTGTGTGTGTGTGTGTGTGTGTGTTTCATTTGCACCCCTGCCTAATCTCTCTTTGCCTTGGAGTTATGTGAAGCACATTCCTGACATGTCATCTCCTCTGTAAACATTTCATGTATTGAAGATACAAAAGCTCTGTAAACTTATTCCAGTGATGTAGAGGGTCGGCGAAGAGGCTTGGCTCAGGAGTGTTTGGGTTCTTTTCAGCACAAAAAAAGAATGAACACAGGGGCTGGAGAGATGGCTCAGCGGTTAAGGCACTTGCCTGCAAAGCCTAATGACCTGTGTTCGATTCCCCAGCACGCACATAAAGCCATTTTCACAAAGTGGAGCATGCATCTGGAGTTCATTTGCGGTGGTTGGAAGCCCTGGTGTGTTCTCTCTCTCTCTTTCTGCATGCAAGTAAAAAAATAACATAAAATAAAAAAGAATGAGTATAGGAAATGAAGTAAAGCAAGCAGGTTTTAAATATTTTATTTTTAGATAAAGAAAAAGGGAGAGAGAGAATGGGCACGCCAGGGTCCCCAGCCACTGCACACGAACTTCAGTCGCGTGCGCCCCCTTGTGCATCTGGCTAATGTGGATCCTGGGGAATCAATCCTGGGTCCTTTGACTTTGCAGGCAAACGCCTTAACTGTTAAGCCATCTTTTCAGCCCCAAGCAGGTTTCATTTAGTCAAATGTGAAAGTAAGCAAAAGCTCCCTTCAGGAGCTAGAGGGATGGCTTCGTGGTTAAGGCGCTTGCCTGTGAGGCCTAAAGACCTAGGTTCACTTCCCCAGGACCCACATAAGCCAGATGTACAAAGTGGCGCATTCTTCTGGAGTCCGTTTGCAGTGACTAGAGGCCCTGGTGCACCCATTGTCTCTATCTCTCTTCTCTCTATCTCTGTCTCTCTGCTTGCAAATAAATAAATAAATATGGGGGGGGGGAAGCTCCCTTTAGCATATGAAGGGACCCTGAGCAAGATGGCCGATGATCTCTGTCTGACCACTTTTTTATATATATATATTAAGGAGTTTGGGTTTTTTTTAAAAGAATTTTATTTATTTATTTGCAATCAGAGAGAGAGAGATAGAAGAAAGACACATAGAGAGAGAGGGAGAGAGAATGGGCATGCCATGGCCTCCAGCTACTGCAAACGAACTCCAGATGCCTGTGCCCCTTGTGCATCTGGCTTACGTGGGTCCTGGGGAATCGAACCTGGGTCCTTTGGCTTCGCAGGAAAACGCCTTAACCACTAAGCCATTTCTCCAGCCCTCATTTTTTTTTTTTAATCTAGGATCATAGCCCCTTCCCCAGCCTACACCATGTCTATCCCTATAGTGTCTCACCTGTGCGTGCATTCTTAGTTAATAGTGGATTGGATGCCCTGTTTCCACTAGCAGGGCAGGGGTTTTCTGGTTGGAGCCCCTACCCCCCTACTCTCCTCCCCCTCAGGCCATGAGCACGGAAACACTTAACTAGTGGCCTTGGCTTGTGGTTTGAAGGAAGGACTGCATCTTCTCTCTGGAGGCGTTTCCTCCCCTCACGCCCCCGGGCGGGGGGTAAGGACCAAGACAGCATAAGGTCAGGGCTCACAATCTTCTCCCTAACTGCATTCCTTGTATCTCTGCCTCACCAATACCAGCAACATAAAAAATCAGCAATTCCGGGCTGGAGAGATGGCTTAGCTCTTAAGACGCTTGCCTGTAAAGCCCAAGGACCCATGTTCTACACTCCAGGTCCCACGTAAGCCAGACGCACAAGGTGACGCAAGTGTGCGAGGTCGCACATGCACACGAGATGGCGCACTTGTCTGGACTTCTTTTGCAGTGGCTGGAGCCCTGGTGCGCGAATTTTCTCTTGTGCTCTCTCTTTCTCGCTCTCTCATAAAGAAATGCCAATTTTTTTTTTTTTTTTTTTTAGCAATTCCTTAATATCAAGTATCTAATCAGTACTCACAGCTCACACTCGTTTTTAAATTTGGATTTTGTTCTTGTTAAGTTTCTGCTTTTTGAGCATCTCACCACAAAGCTCAGGCCAGCCTTGAACTTTTGATCCCCACACCACCATACCTGATCGCTCACTATTTGTTCTTGTAGTTTGATTATTTGAGTTGAGATTCACATGAGGTCTACATATGAAGGCTGGTTGCTATATCATGTGGGTTTTTAGTAATATTTTATTTTATTAATTTACTTGAAAGAGAGAAAGAAGCAGAGAGAGAGAGAGAGGTGCCAGGGCCTCCAGCTGCTGCAAATGAACCCCAGAGGTGCGTGCCACCTTATGTATCTGGCTTATGTGGGTCCTGGGGAATCAAGCCTGGATCCTTTGGCTTTGCAGGCAAGCACCTTAACCACTAATCCATCTCCCCAGCCCTCAGACATTTTGAACTGTGCTTCTCCTCCCTCCTTTGTAAAAAATTTTTTCTTTGCTTATTTTATGATCGTTCTGTTGTTAAAGAAAAACAGGATCATATGCCTTACATAGTTTTTATGATCCCGTTTTGTGTATACTCTGTTACTGAGTAATCTTTTTTCCTTTCTCCTTTTCTTTTCTTTTTTTGTCACGGTCTCACTCTAGTACAAGCTGACCTGAAACTCCTCTGTAACCCAGGCTGCCCGTAACTCATTACCATCCCCCTACTTCACCCTCCCCGAGTGCTCAGACTAAACCCTGCGTACCTCCATGCTCAGTTGAAACTGAGTACTTTATTTTTTTTTAAATGTGTTTTTAGGTGAATGCAAATGTTTTTACTTTATATTGAAAAGAAAATCTGGTTGTGGAGATTGAAGACTTGACCAAGCAGGAAGAGCCGGGCATCAGGCAGCGTCACACCTCCACGCCTGTTCCCCACGTGTTGGAAGATGTAGAGGTGTCACTTCACCCAGTGAAATGCACTTGGCTGGAACATTCTAGCCATTCCTTGTCAATAACACCAGGCAGTTGTTTCCGGCAGAAAGATGGAAGGGCAGTTTTTTCCAGTTGAATCTGCGGGGGGGGGAGGGGGGGTGAAGCTGGGTGGTAGAAAGTGCTTCCTGGGCTGGAGGGACGGCTTAGTGGTTAAGGAGCTCGCCTGCAAAGCCAAACGACTCGGGTTCAATTCCCCAAGACCCACGCAGGCCAGATGCACAAAGTGGTGCATGCGTCTGAGTTCGTTTGCAGAGGCTCGAGGCCCTGACACACTCATTCTCTCTCTCAAATAAATCTGTATGAGTGTGTGTGTGTATATATATATATATATATATATATATATATATATATATTTGTGGGGGGGGGGTTTCGAGGTAGGATTTCACTCTAGCTCAGGCTGACCTAAAATTCACCATATAGTTTCAGGGTGGCCCCGAACTCGTGGTGATCATCCTACCTCTGCCTCCCGAATGATAGAATTAAAGGCGTGTGCCACTACACCTGGCAAAATAAAAAAAAAAAAAAATTTTTTTTAAGAGAAAGTGCTTCCAACCTTTGGCCCCAGCCACCCTCTCTCTGTGGCTGCGAGGGACAGTCCCTTGAGGAGTATTCATTCCAGTGGAAACAGGGTCAGAGCGTCATCTGGATTGGGAAAGACTTCCTGAGGTCCCCTGACCCCACCTGGAAACCTTAACACAGGATTCCAGCGTCAGAGCTCCCAGAACAAAGGCGAGCCAATCCCATAGCTGACATCTCCCGGCTCTCTTTTCTTTTGCTCTTCAGTGACACAGGTGATCAAATTGCATCCCTTCCACTGTGTGCACACACATACATGTACATGTGCTGTGTGAGGGCCAGAGCTACACAGAAAGAGGGCGGGGCATTCACTATGTAGTCTCAGGGTGGCCTTGAACTCTTGACGATCCTCCTACCTCTGCCTCCCGAGTGCTGGGATTAAAGGCGTGCGCCACCACACCCGGCCAACACCATGCTATTCTTTTTTTTTTTATTTTTTTGTTTATTTTTATTTATTTATTTATTTGAGAGAGAGAGAGAGAGAGAGAATGGGCACGCCAGGGCCTCCAGCCACTGCAGACGAACTCCAGATGCATGCGCCACCTTGTGCATCTGGCTTACGTGGGTCCTGGGGAATGGAGCCTTGAACCCTTGAACCAGGGTCCTTAGGCTTTACAGGCAAGTGCTTAACCGCTAAGCCATCTCTCCAGCCCACCGTGCTATTCTTGACTTTGGATACTAGAATGTGTCTCAAAGCTGTGCTGACCTAGGGTCTTGTAGATTGATTTTCTCCTCCACTTGATGTGTATGTGTGTGGGGGGGGGGGAGGTGCTGCAAATCCAAGTACCTCTTTTTTTTTTTTTTCCTCCTTGGCCTTCTCTATGCAGGTAAAAGGAAGTAACCACAGGGCAGAAACCCTGTCATTAGAGTATGTCATGTCTGGAGTACCTGTCAGCACTTGGTTGTGATCGTGGTATTTGGTGTTCCCTGTTTTGAGCTGACGTTCACCTCCTCACGCAGCAGTCTGCCCCGTTAGGAGCTGGCACTGGGCTTGGCAGTGTGTGGCTGTGGCTGGGAAAGCCGTCCAAGGAGAGGGTCAGCCGCTCCCTTTGGATGTGACATAGAAGGATGAAGGCTGTGCCTTTCTCACGAGGGGCATCCCCTACAGATCCAGTGAGGTGGCTTTCTTTGCCTTCTGTGTCCTGGCTGTGCCCGCCTGGTGAGGAGCCAGGGCCCTGGAGCCCCCGCCCCCCCCACACACACACACCGAGAAGCCAGTTGATCTTTACTTGGCTGTCGCTGAAGACGGACAAATGATTAACCCCTGCGGTCCCTGGTTTACACCTGAGCATGGTCAGGACTTTGAAAAACCTTTTGAGCTGCAGGCAAGAAACTGTTTCTCCAACCTCTGTCCAGCTGGGTGGCTCTGCCTGGAGCCCGGGTTGGCGACTGTTCCTTAAGAGAGAGCGGTGGGCAGGGTCTGCGGGGAGAAGACGCCTCCAACTGCTGCTGGCCCTTTGGTGCCCCCCCCCCTGCCCGAGCAAGGAGGTAAGGAAAGGGGCCCTGAGATGACCAGGGGCGGGGAGACAGGAAAGCAGCTGTCATTTGAAGACTGCTGAGTGGGAACTACTTCTGGCCTGTCGCCCGTCCGGGCAGCTTCCTTCCCCCGACAGGATGGCTCTGCGGGCCTGGCTGCCTGCCACTTGGCAGTGGCCTCTGCACATGACTCCCCCGGTCTATCCAAGGTCCAAGGGAGTGAGTGGGAAGGACCCAGGGCTGCCTCGCCTCATCTCAGGCACGCCGTGCACAGAGATTTCTTGTCAGTTGCCTCCCCAGGATGGGAAATATCCTGAACCACCAGACACGGGCGAGTCCTGACTTGGGGGGGTCAGTGGCCCACCTGCTCGGTGTCCTTCACACGTGACAGGGGTCATTCATTCCAAGTTACCAGGGGCAGCAGAGAGGGGCCCAGCGAGCTGCAGTGAATTGTCTAGGTCTGTTCCAACGGGACACTGCCTCCCAGTTTGAGATTGCCGTTGTCATCAGGCTCGTCCTGACCGGAAGGTGGCAGGGCAGGTGTGGTGGGGTCCTAAGTGCCATCGTTGGCAGGCGGAGAGCGGCCAGTGTTTTGTCTCCCAGCGGCTGTGACGCGTGGTACTATTTCTGGCCGTGGTTTTGCTCTGCTAAATCCAGGAAGGTGGGTGCTAGCACGGGCTGCGTGGGTCTGCTCTGACCCATCCACAGGAAGTCAGGTCTGATCCTCAAAGGAGTGGGGCTCCTGCTCAGAAGGGTAGATTTTATAGGACATTTCAGTGACCTCAGATTAAATTGTGTTTGTGGCTCTCTACTGGCTTCACTTCCTGGTCCTTCTCCTTTTTTTTTTTTTTTTTGGTAAAATATTTTATTTATTTATTTATTTATTTAATGTGAGAGAGAGAGAGAGAGAATGGGCACACCAGGGCCTCGAGCCACTGTAAATGAACTCCAGGCCCATGTGCCACCTTGTGCATCTGGCTTTATGTGGATACTGGGGAATCAAACCTGGGTCCTTTGGCTTTGCAGGCCGGTGCCCTAACTGCTAAGCCATCTCTGCAGCCACACCAATAGGTTCTTTAGTGGTTGTTATAATTATTTTTTTTAAATATCTAATTAATTTATTTGAGAGAGAGAGAGAAAGAGGCAGATAGAGAGAGAAAGAAAATGGGCATAGCAGGGCCTCCAGCCACTGCAAATGAACTCCAGACACTTGCACCACCTTGTGCATCTGGCTTTACATGGGTATTGGGGAATCAAACCTAGGTCCTTTGGCTTTGCAGGCATGCACCTTAACTGCTAAGCCATCTCTCCAGCCCCTCTTCTCCCTTTTTTTTTTTTTGGTTTTTCGAGGTAGAGTCTCACTCTAGCCCAGGCTGACTTGGAATTCACTATGTAGTCTCAGGGTGGCCTCGAACTCATGGTGATCCTCCTACCTCTGCCTCCTGAGTGCTGGGATTAAAGGCGTGCTCCACCACGCCCGGCCATCTTCTTCTTTTTTAGAAGATACATAGGACTGCAGGGAAGGCCTAGTGTGTAAAAACACTTGTTGCGCAGGCCTGAGGACCTGAGTTCAGATCCCCCAGACCCGTGTGAAGCTGCATAGAGTAGTGTGCATCTGCAGTCCCAGGGCTGCTGGGGTCAGGTGGGAGGCAGACCTTCCGGGAAGCTCCTAGTCTGGGATCCGAAGTCGGAAGCAACAAAGAGACCCTCGAACAAAGTGGAAGGCAAGGACTGACACTCCAGGTTGTCTCCGGACCTGCACATCCATACCTACATGCACGCACGCACAGATACCTTGTAGCCTGGGTGTAGAGTATGCACGAAGCCCTGGGTTTGATCCCAAGCACTGCATTAACTGGCTATGGTGGCACATGCCTGTAATTCTAGCACTTGGGGGGTGGATGCAGGAAGATCAGAAGTTCAAGGTCATACTTGGCTACAGAGGGAGTTTGAGGCCAGCCTGAGCTAAAGACCCTGTCTCCAAACTAAAACAAAACAAAACAACAACAACAAAAAACTAGATACTTTTTATCACATTTACTTCCACTTTGCAACAATGTCTTCAAAGTGAGCTGATGAGTCATCTTTCCGATGGTGTTGAGTCTAGAAGGCACTTGAGCATTTTCCTAGTCACTTTTTAGGGGAGTAAACATTTTATTATTATTATTATTATTATTATTATTTTAGAAAGAGCAACAGAGAGAGACAGAGAATTGGCGCACTAGGGCCACTGCGATCAAACTCCAGACACTTGCGCCACCTAGTGGGCATGTGCGACCTTACGCTTGCCTGGCCTTTGTGCATCTGGCTTAAGTGGAACTTGGAGAGTGGGCTTTGCAGGCAAGTGCCTTAGCCGCTAAGCCATCTCTCCTGCCCAGGAAGTAAACATTCTTTGTGTGTGTTGGGTCTATATTGAAAATTCTAGAAACTGGGATTTGTATTTTGGGGATATTGGCCAGTCTCACCCTAGCATGTGTGATCTTCAAGAGAAAGGCTGTCTGAAGGTGGTTGTGAGAAGGTGTTTGGGGGTATTGACAGGGTGCAGCTGAAATTGTCTAATGAAACAGACCATTGCACCTCCCTGGATTGACTCATCTGTTCCTCCCAGGTGACTGCAAGACAACTCCAGCACATTCAAACCCAGCCCCCTTCAGAAGTCGAAGCCCAGAGGGGCAAACTGTGCCCAGAGTCACACAGCTCAGTGGCAGCACTGTCTGCATGCAGGCCTCTCTCCTGTCACCACATACTGTTCTTTTGTCTACGTCAGTGATTAGAACTAGATGTGTAATTAGTTTTGCCTATCTGACTACTCCCTCCACTCTTCTGTTCTTCCCCCTTCCGTGTCTATCCCTTCTTTAAAAAAAAAAAAAAAAATTGCCAGGCATGGTGGTGCATGCCTTTAATCCCAGCACATGGGAGGCAGAGGTAGGAGGATTGCTGTGAGTTCGAGGCCACCCTGAAACTACATAGTGAATTCCAGGTCAGACTGGGCTAGAGCAAGACTCTGCCTTGAAAAATAAAAAAATAATAATAATAAAAAATAAAAAATTTATTTATGCCAGATGTAGTGGTGCACACCTTTAGTCCGAGCACTTGGGAGGCCGAGGTAGGAGGATCACCATGAGTTTGAGGTCACCCTGAGACTACAGAGTGAATTCCAGGTCAGCCTGGGTGAGAGCGAGACACTACCTTGAAGAAACATATATATATAGGGAGAATGGGTGTGCCAGGGCCTCTAGCCACTGCAAATGAACTCCAGGTGCCTACGTCACCTTGTGCATCTGGCTTACTTGGGTCCTAGGGATTCAAACCTGGGTCCTTAGGCTTTGCAGGCAAGTGCCTTAACTGCTAAGCCATCTCTCCAGCCCTTTTATCCCTTCTTGTTGGGGGTGCAGGCTCCTTCACAGATGGTGTAAGTCAGAGCTTGCTGAACCTCATGCCCATTCCTTTTTTTTTCTTCTTGAGGTAGGGTCTCACTGTAGCCCAGGCTGACCTGGAATTCACTATGTAGTCTCAGGGTGGCCTCGAACTCACGGCGATCCTCCTACCTCTGCCTCCCGAGTGCTGGGATTAAAGGCCTTCTGTGTCCTGGCTGTGCCCGCCTGGTGAGGAGCCAGGGCCCTGGAGCCCCCCCCCCCCCACCACCGAGAAGCCAGTTGATCTTTACTTGGCTGTCGCTGAAGACGGACAAATGATTAACCCCTGCGGTCCCTGGTTTACACCTGAGCATGGTCAGGACTTTAAAAAACCTTTTGAGCTGCAGGCAAGAAACTGTTTCTCCAGCCTCTGTCCAGCTGGGTGGCTCTGCCTGGAGCCCGGGTTGGCGACTGTTCCTTAAGAGAGAGCGGTGGGCAGGGTCTGCGGGGAGAAGACGCCTCCAACTGCTGCTGGCCCTTTGGTGTCCCCCCCCCCTGCCCGAGCAAGGAGGTAAGGAAAGGGGCCCTGAGATGACCAGGGGCGGGGAGACAGGAAAGCAGCTGTCATTTGAAGACTGCTGAGTGGGAACTACTTTTGGCCTGTCGCCCGTCCGGGCAGCTTCCTTCCCCCGACAGGATGGCTCTGCGGGCCTGGCTGCCTGCCACTTGGCAGTGGCCTCTGCACATGACTCCCCCGGTCTATCCAAGGTCCAAGGGAGTGAGTGGGAAGGACCCAGGGCTGCCTCGCCTCGTCTCAGGCACGCCGTGCACAGAGATTTCTTGTCAGTTGCCTCCCCGGGATGGGAAATATCGTGAACCACCAGACACGGGCGAGTCCTGACTTGGGGGGGGGTCAGTGGCCCACCTGCTCAGTGTCCTTCACACGTGACAGGGGTCATTCATTCCAAGTTACCAGGGGCAGCAGAGAGGGGCCCAGCGAGCTGCAGTGAATTGTCTAGGTCTGTTCAAACGGGACACTGCCTCCCAGTTTGAGATTGCCGTTGCCATCAGGCTCGTCCTGACCAGAAGGTGGCAGGGCAGGTGTGGTGGGGTCCTAAGTGCCATCGTTGGCAGGCGGAGAGCGGCCAGTGTTTTGTCTCCCAGCGGCTGTGACGCGTGGTACTATTTCTGGCCGTGGTTTTGCTCTGCTAAATCCAGGAAGGTGGGTGCTAGCACGGGCTGCGTGGGTCTGCTCTGATCCATCCACAGGAAGTCAGGTCTGATCCTCAAAGGAGTGGGCTCCTGCTCAGAAGGGTAGATTTTATAGGACATTTCAGTGACCTCAGATTAAATTGTGTTTGTGGCTCTCCTACTGGCTTCACTTCCTGGTCCTTCTCCTTTTTTTTTTTTTTTTGGTAAAATATTTTATTTTATTTATTTATTTTATTTGAGAGAGAGAGAGAGAGAGAGAGAATGGGCACACCAGGGCCTCTAGCCACTGTAAACGAACTCCAGGCCCATGTGCCACCTTGTGCATCTGGCTTTATGTGGATACTGGGGAATCAAACCTGGGGTCCTTTGGCTTTGCAGGCCGGTGCCCTAACTGCTAAGCCATCTCTACAGCCCCACCAATAGGTTCTTTAATGGTTGTTATAATTATTTTTTTTAAATATCTAACTAATTTATTTGAGAGAGAGAGAAAGAGGCAGATAGAGAGAGAAAGAAAATGGGCATAGCAGGGCCTCCAGCCACCGCAAATGAACTCCAGACACTTGCACCACCTTGTGCATCTGGCTTTACATGGGTATTGGGGAATCAAACCTAGGTCCTTTGGCTTTGCAGGCATGCACCTTAACTGCTAAGCCATCTCTCCAGCCCCTCTTCTCCTTTTTTTTTTGTTTTTGTTTTTCGAGGTAGAGTCTCACTCTAGCCCAAGCTGACCTTGAATTCACTATGGAATCTCAGGGTGGCCTCGAACTCATGGTGATCCTCCTACCTCTGCCTCCCGAGTGCTGGGATTAAAGGCGTGCGCCACCACGCCCGGCCCTCTTCTCCTTTTTTAGAAGATACATAGGACTGCAGGGAAGGCCTAGTGGGTAAAAACACTTGTTGCACAGGCCTGAGGACCTGAGTTCAGATCCCCCAGACCCGTGTGAAGCTGCATAGAGTAGTGTGCATCTGCAGTCCCAGGGCTGCTGGGGTCAGGTGGGAGGCAGACCTTCCAGGAAGAAGCTCCTAGTCTGGGATCCGAAGTCGGAAGCAACAAAGAGACCCTCAAACAAGGTGGAAGGCAAGGACTGACACTCCAGGTTGTCTCCGGACCTGCACATCTATACCTACGTGCACACACGCATGCACAGATACCTTATAGCCTGGGTGTAGAGTACGCACGAAGCCCTGGGTTTGATCCCAAGCACTGCATTAACTGGCTATGGTGGCAGATGCCTTATAATTCCAGCACTTGGGGGGTGGATGCAGGAAGATCAGAAGTTCAAGGTCATACTTGGCTACAGAGGGAGTTTGAGGCCAGCCTGAGCTAAAGACCCTGTCTCCAAACTAAAACAAAACAAAACAACAACAACAAAAAACTAGATACTTTTTATCACATTTACTTCCACTTTGCAACAATGTCTTCAAAGTGAGCTGATGAGTCATCTTTCCGATGGTGTTGAGTCTAGAAGGCACTTGAGCATTTTCCTAGTCACTTTTTAGGGGAGTAAACATTTTATTATTATTATTATTATTATTATTATTATTATTATTATTATTATTTTAGAAAGAGCAACAGAGAGAGACAGAGAATTGGCGCACTAGGGCCACTGCGATCAAACTCCAGACACTTGCGCCACCTAGTGGGCATGTGCGACCTTACGCTTGCCTGGCCTTTGTGCATCTGGCTTAAGTGGAACTTGGAGAGTGGGCTTTGCAGGCAAGTGCCTTAGCCGCTAAGCCATCTCTCCTGCCCAGGAAGTAAACATTCTTTGTGTGTGTTGGGTCTATATTGAAAATTCTAGAAACTGGGATTTGTATTTTGGGGATATTGGCCAGTCTCACCCTAGCATGTGTGATCTTCAAGAGAAAGGCTGTCTGAAGGTGGTTGTGAGAAGGTGTTTGGGGGTATTGACAGGGTGCAGCTGAAATTGTCTAATGAAACAGACCATTGCACCTCCCTGGATTGACTCATCTGTTCCTCCCAGGTGACTGCAAGACAACTCCAGCACATTCAAACCCAGCCCCCTTCAGAAGTCGAAGCCCAGAGGGGCAAACTGTGCCCAGAGTCACACAGCTCAGTGGCAGCACTGTCTGCATGCAGGCCTCTCTCCTGTCACCACATACTGTTCTTTTGTCTACGTCAGTGATTAGAACTAGATGTGTAATTAGTTTTGCCTATCTGACTACTCCCTCCACTCTTCTGTTCTTCCCCCTTCCGTGTCTATCCCTTCTTTAAAAAAAAAAAAAATTGCCAGGCATGGTGGTGCATGCCTTTAATCCCAGCACATGGGAGGCAGAGGTAGGAGGATTGCTGTGAGTTCGAGGCCACCCTGAAACTACATAGTGAATTCCAGGTCAGACTGGGCTAGAGCAAGACTCTGCCTTGAAAAATAAAAAAATAATAATAATAAAAAATAAAAAATTTATTTATGCCAGATGTAGTGGTGCACACCTTTAGTCCGAGCACTTGGGAGGCCGAGGTAGGAGGATCACCATGAGTTTGAGGTCACCCTGAGACTACAGAGTGAATTCCAGGTCAGCCTGGGTGAGAGCGAGACACTACCTTGAAAAAACATATATATATAGGGAGAATGGGTGTGCCAGGGCCTCTAGCCACTGCAAATGAACTCCAGGTGCCTACGTCACCTTGTGCATCTGGCTTACTTGGGTCCTAGGGATTCAAACCTGGGTCCTTAGGCTTTCGCAGGCAAGTGCCTTAACTGCTAAGCCATCTCTCCAGCCCTTTTATCCCTTCTTGTTGGGGGTGCAGGCTCCTTCACAGATGGTGTAAGTCAGAGCTTGCTGAACCTCATGCCCATTCCTTTTTTTTTCTTCTTGAGGTAGGGTCTCACTGTAGCCCAGGCTGACCTGGAATTCACTATGTAGTCTCAGGGTGGCCTCGAACTCACGGCGATCCTCCTACCTCTGCCTCCCGAGTGCTGGGATTAAAGGCGTCCGCCACCGTGCCGGGCGATTCCTTCTTCAGTTGTAGACGCATGCTGTGGGCACAGACTCTGCACTCTGCAGCCAGCTTCCCTGAGCAGCTAGTCCCTGCCTGGTTTTTGTCCCCTCGTGGCAGGTTGTTCATTAATAGAGTCTCAGCAGCACCTTGGAGGGAAGCACTGCCTCTGGTTGCCAATCACCGTTCCTCTTAGTGAACATAGCTGTGGCTAGTTGACCCCTATCTAGTAGGTGACTGTTCAAACCAACAAGTTGGCTGCAGTTTCACAGTACTGCGGCCCCAGCTGCCATTCCGTAATGTCCCCCTTGGGCTTTAATAGTAAGCATTAACCTTAGGTGGTTCTTTGAAGGACCCTGCATGGCAGGTAGCCGCATCCCTGGTTCTATGGGCATTATCTGAAATTCGGCAAGGTCACAATAATGAATTGCACAAGGTCAAGTAGCTGGCTGAGAGCACATAACTTAAACCCAGGTCAGATTGGCCGCAGAGCCCACTCACTGTCCAGCCCTGGCTGTGCCTAAAAAAAGAAAGAAAAAAAAAACCAAAACGGTGCTAGTTTTATTTTGAGAATGAGTGGGAAAGGAGTTGGAACAAAATGTGCCTCAGTATCTATGGACAGACCCTTTAGTTCCACTGCAGTGTGTGTGGAGACCATTTCTGAGGATCACGGTGTCTAGATGGAAGTAATTACCTCTGTGCTTGTCTTTCTATTGCTTCTAGAATTGGTAGGGGTTTGGAATGAAGTGGCTCCATTTCCTGGGCAGCTAGACAGACTTACAGCCCCCCCCCCCAAAAAAAAGAAATAAGCAGATACCTGTGTGGCCTAACAGAGCAGACAGGCCCAGAGATTCTATAATGACACGTCCAGAAAGCAAGAGTCCAGGAGGGGAATTTAAACCCCCGAAGCCCCGACTCCTGCTGACTCACCAAGAGGCCAGCGAGCACACAAGGTGACCAGTGCTTTGTCGAACTCGGCAGCCTATCAGGAGACCCCACGTACGTTCAAAGTAACCAATCAAATCCACGCTGGCTCAAAAGGCTATATAAAGGGTGGTGGCGCACACCTTCAATCCCAGCGCTCGGGGAGGCAGAGATAGGAGGGAGCATCACGAGTTCAAGGGCACCCTGAGACTACATAGTCAAATCCAGGTCAGCCTGAGCTAGAGTGAGATCGTACCTCAAAAAACCAAATATATATAAAATTCTGTGAGGAGAAAGAGAGAGGATGCACATAGGGCATGCCAGGGTCTCCTGCCACTACATATGAAATCCAGACGCACGCCACTTTGTGCATCTGGCTTTACATAGGTAGTCGGGAATTGAATCCAGCGCTGTCAGGCTTTGCAAGAAAGCACATTTAACTGCTGAACTGTCTTTTCCAGCCCGAGATAATTAACATTTTAATAATCTTGTGCTGTTCCTCTCTGAACCTGTGTGTACACGTGGCAAGGTGCACACTCGTGTACGTGTGTTAGTGAAAATGAAACCAGCATCCTCTGGTCAAGTGATACATTGGAACCTCCTTTCTGTTTCTTCATCGTGCCCATGCTTTAATCCACGGCCAAGAACACTACTTGGCAACTGCCTGGCATTAAATAAATAATAGCTAAATGACCCGATGGCGTGGAAAACGATACTTTACCTTTAATCACATCCAAGAGAGCCGTCTTTCTTTACCTCCAAACAGCTTCTGCCATTGCCTGACAGCTGCCTACAACCACATGGGATGGTATGAACTGAATCTGTATTGTTGGCTCTATAGAGCTTTAGTTTTGCACTAACATAATGCATTTTGCATTTATTTATTTGTGCGTGTGTATGAACCACTCTGTGTATCTGGCTTTTTGTGGATACTGGGGAATCAAACCCAGGCTGTTAGGCCTTGCAACTAAGGCCCTTAATTGCTGAATCATCTTTCCAGCCCCAAATACATTTTTAAAAAATTTTTTTGTTTATTTTTATTTATTTATTTGAGAGTGACAGACAGAGAGAGAAAGAGACAGAGAGAGAGAGAGAGAGAATGGGCACGCCAGGGCCTCCAGCCACTGCAAACGTCCTGGGGAATGAAGCCTTGAACTGGGGTCCTTGGGCTTCACAGGCAAGCGCTTAACGGCTAAGCCAGCTCTCCAGCCCCCAAATACATTTTTTAACTATACCTTTTTTATTTATTCATTTGAGAGAGAGAGAATGGGTGTGCCAGGTCCTCCAGCCACTGAAAATGAACTCCAGATGCATGCGCCCCCTTGTGCATCTGGCTTACATGGGTCCTGGAGAGTTGAACCGGGATCCTTTGGCTTCGCAGGCAAATGCCTAAACCACTAAGCCATCTCTCCAGCCCTCCCCCTTTTTAAAGTAGGGTCTCATTCTAGTCCAGGCTGACCTGGAATTCACTCAGTAGTCTCAGTGTGGTCTTGAACTCATGATGATCCTGTTACCTCTACCTGCCAAGTGCAGGGATTAAAGGCGTGTGCCACCACACCTGGCCCCTATTACATTTTTTGGGGGGGGGGTTCGAGGTAGGGTCTCACTCTGGCCCAGGCTGATGTGGAATTAACTATGTTAATATGTCAGGGTGGCCTCAAACTCACAGCAACCCTCCTACATCTGCCTCCCGAGTGTTGGGAGTAAAGGCGTGCGCCACCACATGCAGCTTCCCTAAATACGCTTTTAAAGTTCATTTATTTGAGAGAGAGAGAGAGAAAGAAAAGAAAGGAAGGAAGGAAGGAAGGAAGGAAGGAAGGAAGGAAAAGGCAGATAGAGAACAGGTGTGCCAGGGCCTCCAGCCACTGCAAACGAACTCCAGATGCATGTGCCACCTTGTGCATCTGGCTTACACGGGTACTGGGGAATCGAACCAGGGTCTTTTGGCTTTGCAGGCAAGTGCCTTAACTGCTAAGCCATCTCTCCAGCCCTCTGTACATTTTAAAACATACCTGAATAGTTGCTGTGCTGTGAATGTTACTTCCCTGGGTGACAGGGGCTCTTGTTCTTTCCAGAACATGCCCCACCTTCTCTCCCCAGCGTGAAGACAACTGGGGAGGACACCTGGTGGTGCTTAGGCCTTGTTTGAGTCTGTGCGGCAACACTGTGAACCCCGGTCGGATACTTGGGCTCCGGCTCTCTGGCTTACCCCCTCCCCCTTCAATCTAGAAAAACCCTGTTAGTGAGTTTGAAGCCTTGGGTATGACTGACCCTCTGGGCGTGCAGGAAATCATAAATCAGAAAGCCCTTTGGCTCCCCTCTTGCCAGTTCCGAGATTCTAAGAAGCTGTCCTTTAAAAGGGCTCAGAGGCGAACCCTGCGCCCCACCCACCCCTCAGAAGAGCAGCAGTCACCGCTGACCATGCTGGGCTTCTGACCTTCTCATTGTAGGGTTGGGACTTTTCGGGTGACATGCTTATTTGATTAGTATTTGGGGTTTTTTTTTGTTTTTGTTTTTGTTTTTTTTTTTTTTTGAGGTAGAGTTTCACTGTACCTCAGGCTGACCTGAAATTCACTATGTAGTCTCAGAGTGGGAGGCCTCGAACTCACAGCCATCCTCCTACCTCTGCCTCCCGAGTGCTGAGATTAAAGGCGTGCGCCAGCCACCACGCCCCGCTTATTTGGTTCTTTTTTCAGGTGTAGAGTTCTTGCTGGACGCAGGTTGGCAGAAACTCTTGATTCCTCTTCCTCTTTACTCCCTTGGCCCCTACCACTAGCAAACCAATAACCCATGTTCACATATCTGCCCGCCCCTCATATACCTTCTTCTCAGGTGCATTGTATGTGCAGATGCAAGGGAATATGCTTGTCTGTTGAGTCTGACATCCACAAGGCCAAAGAGCGCTGCAAAGTGATTGGGGACAACAGTCTCTTGGAATATAGCTCTGAAAAGTTTCATGGCTTTAATAAGATCTTCCTCCTACAGTCTTAACAGAAAATATGTGTTGGGCTTAGCGGTTAAGGCGCTTGTCTGCGAAGCGTAAGGACCCAGGTTTGATTCCCCGGGACCCATGTAAGCCAGATGCACAAGGTGGCACATGCATCTGGAGTTCGTTTGCAGTGGCTAGCAGCCCTGGCACACCCATTCTTTTGTTGTTGTTATTGTTTTTGTTTTTTGAGGTAGGGTCTCACACTGGCCCAGGCTGACCTGGAACTCACTATGTAGCCTCAGGGTGGCTTCAAACTCGCAGAGATCCTCCTACCTCTGCCTTCCTGAGTGCTGGGATTAAAGGTATGCAGCACCACGCCCGGCTTCTTTCCTTCTTTTAACCTAATAAATTCTCTCTCTAAAAAAAAATTTTTTTGCCGGGCGTGGTGGCGCACGCCTTTAAATCCCAGCACTCTGGGAGGCAGAGGTAGGAGGATTGCCATGAGTTCGAGGCCACCCTGAGACTACAGAGTGATTTCCAGGTCAGCCTGAGCTAGAGTGAGACCCTACCTCAAAAAAAAAAAGCAAAAAAAAAAAATTTTTTTTTTTTTTAAGAGAGAGGCTTTCGTTTTTCAGTGTGAGGGGTATATTATCATTGTTTGAGAAAGACTCTAAGATGCTGTGAGCGTCGTAGGTCTACCAAAGTTACAGGAAGCCGGCGTGTCTTTGAGGTGTGCTGGAATGGCATCAGGACTTAGAGAGAGGCCTGATTTGCATATTTCCGGTTGTAAGACTCCAAGCGTCAATTACTCTCCTCAGCTATCTTCCAAACAGCTCTTTAATTAGTTTCCTTCTGACGCCGTCTCAGGCAGAAAGGTTAAGTAGCATTTCCTTCCTTCCCCTGATGAGGACTCGGATCAAACCCAGGAGCCATTATTCTTGCGGTGCTTTTTGGGGACTGCCGAGAACCGTGGGAGAAGTGGCCTCTTCAAATCACAGTCCAAGATCCTTGACCTGGAAATGGTTTTGCTGCCCTAAGCCAAGCTGCAAGAGTGATGGATGGCAGAAATAAATTCGTTTGAGCCAAAAAAAAGAAACCCAACAAAACGAAACTCGGTCTCACCAGGGGGCCCTTTGAATTTGACACGTGAACCTGGTATCCACCAACCGTTTGGAATCTGGTGTGATTTTTTTCCTCCCTGTAATTCACGTGTTGGTCTTCTCTTTAGAAGGTGTACCAACTGTCCCTGGCGCATGCCCCCGTTTAGTTTGTCTGTGGCCGCTGCATTGAAAAATGTGTAAATTAGAACCGTGGAGAGGGCTTTTAATGTGGAGGGCCACTGCGTCTCTTCCCCTTCCCAGAGCTTGAACCGTCTTGGCTTACAGCTCACAGAGACGTAGAACATCCTCTCCACGGAGCAAGGCTGCGGTGTGCCACTGAATACAAGGTCTCAGATAAGAAGGGGCGCCACATTAATGTTTTGTTTTTGTTTTTCAAGATAGGGTCTCACTTTAGCCCAGGCTAACCTGGAATGCCCTCTGTAGTCTCAGGCTGGCCTTGAACTCACGGCGATCCTCCTACCTCTGCCTCCCAAGGAGTGCCCGGCTTGGTGCTTGTTATTCTTATATGCTGAATGTACTTTTCCTCTGGCTCTGTTAAAGGGCCTCTCTCATAATTAGCTAAAGTCCTTGGAAGTTTTTATTATTATTAACAGAGAAAGAGGGGGAGAGAAAGAGAGAGAGAGAATGGGCGCTCCAGGCCCTCTAGCCACTGCAAACAAACTCCAGATGCGTGCGCCCCCTTGTGCATCTGGCTAACGTGGGTCCTGGGGAATCGAACCTGCATCCTTTGGCTTTGCAGGCAAACGCCTTAACCACGAAGCCATCCCTCCAGCCCCTTTGGAAGATTTTTTATGGGCTTGTGGAAGGCAGGCTTAATAAGACAGAACAGAACTTAGAGGCTGCAAAATTGGTTGAATTTCTACATTAGCGTATACAGGTCACGGCATATTGTTGTTATTGGGGTTTTTATTTGGGGAGTGTGTGTGTGTTTGTGCGTGAGTGCAGGTGTGCACATATCACAGTGAGTGTGTGTGGAGGTCAGAGGATGTCGACTTTTGGCTGAGTCAGTCCTTGTCTTTGATTCCCAGTAATGTAAAACAATGGAATAAAACAGGCAGCACTTGCTTCAGTGTTACGTTATAAACCCGCCGCGAGACGTCTGCTTCACAGACTGAAGCAGGGTCCAGTTTGGACCCAGTGAGTGTTGGTGTAGATACTAGAATGAGGTTGAAACTGTTCCTCCACCACCCAGACCTCCTCCTCCGTATCCAGTTGTTTATCTAACATGTGAGGAAAAAGTAAATTTGCCACTTGGGGTTTGTAACTCTGGATTTCATTGGATGAGCAAGTCAAGGGTAGACATGGTAAGGGGATGAATCCAGGTTGATGTGATCTTTGTTTCTTTCTTTCTTTTTTTCTTTGTCTGGGGCAGGGATCCTAAATCACCTCCCTCGCCTTTTCTTCCTGGATGGAACTGGAAGATAATCAGGGCGTGTGTGTACACCGGCATTCAGAAGACAGAGGGATGGGCTCTGACTTTGAGAACTCCGAGGACAGGGAAGAGGACCCGGAAGAAGGAGGGATGGGCTCCAACCCACAGGATGCAGAAGAGAGAAGCCGTCCGGAGCAGGAGGCAGGCTTCCACCCACAGCGTGACGCTCTAAGGGGGGACTTGCAGGACAAGGAAGCAGTGCCGGACATCTGCACAGGTAAGACGTCTCGAGGATCCTTGGCAGATGCTCTCACGTTTCTGTCTGCTTTCTTCAGAACACAGGAGCACCCCGTCGTGGGACTGTGTACTGACGTGGCTTTTCTAGTAGCGTCAGGCCCGAGGCAGCCTTTTCTCCCATACGGTCCACCACCCAGACCGTGCCCGTCAGCGTGAGTGAGGAAAATCATGGGTACGGTACAGAGCACTGCTACAACTTTTTTAAAAAAAGATATTTATTTATTTATTATTTGAGACAAGAGAGAAAGACAGAGAGGGAGAGGGAGGGAAAGGATGGGTGCACCAAAGACTCCAGCCACCGCAAGGGAACTCCAGAGGCATGCGCCACCATGTGCATCTGGCTTACGTGCGGGACCTGGAGAATCGAACCTGGGTCCTTAGGCTTTACAGTAAAGGCAAGCCCCTTCGCTGCAAAGCCATCTCTCCAGCCACTGCTGCACAATGGTAACAGAATCACACAGGCAGCACTGGGGCCTACTTCAGATGTTGGGAGAGTAACACGTCCTGTGTTTAGAGTGACTTAGAATAATACGCGAGGCGTTGTAGAGATGATTCCATCTGAGTCATCACTTCCTCTGCAGATTGCAAACTTGGTAGTAAGTGACCTAGCCAGGTTCACGGGCCTTTAATCCCAGCACTGCGGGAGGCAGAGGTAGGAGGACCGCCATGAGTTCGAGGCCATCCTGAGACTACATAGTGAGTTCCAGGTCAGCCTGGGCTAGAGTGAGACCCTACCTCAAAAAAAAAAAAAAAAAAGAGCAAATGTTGGGCCTCCTTCCACTTCCTTGTTTCTGTCTTTGGGTGACAGCTGCTCGGGGTATACCTTAGGGACATAAATAAGCTGATATACTATATACTGATATAATATACTTTGTGACCTGAACCGTCACATTCCTTTCTCCGTGACCAAGTCCCAGTCTCCCTAGTTCCCTGCTCCACAGTGCACACGGCACTTGGCTTTCACGTCTCAGTAACTTCCTGGAGTGCCCTCTGCTTGAGGAGGAAACAGCCAGGCACCGACAGGTGTGCTGCGGACTGGCCTCTGAGCTGGTCTCACCGGCTCTGGGCTCTCTCTTCCCATGCCTTCTCCTCCCTGACTCACAGACAAAGGTCTTCTGCTGTGTTCAGTTCATTGTTTCACCTCAAGCTGTTTGAACAAGTGTTAAAATAAATAAATAAATAAATAAAAGAAAAAGCAGAGGCTGGAGAGATGACTGCTGGTTTGGTTAAGGTGCTTGCCTGCGAAGCCTAAGGACCTAGGTTCGATTCCCCAGTACCCACGTAAGCCAGATACACATAGTGGCACATGTGTCTGCAGTTCATTTGTAGTGGCTCAAGGCCCTGGCATACCCATTCTCTCTCTCATCTGCCTCTCTCTCTCAAATTAATTAATTAATTAACTAAGATTTTTTTTAAAGCAGTCCAGGGCCTGGTTTAAGCTAAGTGGATCATTTTTTGTGATTTCACTAACCTTTTTTTTTTTTTTTAGCACAAGCTGACCTGGAATTCACTATGTAGTCTCAGGCTGGCCTCGAACTCACGGCAATTCAAGTACCTCTTCCTCCCAAGTGCTGGGATTAAAGGCATGCGCCATGACACCCAGCCTAATTTCACTAACTTTTTTTTTTCTTGGTTTTTTCAAGGTAGGGTCTTGCTGTAGCTCAGGCTGACCAGGAATTCACTCTGTTGTCTCAGGCTGGCCTCGAACTCACAACCATCCTCCTACCTCTCTGCCTCTTGAGCGCTGGGATTCAAGGCGTGCGCCACCACGCCGGGCTTCACTAACGTTTGAGGACTAGAACCTTGAAAGTCACTGGGGACCAAGCTTCCCTTTTCTAAGAGAGCTGACGCAGACCTGGCCGTCCCCAGGTTTCCCGATGGCTCAGCTAGGCACCGGCTGGGGTACAGTGGGTGGGGGAAGTGGACCAGCGTGCCCCGTCCTTTAGAAAGCCTCACCTGCGGGAGCCAGGTGAGTGGGTGGGAAGCTGGGGTGTGAGGGTCCTGTCGGGGGGGGGGGGCGCCTGGTGCACACATTGTTGCAGGTCGGGCACCTCCAGCATTACCTGCGCACATCCGATCTAGTGACCCCCGCTTTTTATTTTTATTTTTTATTTTTTTGCTGCAGTCGGACTGCTGAGTGCGGACGGCGGGGCGGCCCTGCGCGACGGAGCAGAGGACGAGCAGCCCGGTGTGGCCGACATGGAGATGTACGCGGGGCTGTCCGACTCGGACAGCTTACCCCGGAGCCCTAGAGAAGACGAGGAGGAAGAGGAGGAGGAGGAGGAGGAGGAGGAAGAGGAGCAGCCGCCCCCTCCGGTTCTTCCCTGGCGGCGCCACCTCTCCCTAGGGGCTCGGCACCGCGGTGACACGCCCGCCCGCCGCCGTTTCCACCGGCTCCATCACCCCGTGGTGGACCTCGGGGAACTCGACAGCCTGGTGGCCAGCATCATGGACGCACCTATCATCTGCCCGGACTGCGGGGAGAGCTTCAGCCCGGGCTCGGCTTTCCTGCAGCACCAGCGCATGCACCGCTTAGCCGAGGCTGCAGCGGCTGCAGCGGCGGGGATGACGGACGTGGACGTGGGCGTGTCGGGAGGCTTCGGGGCGGCACCGTCGCCGGCCAGACCCGGCGGCGGCGGGGGCGGCGGCGGGGAGAAACCGTTCCGCTGCGGCGAATGCGGCAAGGGCTTCAGCCGCAACACGTACCTGAGCAACCACCTGCGCGTGCACACGGGCGAGCGGCGCAACGAGTGCGCCGACTGCGGCAAGAGCTTCAGCTGGAGGGCCGACCTGCTCAAGCACCGGCGCTTGCACACGGGCGAGAAGCCGTACCCGTGCCCGGAGTGCGGAGAGGCCTTCAGTCTCAGCTCGCATCTGCTCAGCCACCGCAGGGCGCACGCGGCGGCAGCGGTGCAGGGAGACGGCACGGAGGCGGCTGCGGCGGCGGTGGCGGCGCTGCGCCCGTTCGCGTGCACCGCGTGCGGCAAGGGCTTCGCGCGGCGCTCGCACCTGGCCAACCACCAGCGCGTGCACACGGGCGAGAAGCCGCACGGCTGCGGCGACTGCGGCAAGCGCTTCAGCTGGCGCTCGGACCTGGTCAAGCACCAGCGCGTGCACACGGGCGAGAAGCCTTACATGTGCTCCGAGTGCGGCGAGACGTTCAGCGTCAGCTCGCACCTGTTCACGCACAAGCGCACGCACTCGGGCGAGCGGCCCTACGTGTGCCGCGAGTGCGGCAAGGGCTTCGGCCGCAACTCGCACCTCGTCAACCACCTGCGCGTGCACACCGGCGAGAAGCCCTTCGCCTGCGGCCAGTGCGCCAAGCGCTTCGGCGACTTCTCCACGCTCACGCAGCACCAGCGCACGCACACCGGCGAGAAGCCCTACGCGTGCGCCGAGTGCGGCAAGAGCTTCATCCAGAGCTCGCACCTCATCCGCCACCGCCGCATCCACACCGGCAACAAGCCGCACAAGTGCGCGCGCTGCGGCAAGGGCTTCCGCTACAAGACGCACCTGGCGCAGCACCAGAAGCTGCGCCTGTGCTAGGTGGGGGGGGGAGGCCGCTTCCCCGGCCACGGGATCGATCCCCGAGCGTGGGGTGGGGGTGGGGGGGAAGCCTGTGGCTGTTATGGGGAAGAGGAGATGGGGGTGGTGGTGGTCCTGAAGTGGGGGGTGGGGAAACGACTCTTGAATGAAGATGACTTCCAAGGTGCTATGTTTCACCTACCTCCTTCCGCTTGGAAACTTAAGGGAGGAGTGCGTGACTTGATGCCGCCCGTCCTCCTCGGGTACACCGGCTGCAGGCAGCATAGAGCACGGAGGAGCAGAGGGCCCCTGGTTTGATGCCTTTGACGCATCGCTTGCAGGCAGGAAAGAGCTTGGAGGAGCAGAGGGCCCCTGGTTTAATGCCTTTGAGGAAGGGGTATTTGGGGACTGGGTAGAGAATCAGGACAGCAAGCACTAGGAAAGGATGGGTCGTCATGACCTGTGGGAATCGGGAGGAGAAGGTTTTTTGGGCAGTCAAGAGTTACTGGAGTAAAATGAAACTCGGGTATAAATGAATATACCTCGTTTCCCAAACACGGGTGGTAAGGCAATGTTCGCCCCACACACCGGCTCCAGTCAGAGAATCTTTTCTGTTCGATGGGACATGATTTTTACACTTGGTTGCTATGAGCCACAGCTGCTGTTTGGAGATTTTGGGGGGGGGGCGCAACCTCTGTCCATTGACAACAGGTTCTCAGATCTCTTAGGAAATACTCCTCATTCTTTGTTAATCCTTGGAAACGTTCAAGCTCCCACGTGGGGTCAAGGTTGCCTGAGTGGTTGACCCGCCCTTCAGCCCTGTGCAAGACGCGCACATCAGGTCCAGTATTTCCTTAAGTAAAGTCTCCTATGAAATCTTTTTCAGCACAGGGAGATGGAACGATCCCCGGCTGTGTGGGACGTTTCCCATCTCAGTTCATCTTGAAGAGTGTGGTCAAAGTGAACCTAAGACCCTAACCAGCTGCCCGAGAAACCTGCTACCAAAAAAAAAAAAAAAAGAAAAAGAAAAAAGTGCGAAAGCCAAGTTCGTGCATTAGGATGCAAGACTCGTTGCTGTCATTGCCTTCACTGCACGTGTGTGCCCTGTCCCCATGAGGCCCCCACCTTCACCCAAATTAGACCGATCCAGTCCAAACAGGAGTTTCTTTTTTTTTAACCTTAACCGGAGAGGCACCTTCGAGCTCACGCAGAGGAGGACACAGTCAGGGAGGAGAGGTGTGAATGAAAAATTGCCAAATAGCACAAACAATGAATGTTTTCCAGTGGTTGTATAGATGCCAAAATAGCACTTTCGTATTTGCAAAGTGCTTTTGTGATCTGTAGTGATCGTTCGCTGTTTCCTCACACCTTTTGTGAGGTTAAGTCAGTATTAGGGCCCCCCACCCTGTCTTAGGGAAGACCTGGGCGTAGGGGTGTGGCAGGCTGTCTTGAAGGAAGGCTGAGGACTGAATTGGTGTGGCCTGAACTTGTGTGTTTTCCGACTCAGCAGGGAGGAGGGGCTTACCTGTCAGGATTTTATAATAAAATAAGGACACCGGGCATTCTTAGGCTTGATGAAAAACTTAAAAGCTAGCCTAGAAGGGCCAAAGACGGCCTTATTGACAAAGCTGGTCTTTGTCATCCGATTCTGGTGTCTTAGGTATGTTCTGTTTCTAGTAAGGGGTGGGGTGGGGTGGGGTGAGGTGGGACTGTAGTTAAATGACTCCCATAGATTTTGGTTACCCGCACTGGAAATCCCTCCCCTAGGTTAGCCTTGAGAGCTTAGGCTTGCGGCAGGCGGTACTGTTGACTTCACTCTGTCGACCCTGTACTGTTCACGGAAGCCTCTTTCCCACACTCGGACCCCGGTTGAAGGAGGGGGAGAAACCTACAAGATTGGTTTTGCAGGGTCAGCCAGGTTTCCGTGAATGCTAGTAATTTATACTTGATCCTTTTGTGTTTTTAAGTGACGAACCCCTCTGGGAACCGTAGGCAAGCATGTTTAGTCGTTAGAGACTTCTGGGCTTGTTTATGGCCTTGTTGATCTTACCCGCTAAATCAGTGGATTGTTGTGAACAGATGAAAATAGACGCTCATACTAGGGACCGTTTTGGAAGAGACTACTTTAAAAAATTTTTTTTCCTTTTTTCTTTAGTGAAGAGTTCCACATGCAACGTTCATGCTTATTATTTATTCTGACTCGTGCAGTCTGAGCAGCAAGTATATAAAACCTACTTAAAATAATATAGCCAATTGTAGGTAATCTTACTCCTTTGTGGTGTTTTTTTTTCCATGTGCTCATCTACCTCTTCCAGTTGTTTTAAGTTCTTTCAAATCGCGTGCCTATGAGAGATCATCCAGCTTTTGATTCTTCACTGACTGATTAGCCGTCTTATGGGCGGCTTGGCCTTTTGCTGCCTTCATTATGCAAGCCGAGCCAGTAACCAGTGGGTTACACAGATCAGCAACGTACAAGAAGGGGTTCAGTGGACAGTAGAGACTAAACTAGAAAAAAGTAACAGCAGTGAAATCTTTGGACTTTCTGTTACCATTAATAAGAGAGTGAGCTATATACATTAGCACCCTTCCTATGAACAAGCCCCTTAAGAAGCCCCCTCCCCTTCCATGGAGTATTTAAAATGTGATTCCAGCCGGGCGTGGTGGCGCACGCCTTTAATCCCAGCACTCGGGAGGCAGAGGCAGGAGGATCGCCGTGAGTTCGAGGCCACCCTGAGACTACATAGTGAATTCCACGTCAGCCTGGGCTAGAGTGAGACCCTACCTCAAAACAACAACAAACAAAAACGATTCAATTTTTCTTACATTTCTCCAGGGACTAACCTGTGTTAAATGAGATGAAATGTATCCAGGTGGTTGTTCTTGTCCACTGTCTTAGATTCATAATATTTCTTCAGGAAACTGTTGACTGTGGTTCATGCTTTAAAACACAGATGGAGAGAGCCAGGCATGGTGGCGCACACCTTTAATCCCAGCGCTTGGGAGGCACAGGTAGGAGGATCGCTGAGAGTTTGCGGCCACCCTGAGACTACATAGTGAATTCCAGATCAGCCTGGGCTAGAGTGAGACCCTACCTCAGGGGGAGAGGGGGGACAAAAAAAAAAACACTGATCTAAATAAAGATTCCTCCCTCCAGCTCATTGGTGATGGTGGAGGTGGTCTTACTGTTTGTTTCCTGGGGAATTTGGACAAGAGCAGGTACCTTTGCTATCCCAGTCCAAAAAACAAAAAAACAAACAAAAAAAAAACACGTTAAATGGTTTGGTTTGATCTTCAGTTCTTAGTTGGAAGGAGAAGATGAGCAGTTAACCCTTTGAGCCATGTGGTCTCTTTGCACTCAAGAGGCTGTACATATGTGAAAAAGTAAAAAAAAATTAAGAATTTATGTTCATAGACCATCTGAACTGTGTTTCTGAAGTTGGTGTACATTTTCAATGTAATGTTCCTTCCCATCCGTTTGTTAAAAGTAGCACGTAATTTAACGACCCCGAGAGTACCAGGTATTGTGTGAATGTGCCCGTGTCTGTGAGAATCACCCTCGTTTTCAGGTTGTTTTATTTAATGACGGTTCCTTGGACAGGATTCCGGTGTCCAGCAACCAATCTGGAATATTTGTCATTAAATCCATATGAGTCTTTCATGGTGTCATTCCTTCTTCCTTATTTGCCAGCCATTGTAAGCAACTCAGTTCAGTCTCCGGAAGCTATTCACTCGTAAAACGGGAGTTGTCAAGCTCCCCGATCTGGTCTCTTTGTGACATTTCACGGGAATACGTTTACTCATGTGACTTTCACACAGAGCTGAGTAGTTGTGACAGAAGCCACATGGCCTACAATCCTAAAATATTTACCATCAGCATCATTCAAAACACAGTGGGTCGTGGTGGGGCTTGGCTGCCTGTTCTCTATTCAAGAGGCTGACACGTACTAATTTGAGGACAGCCTGGGCTACGAAGTGAGATCTGTCTCAAAAAACATTTTATTTACTTTTTATTTTATTTTACTTTTTTTTCTTTTCAGCTTTTCGAGGTAGGGTCTCTCTCTAACCCAGGCTGACCTGGAATTCATTCTGTGTTCTCAGGGTGGCCTCAAACTCATGGAGATCCTCCTACCTCTGCCTCCTGATTGCTGGGATTAAAGACTTGTGCCACCATGCCCAGCAGTCTTACTTTTACTTTTTAAAATATTTTATTTATTTGAGAGAGAGAGGATGGCCATGCCAGGGCCTCCAGCTACTGCAAACAAACTCCATATGCATGCAGTACCTTGTGCATCTGGCTCTACATGGGTCCTGGGGAATCAAACCTGGGTCCTTTGGCCTCACAGGCAAGCACCTTAACAGCTAAGCCATCTCTCCAGCCCCTCAAAAATATTTTTTTGTTTTTTTAAAATTATTTTTATTTATTTATTCGAAAGTGACAGAAAGAGAAAGAGGCAGATAGAGACAGAGAAAGAATGGGCGCTCCAGGGCCTCCAGCCACTGCAAACGAACTCCAGATGCGTGCGCCCCCTTGTGCATCTGGCTAACGTGGGTCCTGGGGAATCAAGCCTCAAACTGGGGTCCTTAGGCTTCACAGGCAAGCGCTTAACCGCTAAGCCATCTCTCCAGCCCAAAAATGTTTTTTTAAAGAATGTTTATGTATACACATGCACACACACATATGCTGGCTGCCTTCTGCACTGGAACCTTCAAGTGCATTTTTAAAAATTTTTATTTATTTATTAGAGACAGAGAGAGGGAGGGAGGGAGAAAAGGTGCACCAGGACCTCCAGCCACTGCAAACAAACTCCAGACATGTGCCACCTTGTACATCTGGCTTATGTGGGACCTGGAGAATGGAACCTGGGTCCTTAGGCTTCGCAGGCATGCGCCTTAACCGCTAAGCCGTCTCTCCAGCCCTCAAGTGCATTTTTGATTATCCTGGGACTAGGTAGTGTCTGAAATCTAAATGGTTCGCACACTCTTAGTTTGCACAGCGTGGCTTAAGGTGACTTTGGGTTATTGGAAATGTTTGGGCTGCAGAGCACTGACATCTGTTTCCAAAGAACTGTCTGAATTCTTTATGCAGGGGAGTGGACTTGGGGTAAACATGAACACAAGCACTTACGGAGAAGGGTGTCGTCTCAAATCTAACCCACAAGAAATGCATTAATGAACCACCCGCCGAACTGCTTGCTTTCACTCTCAAAATTCCCCATAAAGGGGGCTGGAGAGTTGGCGTAGTGGTTAGGGCATGTGCCTGTGAAACCTAGGGAACCAGGTTCGATTCCCCAGGACCCATGTAAGCCAGATGCACAAGGTGGCTGGAGGCCCTGGTGTGCCTATTCTCTCTCTGTGTCCTTGAAAATGAATAATAATAATAATAAAAACTCATCACTGAAGAATTCCAAGGCGTCCAGACACAGTCACTCCCAATGGCTTGGGCAGAGCCCTGCTGTATCATCACACTTAGACTGGGCCACTCTGCATGCTGGTTAGAGGAGCCCATTTCCCGATTCCTGCCTGTTTTTTTTTTTTTTTTTTTCTGATTTACTTATTTATCTGAGACAGAGAGAGCAAGGGGGAGTGGGCACGGCAGGGCCTCTAGCCACTGCAAACGAACTCCAGACGCATGTACCACCATGTGCATCTGGCTTACGTGGGGCCCGGAGAATCAAACCCGGGTCCTTACGCTTTGCAGGCAAGCATCTTAACCACTAAGCCATCTCTCCAGCCCTGGTTTTGCTTTTTGATATAGCCCAGTGTGATGTTTGGTCTTGGCTGTCAGTTTGAGAGAATTTTAGAGTTACCGTGGAGATCACTGCTGGTCATGTCTGTGAGTTTGTAGAGTAAGTCAATTTAGGTGGACAGACACCCACTAACTGGGGAGGCACCATCCCATGGGCTGAAGGCCCCACCTAAGCCAGATGCGCAAGGTGGCGCATGCATCTGGAGTTCATTTGCAGTGGCTGAAGGCCCTGGCGTGCCCATTCTCTCCCCCGCCCCCCCGCCTCGGTCTCTCAAATAAATAAAATAAATTTAGAGAGAGAGAGAGAGAGAGAGAGAGAGCCGAGCTCCAGCATTCATCGCTATCTCCCGACTGCAGAAGCAGTGTGACCAGCTCTGTATCATGCTCCTATGTCATTTCCAGCAGGATGTACTGCAACCTCAAACTGTAAGCCAAGCTAACTCCTTCCTCCCTTAAGCTGTTTTACGTCAAGTATTTTGTCACAGTAACAAGGAAGGCAACCAACCCACCCAGGTCTGGTCCCAACTTGGAATGCTCCTGCATTAACTTCCTGAGTGTTAGGATCCCAGGCAGGTGCTATAACCTACTTGTCTTTCTATCCTGGGCTTGCCAGGGCTGGAGAGATGGCTTAGGGGTTAAGGTGGTTGCCGGCTAAGCCAAAGGACCCAGGTTCCATTCACTGGTAACCATGTAAAGCCAGATGTATAAGTTAGTGTATGCGTCTGGAGTTTGGTTGAAGTCACTGGAGGCCCTGGCGTGCTGGTTCTATTTGTAAACCCCCCCCCCCGCCACCGCTCGCCAGGCCAGGCATGGTGGCGCACCCCTTTAATCCCAGCACTTGGGAGGCAGAAGTAGGAGGATCTCCGTGTGTTAGAGGCCACCCTGAGACTACAAAGTGAATTCTAGGTCAGCCTGAGCTAGAGTGAGACCTTACCTCGAAAAGCATATATATATATATATATATATATATATATATATATATATATATATAATTATGGGCTTGCCTATGCTAAAGTCCCCAGTTTGATGTAGTTTTCTCAGGAGATACATATGTGACCAGTGGTGGCTGGTCTGGTTGATACTTGAAGCTGAGTCAGACCCCAGCTTTGTACTACCTCGTGGTTTGAAGATTTAAAATGACCCCACCCCCATAGGCTCACGTGCTTGAATATCTGGTCCCCAGCTGGTGGGCACTGGGAAGGTTATAGAACTTTTTTTAGGAGATGGAAGTGGTTCACTGAGGAGCAGGACTTGACCTCTCATAACCTGGTCTCCCTTCCTGTTCTGTCTGCTTCCTGACCGTGGCTGCAGTGTAACATGCCAGCCCTCCCTCTCCCACCACCGTGCCTCCCCCACCATGAGAAAATGTCACAGCAACAAGTAAAGTAACTCACACAGGCCTCCTCAGGCCACCCTTATGATAGCCCTGTTGATAGGGAAAGGGCCGTTGCTTATCTAAACAAAGAGATAGCTACGAGGGCTGGAGAGGTGGCTTAGTGGTTAAGGCGTTTGCCTGCAAAACCAAAGGATCTCCGTTCGACTCTCCAGGACCCATGTAAGCCAGATGCACAAGGTGGCACATGCGTCTGGAGTTTGTTTGCAGTGGCTGGAGGCCCTGGTGTGCCCATTCATTCTCTCTCTCTGTACCTCTTTCTCTCTCTCAAATAAATAAATAAAATATATTAAAAAAAAAAAAAAAAGAGATAGCTACGAATTCACAGGCTTCCTCCTCCCCCTGACCGCACCATCTCTTCAGCCCTGGAGCACTGAATCCGTGTGTTCATGGGACTGGGCATAATATACCAGTTAAGAAAATGTTAGCAAGAGATCAGTGTAGCTGGTAGGTCATCTTCAGTATTACCAGTAATTTTTTTTTAATTATTTTTTTGGTTTTTCAAGATAGGGTCTCACTGTAGCTCAGGCTGTCCTGGAATTTACTATGTAGTCTCAGGGTGGCCTTGAACTCACAGTGATCCTCCTACCTCTGCCTCACGAATGCTGGGATTAAAGATGGGCACCACCATGCCCATGCTAAATGTTTATTTTAATTAAAAAATAATTTATTTATTTACTTAATTGAGAGAGAGGAAGAGAGAATGGGCACACCAGGGCCTCCAGCCACTGCAAATGAACTCCACATGCATGTGCCCCCTTGTGCATCTGGCTTATGTGAGTCCTGGAGAGTCGAACCAGGATCCTTAGGTTTCGCAGGCAAATGCCTTAACTGATAAGCCATTTCCCCAGTCCCTATTTATTTTAATTTTTTCTTAGAGAGAGAGAGAGAGAATTGGCACACCAGGGCCTCAGCCACTGCAATCGAACTCCAGACGCTTGCGTCACCTAGTGGGCACGAGCGACCTTGAGCTTGCTTCGTGCGTCTGGCTTACGTGGGATCTGGAGAGTCGAACATGGGTCCTCAGGCTTTGCAGGCAAGTGCCTTAACCACTAAGCCCTCTCTCCAGCCCCTATTTATTTCATTATTATTTGAGAGAAAGAGGCAGAAAGTCCTTAAGCTTCTCAGGCAAGCACCTTAAACTGCTGAGCCGTCTCTCTAGCCCAGTGATGAGTGTTTTAAGTTTTTGGAGAAGTTCTGGTGACTTCACTATCTAAACGTGGATGTCGATAATTGGAGCGAGGGGCAAGTCCATGTAATTGTATAAAAGCAATTCAGGTCATTTGGTAGGCAAAGAGTTCTCTGTGGGACCAGTTAGGCACCCCCTGTTTCTCTACAAGGAAACTTTCCTTCTGGTGGGCGGTGGTGGTGGGGACAGGAAGCCATGCTCCTCATGACCTGTCTATGCCCGCGGACGTGGAGGTGATGAGCAGGTTGACGCATCTCCACCTTTGCTGCCTGTGGACTACTGGGGGCCCCCTTCCACCTATCCCCCCCCCCGACAGAAAGATGATGAGTAAGGGCAGGGAAACTGTTCTTTAGTTACAGCCTGGGCCCTGGCAGCCCTACAAACCAGGCTCAGCCACCTGCATTCAGTAAAGCGACGAAAAGAGAAGCTTCGCACCAGGGTTTCAGCCGCAGCAGCTCTGTGCTCTCTGAGTTGAAGTCAACCATGAACAACGGGAGGCAGGAACGTTACTCCAGTGGAGAGACTGGAGCCCAGAAGCCCAGGCAGTGAGAGGCGGGACCTCACCTTGCCTGGGCTACTTAGATATGCACATCTGGTCAGGCCCTCTGGGTTAAACCCTAAACCTCATGCCAGGACCCCCAAAGATGACTTGGAGGGTCACTGGATCTTTTTTGGTCCCTCTTCCCAATGTGGCCATATTGAATAAATCTTATTTCCTGCTTTTTAGAGAAAAGGAATTGGTGCACCAAAATAAATAAATAAATAAATAAATACACACACACACACACACACACACACACACACACACACACATACATATATTTGGGCTGGAGAAATGGCTTAGTAGTTAAGGCATTTGCCTGCAAAGCCAAAGGACCCAGGTTCGATTCTTTAGGACCCACGTCAGCCAGATGCACGAGGGGGTGCATGGGTCTGGAGTTCCCTTGCAGTGGCTAGAGGCCTTGCCGTGCCCATTCTATCTGCCTCCTTCTCTCTCTCTCCAATGAATCAACAAAATATATATTTTTAATATTTTTATTTATTTGTTTGAGAGAAAGAGGCAGAGAGAAAATGGGCACGTTAGGGCCTCTAGCCACTGCAAATGAACTCCAGATGGATGTACCATCTTGTGCATCTGGCTTACGTGGGTACTGGGGAATTGAACCTGGGTCCTTTGGCTTTGCCGGCAAGGGCGTTAACCGCTAGGCCATCTCTCCAGCCCCGCGGGCAGATTTTTGGTATCAAGTAACAGTGGTCTTACAAAAGGTTCTGGATTTTCTAGGTGCCTTGGCTCCTAAGCAGGCGTCACCTCTATTGGCTGTCCCCACTAAAATGTCCAGTGACAAGCAATAACCTTCAGAGTCACCTGGAAAACACCGGACCTCAAGGGAAGCATGACGGAGCCCTGCGGGAGTCAGCGTTTGGGGGTTCGGGGGGGAGGGGGACTGCAGAGAGAAGGGTGGGGACTCTCTGGTCAGCTCTTCCTCCCTGTCCAGAGCTCTTCACAGCCCTTTGAGGAGTGAGATGCCACTTTACAGACAGGTGCCACCTGGGTCCTTTGGCTTTGCTGGCAAGAGCCTTGACCGCTGAGCCATCTCTCCAGGTCGCCATCTCTCCAGGTCGCAGGCAGGTTTTTGGAGCAGGACAGGACGCGACAGCCTCGCATGACGGTGTCTTGTCACAAGCAGGTCCTCACACACGGGACTGTGTTTCCAGAGAGCAGAGAAGTGTGTGCGAAGAAGGCGGAGCGTACGAATAGCCTAAGGATTGACCTAGGCCTTGAACACCTCCAGGGGGTTAGACCCCCCCTACCCCCGCTGCCTGCTGGTGGAGGGTTAGCAAGTATTAGGTCACCATTCTGGGTGGGGTCAAAGTGCACTGTGGAGACAGTCACTTCTGACAAGCTTAGATGCATTTCCTATCTATTCTGGTCTAGGGTCCCTTGATTTATTTTATTTTTATTTTTTTGGTTTTTTCGAGAGAGTGTCTCACTCCGGCCCAGGCTGACCTGCAATTCACTATGTAGTCTCAGGGTGGCCTCGAACTCACAGCCATCCTACTGCCTCTGCCTCCCGAGTGCTGGGATTAAAGGCGTGCGCCACCACGCCCGGCCCAGTGTCCCTCTTTGTATGGCCGTAGTCCTGTTTCCTCCCGTCCTTCCAGAAGTATTTATGCAGTGCCTATTCTGGACCAGGTGTGGGACACACCTGAGTGTGGGTCCGCAGCGCGGGGTGCCCACCGCGTCCTCTGAGAATGCGCAGGCTGGCTGAGTTGACAGAGGCGCGGGTGAGCAACCCCATTGGACGGTGACAGGCGCCCAGCAGAGGCAGGGTTCACCCCTCCTTGGCAGGTCTGCGACTGGGGGCGGGGGGCGTCAGCCTAAAGCAGGGGGAAGGGCAGCAGGGAGACAGCCGCAGGGGGAATACGATGCGTTGCCAGCAGGAAGGCAGCAGCAGCCCTGGCACGGGGTTACTGGGGTAGAAGAGAATTCAAGTGGCCGGTGGTAAGAGGTGTGTGGCTTGTAGTGGAAGGCAGCCTTCCAGCTCCTGGCTGTTCTGGGAGTCACCCCTGCCCCCTGAGTCTCTGTGCTCTCTGTCGCTGCTGAAGTTACCTTTATTTAAAAACATATATATATATATATATATATATTTACTCATTTATTTATTAGAGAGAAAGAGAATGGGCACATCAGGGCCTCCTGCCACTGCAAATGAACTCCAGACACATGCGCCACCTTGTGTACCTGGCTTGCATGGGTCCTGGGGAATTGAACTTGGTTACTCAGGTTTCACAGGCAAGTGCCTTAACCACTAAGCCATCTCTCCCAGCCCCTGCATTTACCTTTATTTATTTATTTTTTTGTTGTTGTTTTATTTTTATTTATTTGAAAGTGACGGACAGAGAGCGAGCGAGAGGGAGGCAGATATAGACAGAGAGAGAGAACGGGTGTGCCAGGGCCTCCAGCCACTGCAAACGAACTCCAGACGCGTGCGCCCCCTTGTGCATCTGGCTAACGTGGGTCCTGGGGAATCGAGCCTCGAACCGGGGGTCCTCAGGCTTCACAGGCAAGCGCTTCACCGCTAAGCCGTCTCTCCAGCCCGCTTACAGTTTTAAGGGGAAGCCTGAGCACGGCCTGGACAGCATAGCAGGAGCAGGGGACTGCTTCGCATTACACCTCATCAGCACAATGTAGTCTGAGTGCTGGGCGCAGGGCTGGACTGTCTCACCTCCACGCACGCCTGCCTGCAGCGGCACACCTCCCCAAGCAAGGAGCCTCCCGAAGGACCCACAACTGTCCCAAGTTGCCAGCAGCTGGGGACCAAGTAGTCAAAGCACCCGAGTCTAGGGGGGGTGGGCATTTCACTCAAACCACCGTGCCTCCCCTGCACCTGCCGCTCCACACACGACCCCAGCGGTCTGCAGGCGGGCCAGCCGTGGCCTCGGCAGCCGGACGGAGGCATTGTGGTTCAGCCCAGCTTCACATTGCAGACGGCTTGGGTGACCTTGGGCAAATCACTTCATCTCTCTCAAGCCTCAGGGACAGGAAAGAGGCCACAGCATCAGGCCAGGGAAGACATGATCACAGTGAGCATCGGCTACGTAATTTAGCAACTACTCGTGACGTGAGTTGGGGGGGGGGGCCACGTAGACTCAGGCCACGCACAGGGCCTTACAGGTCAGTCCTGCCCCAGGCTCACGGGGCATTGTCAGAGGTCCTGCCAGCCGTGGTTGCCAGGCTCTGCCCCACAGGAGCAAGTGCTGTTAGAAACTTCCGGAAAGGCAGTTCTGCATTCCGGGCCAGTGCCCGTGCCAGGGTACGCACAGGCCGGGAGTCCCTTCCGGCCCACCCTTCCATCCTCAGTACCCACGTTGGCAGAAGGGTTATGTTTGCTGGTGTGAGTTCTTGGGTCCTGAGGGTCAAGGGCTCTTGTCATCCATAGGGAGCGTCAGGACGCAGAATAGATTTATGACAGTTTAGAGTCTACAACTGGCCCAGGGAGCCCTTGGGGACAGAGTAAGCGTTCTTTGTGTCCAGACTCCTTCCCTCCACTCTTTGCCAGGAGCTTTTCTCATGCATCAGAAGACTGACCCCTTTCCTGCCTTCCCTGAGACCTGGGCCCCACCAAAATGCAAACTTGCCCCCCCCCCAATTTCCCCAGAGTTCTCCGAGGTTGTGCAAAGTTCCCCTCTCCAGAGGGACTGAGTTGTCCTCGCCTTGAGTCCCTCATGGTATCCGTGAATTGAAGAGTTTTTGAGATTATTCTTTCAATTTTTAAAAATAGAATTTTCGGGCTAGAGAGATGCCTTAGTGGTTAAGGCACTTGCTTGCAAAGCCAAAGGACCCAGGCTCAATTCCCCAGGACCCATGTAAGCCAGATGCACAATGTGGTGCATGTATCTGGAGTTCATTTGCAGTGAGACCCTGAAGTGCTCATTCTCTCTCTCTTCCTGATTCTCACGATGATGGAAGCCATAGTTTTCTTTCTTCCTTTGTCGTTCAAAGCATTCTGCATCCTTCCCTCTTTTCTTCCGCCTCCCTTCCTATGTTAGCAATTCCCCGCGGTTACTTCGGGTTCTGTCTGTCTGTCTGACTGGCTTTCTGTCCATCTCTGCATCGTTCTCTCCGCCCCTCTCTTCCTCCTTCCTTCCCCTCCCTCCACGGCATCCACTTGTGTCACGCATTTGAGACATACAGATGTTGAGTTTTCCCTCAGCGCGTGGCAATGTAGAGAAGGAAGTGCACGCTACGCATCTTCCTGTCCTCCCTGCCATGAGTTCGAGGGCAGAGCTGGAAACTGGAGGACCGAGCGAGGCCTAAGTCCCTTGTGCAGATGTGTTTCCTTACTTATTGTCCCAGGAAATGGAATTTATTTAAAATCATAGCTTAGCTGGGCGTGGTGGCGCACGCCTTTAATCCCAGCACTGGGGAGGCAGAGGTAGGAGGGTCACCATGAGTTCGAGGCCACCCTGAGACTATATAGAGAATTCCTGGTCAACCTGAGCTAAAGTGAGACCCTACCTCGAAAAAACAAACAAACAAACAAACAAACAAAATCATAGCTTAGGGAAGGAGAGATGGCTTAGTGGTTAAGGCGCTTGCCTGCAAAGTCAAAGGACCCAGGTTCGATTCCCCAGGACCCACATAAGCCAGACGCACAAGGTATCCTCCCCAAACCCCTCCTGTTTTCTGGAACTTTCCCGAAGACCTGCGTGGCTGCTTGTCCGCGATCATAGGTGTACCGCACTTAGGCCAATGGCTGAGCACGCAGGAGGGGAAGACAGGACTGTGCACCCTGGGGCTCCCACCATCCTCTCCTGTGTCTTTGCTGCCCCCGCGTGGTGGTTCCATGCCGTGCATGAATTTGTGTGCCAGAGCTCTGACCACAGGCGCCCAATGAAAGAAGGGAAGGAGGGCTTTGTTGGTCAAAGAATTCTAAGGCCATGCCTTTATTCAGCTGAATATGGGAAACAATCAACTCCTCTCTTCTAGTTCTTCATTTGCTCATACGAGTCCTTTGGAGACAGTACCCTGCCCTTTTCCTGACAGAGGTTCCTCGTGAGGGGGCTGGAGAGATGGCTTAGCAGTTAAGGTACTTGCTGGCAAAGCCAAAGGACCCAGGTTCGATTCCCCAGGACCCGTGTAAAGCCAGATGCACAAGGTGGCACATGCATCTGGAGTTTGTTTGCAGTGGCTAGAGGCCCTGGAGTGCCCATTCTCTCTCCCTCTCTCTATCTGCTTCTCTCTCTCTCCTCATGAATAAATAAATAAACAAAAAATAAAATATTTTTAAAATAATAAAAAAGGAAGTGCCTAATGGGTTCACTGTGCTAAGGTTGAGAATGTATGATTCTTCCTTAGACTGAAGCTACCTAGTTCCCTGCCGAGTTTCGGGGAGGGACTTGTGGGAAGCGGCCAGCCTCCCCCGCCCCCCAGGGCTGACAGGTGCTGGCTCTGAGCTTTGCTGCCTAAGGGCGTGCTCCATCTCTCATCTGCTCACAGTCTGGGGCCTCTCCACCCCCAGCCAGGCCTGGTGGTCCTCATACTTTCTCCTTTGGGATGTTGCAAGTGGTATTGGAAAGCTTTTCCCATTTACTTATTGATTTGTTTGTTTATGAGAGGGAGAGAGAGAGAGAGAGAGAGAATGGGTGCTCCAGGGCCTCCAGCCACTACAAATGAACTCCAGATGCGTGCGCCACCTTGTGTGTCTGGCTTTACATGGGTATCTGAGAATCAAACCTGAGTCCTTTGGCTTTGTAGGCAGGTGCTGTAACCACTAAGCCATCTCTCCAGGCTCCCCCTTTCTCTTTCTCTTACAGAGTAAATGCTGAAGCTAAATCTTTAGTGATAGTCCAATTTCAATGACTCATTGACTCACAAATGCCCAGGTATGATTAGCTATCTCCACTGACATTTACCTTTTTTTTTTTGGTTTGTTTGTTTTTCCATGTAGGGTCTCGCTCTAGCCCAGGCTGACCTCGAATTCACTATGTAGTCTCAGGCTGGCCTCCAACTCACGGAGATCCTCCTACCTCTGCCTTCCAAGTGCTGAGATTACAGGCATGCGCCACTGTGCCATCTCTCTCTCTCTCTCCCTCTCTTTCTGAGGTTAGAAACAAACCAATACCTTCCTATAAGTGTTAGTTAACCTGGGGTGAGCAAGAAGAAACCTTAATATTGAGTTGACTTTTCTGCTATGATACCAAAGGACAGCAGAGGAGGTGCCTGGGTGTGGTGGGACGCAGCTTTATTTGCCCACGCTGTGACCCCCCATCCCTGTTTCTCTCTGCCTCTGTCCCGTTGATCTGATGAGAGTTCTTTCCGCTATAGGCTTTCTGGTCAGTTGTTTACTGGCAGCATATATATAAGACCTCAAACCTGTCCTGGCACCTCAGGGCAACTGAGAAAGATGGGTGGGGTGGGGCTTGGAGTGAAATGAAAGAGGCTAAAGAGATAGATAAAAAGACAAGATGGGACCTAAGGCAGATGGGGAGATTGCAGTAAAAGGAGGGAAAGGCGGCTGGCCTTGGAGGGGAGCGTAGTACATGTCTGTACCTTAGGCTCAGTGGCACATAACTTTGAGGCCATTCGGACCTTTCTTAATTTCTGAGGAACTCATAGTTCACCTTCATTGTGTGAACTGAAAGGTGGACACAATAGGTTTTGAGTTACCAAATAAAGGTTGACATAGGGCTGGAGAGATGGCTTACCGGTGAAGGCACTTGCCTACAAAGCCAAAGGACCCAGCTACTTGACCTTGTGCAAGTCATTATTGTGACCTTGCCGAATTTCAGATAACGCCCAGAGAACCAGGGATGCCGCTACCTACCTTGCAGGGTCGTTCAAAGAACCACCTAAGGTTAATGCTTACTATTAAAGCTGCGGGCCCAGGGGGGACATTACGGAATGGCAGCTGTGACCACAGTATTATGAAACTGCAGCCAACTTGTTGGTTTGAACAATCACCCACTAGCTGGGGGTCAACTAGCCATAGCTATGTTCACTAAGAGGAACGGTGTTTGGCAACCAGAGGCAGTGCTTCCCAAAGGACCCAGGTTCGGTTCCCCAGGACCCACATGAGCCAGATTGCATAAGGTGGAGCATGCGTCTGGAGTTCATTTGTGGTGGTTGGAGGCCCTGGCATACTCACACTCTCTCCCTCTTTTTCTCAAATAAATAAATACGATTTTTAAATTAAAATTTAATTTTTTTAAAAAAAAGATTGACACATGTATCCAGGTGTGTTCTAGAGACTTCCAGGACATGGAAATTGGAGGTGGAGGCTGGGATCTACTTCTGGGACCACTTCTCCTGCCCACCAACATTTACTAAGCATGCAGAGCCTCCCCGGTGCCTCTCCCCTAGGTTTGCCCTGGCTCTAGAGAGGCTTGTGGGCATGTTGGGCAGCTGGAGCTCTGGTAGGGAGAAGTCCATGCTCCAAGGCTCTGCTGTTCGCCTCCCCCCCCGCCCCCCCGCGAGCCAGTGCAGTTCCAGGATACAGTGGAAAAATAAACATTAGCAGGGCCTGGAGGCGCACGCCTTTAACTCCTGGCACTGGGGAGGCAGAGGTAGGAGGATCTCTGTGGGTTCAAGGCCACCCTGAGACTACCTAGTGAATTCCAGGTCAGCCTGGGCTAGAGCGAGACCCTACTTCGAAGAACCAAACAATAAGATAAAATAAAAAATAAAGGCCTTACTAACACCATCAGCAAAATTCCTCCTCTACGGCAAGTGATGGAGAATTTACAAGGGACTCAGAGGATGGATTCAATTGAACATCTTTTTTTCAAGGTAGGGTCTCCCTCTAGCCCAGTCTGACCTGGAATTCACTATGTAGTCTCAGGGTGGCCTCGAACTCATGTCAATCCTCCTACTTCTGCCTCCCGAGTGCTGAGATTCAAGTGTGGCCCACCATGCACAGTTTCAATTGAACATCTTTTTTTTTTGAGGCAAGCCCAACAGATTGGCCTTCCTTTTTTTTTTTTTATGCAAGAGAGCAAGAGATAGAGAGGGAGAGGGAGAATTGACAGGCCAGGGCCTCCAGCCACTGTAATAAAACTCCAGACACGTGCACCACCTTATGCGCGGGTGTGACCTTGTGTGCTTGTGTCATGATGTGCGTCTGGCTTATGTGGGACCTAGAGAGTGGAAGATGGGTCCTTAGGCTTCACAGGCAAGCACCTTAACCGCTAAGCCATCTCTCCAGCCCTTGGCGTTTATTTTTATTTTTATTTTTTTATTTATTTGAGAGTGACAGACAGAGGGAGAAAGACGCAGATAGATAGAGAATGGGCGCGCCAGGGCCTCCAGCCACTGCAGACAAATTTCAGATGTATGCACCACCTTGTGCATCTGGCTAACGTGGGTCCTGGGGAATCGAGCCTCAAATCAGGGGTCCTTAGGCTTCACAGGCAAGCTCTTAACCACTAAGCCATCTCTTCAGCCCCCCCCCTTTTTTTAATAAGAGAGAGAGAGAGAGAGAGAATTGGCATACCAGGGCCTCTAGCCCTTGCAATCGAACTCCAGACATGAGCACCACCTTGTGCGCATGCCCAACCTTGCACATGGGTCACCTTGTGCATCTGGCTTATGTGAGGTGTGGGGAATCGAGCATGGGTCCTTAGGCTTCACAGACAAATGCCTTAACTGCTAAGCCATCTCTCCAGTCTCTATGCAGATTTTTGTGGCTGCTATTTTGATTTACCTTACATTATTTTAACACCTTGAATGGGGAGCCAAACATTACTCTCATTACCTGACAAGCAATGGCCCTTCAACTTGCAATAGGAAGGAAAAAGAACATTTTTGTCTGAAAATTGGTAAGAAACAGCCCTCAAGATCAGAAAAAAACAATGTTCACTGTTGATGCCTCAACTCTGCCTCAAACTCTGAAAGACTAAGAATACTTATTACAACACTCCTCTTTGTGGACTTGTTACATTTGGTAATAAAACTTGTCTGCTTAAAAAAAAACAAACAAACAAAAAGAGGGCTGGAGAGATGGCTTAGCGGTTAAGGTGCTTGCCTGCAAAGCCAAAGGACCTCAGTTCAATTCCCCAGTACCCACGTAAGCCAGATGCACAAGGTGGCTCATGCATCTGAAGTTCATTTGCAGTGGCTGAAGCCCTGGTGTGCCCATTCTCTCTCTCTCTCTTTCACTCTGCCTATTTTTCTCTCTCAAATAAATAAATAAAAATAAAAATATTTTGAAAACCCCCAAAAATAAAGCCTGGAGAGATGGCTTAGTGGTTAAGGTGCTTGCCTGCAAAGCCTAAGGACCCAGGTTTAATTCCCTAGTACCCACATAAGCCAGATGCACACGGTGGAGCACACATTTGGAGTTCATTTGTAGTGGCTAGAGCCCCTGGCACATCCATTCTCTCCTCTCTCTCTCTCTTTGCAAATAAATAGTTTTTATTTGGTTGTTTGTTTGCTTGCTTTTTTGAGGTAGGGTCTCACTCTAGCCCAGGCTGACCTGGAATTCACTATGTACTCTCAGGGTGGCCTAGAATTCACGGTGATCCTCCTACCTCTGCCTCCCCAGTGCTGGATTAAAGGTGTGCGCCACCACGCCTGGCTAAATAAAAAATATTTTTTAGGTGCCAAAACCAGAGTCGAGAGTGCACCTGAGAGAGAATTGCCATGCTAGGGCCTCCCAGCCACTGTAATCGAACTCCGGACGCACGTGCCACCTTGTGCACAGATGCCTGAACATGGGTCTTTAGCTTCACAGGAAAGTGCCTTCACTGCTAAGCCATCTCTCCAGACCTAAATAAAATATTGAAAGGAAAAAAAAAAAAAAACACCTTTTTCAGGGCTGGAGAGATGGCTTAGCAGTGAAGGAGTTTGCCTGCGAAGCGAAAGGACCCAGGTTTGATTCCCCAGGACCCATGGAAACCAGCTGCACAAGTGGCGCATGCGTCTGGAGTTCCTTTGCAGTGGCTGGAGGCCCTGGTGCTCCCATTCTCTCTCCCTCCACCCCCACAAATAAATAAATAAACTGTTTCTTCCTACGTGACTTGGAGTCCCCTTTCCTCTTGCCCCCAACCTGGCCTGTTAAATAAAACTTTGGGCCCCAAAACGTGCTGTGTCTTCTAGTGTTAACCTCCAAGCATGCTACCATGATACTTTCCTGGTTAGGATCTTAGAGCGAATCCCAGACTGGAGTAAGTAACCTGTATGTTTCCAGGATATTCTGTTAGGGCAGTATTGAAATTAGGAGACAATTTACATCAGACCGTCCGGGTTTATTTCCCAGTCTTCTGATTATGTAATTCTGGAGAAAACAGAAAGACGCACTTTTTAAAGTTTCTATTTTTATTTATTTGCAAGCAGAGAGATACAGAGAGGACAGAGAGAGGGTGGGGAAGAGGGAGAGAGTATAGAGTATGGGCATGCCAGGACCTCCAGCCGCTGCAAATGAGCTCCAGACACATATGCCAATTTGTGCATCTGGCTTTACATGGGTACTGGGGAATCGAACCCAGCATGTTAGGGTTTGTAGGCAAACGCCTTAACCTCTGAGCCATCTCTCAAGCTCAAAACTATGTACGTTTGTGGAGAAAGCAGAGGTAGGGTACCAGTCTGTGGGACAAATAAATGGAGGATCCAACTATGGAAAGGCTTTTCAGTCTCCCAGGACTGTACTCTACGGCGCCACCTGGTGGTCCATCCACTTTGCAGCTTCCAGTTTCCGAATGTCCCGCTAAGCGCAGTCCCCGCAGTGCGCGTGCGTAGTAGTCTGCGGAACGGTACCATCCAAGGTTTGGTTTCTGGCCGGAACGGATTTCCTCCCTCCCCGCCGGAAGCGCCTTTCCTTTCACCTTCCGGCTGGATTCCACATCCTTGCTCCTGGTTTCCGAGCTGCGTGCCGCTGTCCGGCGACTGTCCTTCCTGCGTCTGCAGCGAGGGCGTGGTCGCTGCGGGCCGGGCCCCGGGGCATCATCGGTCATGGCCGGGCCACGGGTGGAGGTGGACGGCGGGATCCTGGAAGGGGTGAGTGCGGGGCCGCGGCAGGGCGGGGCGGGGCGGGCCTCCGCCGTTTACAGCCCGGCTTCTCATCCTCTCTCCATTCGGTCCTTGCAGGGCGGCCAGATCCTCAGGGTCTCCACTGCCCTGAGCTGTCTCCTGGGTCTCCCGTTACGGGTGCAGAAGATCCGCGCGGGCCGCAGCACCCCGGGCCTGAGGTACCGCCGGGGCCGGGGCTGGATGCAGGGGAGGGCCGCCGCACCCGGGCTTCTGCAGGAAGCACTTGTCTTTATTTGTCAAAGATGTTCAGTGTCCGGCTGGGTAGATGGCTTAGCGGTTAAGGCATTTGTCTGCAAAGCCTAAGGACCCAGGTTCGATTCCCCAGGACCAACATAAAGCCAGATGCCCAAGCTGATGCATGCATCTGGAGTTCATTTGCAGTAGCTGAAGGTCCTGGCACATCCGTATTTTCTCTCTCAAATAAGTAAATATAAAAAAATAAAGCTGACACTAAAAAAAAAATACTGTGGTAGCTCAGTTGGTAGATGGCTTTCCTAGCTTGCAAGAAGTGGTCCTGGGGTTCCTTTTCCTTGCACGGCATAAACTGGGCGTTCTGGTGCACATCTGTCATCTCAGTCCCCAGGAGATGATGGAGACGGGGAGGATCAGAAGTTCAAGGCTACACATAGTGAGTTAGAGGCCTGCCCCAGGCTACATGAGACCCTGTCTCAAGGGAGGGGAAAAAGAAAAAAAAAAGCTTACCTCTAGGACTAGAGGAAACCACTTTTCACGATTTCATATCATGGGACTCGTAAAGTTCCTGGGATGTGTTATTCTGGTTTTCATTTAGATCTTCAGGACAAAGGGAATAGGACCAGACTTATCTGTAGTGGGAGAGTAGCACCTTGACACCTGCCCGTGTTCTGAGAGGCTGGGCGGTCACAAAGTTTAGTGTTCAGTTCTAATAAACACCAGTTAGAAGAGGACCCGGCTCAAAGCCAGGCCGATTGCTTAATACTCGTATTCTCTCTGAATATTCCATTTTATTTTATTTATTTATTTATTTGACAGAGAAAGAGGAGGAGAGAGAGAGAGAATGGGCATGCCAGGGCCTCCAGCCACTGGAAACGAACTCCAGATGTGTGCGCCCCCTTGTGCATCTGGCTTACATGGGTACTGGGGAAATCAAACCTGAGTCCTTAGGCTTTGCAGGCAAATAACCGCTAAGCCATATTTTTTTGAGACAAGATATCATGTAACTCGGGCTGTCCTCAAACTTGGTAGTGTAGCTCAGGATGACCTTGAACTTCTGATCCTCTTACCTTTACTCCCCATAGCTAAGATTACAGGGGTGTGCCACCACACCCTGTTATTGCACTGCTGGGGATGGGATCTAGGGTTTTGTGAAGGTCAGGCAAGCCCTCTTTGAACTGAGCTACATTCTCAGCTTCCAAATTCTCTTTCTATAAGAGCGCCAGTCAAATTTGCTAGGGCCTACCTTGACAGCCTCCTTTTAAATTAGTTGTCTTTAAAGGTTCTATTTTTAAAACTAGTCACATTCTGAGCCACTGGGATTTCAGGATTCAACATAGGAATGATATCGCAACGCAGTTCACTCCCCACAGGTAATGTGAATTTCAGTGCAATGCAAGCAAGACTGGTGGCTTTTAAATTTCCTCTCGTGCACACTTGTAATTTGTAACAGTTTCTCAGTGTATATGTTTGTAGCCCAAATAACTGGCCTCAAAGGAACCTTTAAACACTAAGCTCATACAGTTGCGCTTTCTGGGCCTGGACCTGGCCGCTCTCTTGCCATTGCAGCTTAGTAAATGTGTCATGAAATGTGGGGGGTGTAGGTTGTCTGAGTGCACATGTCTTGATGCTGTATTGTGACCTGAAGGCCTCAACATTTATCTGGATTGGAAATGGTTCGAGATCTGTGTGATGGACACCTGGAGGGGGCGGAAATCGGCTCAACAGAAATAACCTTTACACCCGAGGAGATCAGAGGCGGAACCCACACAGCGGATACCAAGACCGCGGGGTATGTTATCGCTTAACACTCCATTGATGGGCTTTGGAGTCAAACCTGGCTTCACGTGTGATGTTACTGAACTACTTTTGAGGTTCCGGTCTCTGAGTTTTAAAATGTAGGTGATGTACTTTTAAGGTTTGAAGACCATGAATGCAAACTTTGAAGGTTCTACAGTCTCAGTTGCAGCTATAATTATACCTGGAGCGTTTTGTTTTCTTTTGTTTGAGACGGGTCTCCTTTTGTAGTGGTCCAGGCTGCCCTTGAACTCAGTATTCTACTGCTCCAGCCTACTGAGTGTTAGGATTACAACTGTGTGCCAGCCCACCTGTCCCTTTATTGTCTTTTGATAAGTACTGATGGGACTATTTCTATGTATTTTTTAATTTTTTATTTTTTAGTTTTTTCGAGATAGGGTCTCACTCTAGCCCAGGCTGACCTGGAATTCACTCTGTGGTCTCAGGCTGGTCTCGAATTCATGGCGATCCTCCTACCTCTGCCTCTCGAGTGCTGGGATTAAAAGCATGCACCGGGCTGGAGAGATGGCTTAGTGGTTAAGCGCTTGCCTGTGAAGCCTAAGGACCCCGGTTCAAGGCTCGATTCCCCAGGACCCACGTTAGCCAGATGCACAGGGGGCGCACGCATCTGAAGTTCGTTTGCAGTGGCTGGAGGCCCTGGCATGCCCATTCTCTCTCACTCTATCTGCCTTTTTCTCTCTATCTGTTGCTCTCAAATAAATAAAGAAAAAAAATTTTAAAAAGCGTGCACCACAATGCCCAGCCTTAGAATTTTTTTTTATTCCTATTTTTGGTTTTTTAAGGTAGGCTTTCACTCTAGCCCACTCTAACCTGGAATTTACTATGTAGTCTCAGGGTGGCGTTGAACTCACAGCAATCCTCCTACCTCTACCTCAGGGATTAAAGAGGTTTGTTACCATCCCCAGCTGTTTGGTTTTTGAGGGAGGATCTTGCTTTAGCCCGGGCCTGACCTGGAACTCACGCCTTTGCCTTGAACTCATGGCGACCTTCCTCAGCCTCCCAAGTGCTGGGATTGTAGGTGTGAGCCCGATGCAGGGCTTCTGTGTAGGAATGCTTAGGGCTTGAGTGTAACTCAGCAGTGCAACAATTGCCCGGCATGGCCGAGGCCTCGAGTTTAATCCTCAGCATAGCCAAAAAATATATACACATATATATTCTAGTGTAGAAAATTTTCGGATATGATTCTGACTTTTCTCCTCACTTTGGGAAAATGGGGTTGGGGGCATAGCTCAGTGATATGTGCTACCACTTTGCCAGAAACTGAGACAGCAAAATGGGGTGGGGATATAGCCCTGTGTCACAGAGTACTTAACCAGCATGCACAAGGCACTGAGCTCAGTGCCCATCACAAAAAAAAAAAAAAAAATCATGAGGAAATGTATATTTAACTTAAATTCAGTTATAATTTTCCATATATTCCTCATAACTCTTCTATTCTTCATTCTTCTTGTTTTTTTGTTTGTTTTTGTTTTTCAAGGTTAGGGTCTCACTCTAGCCTAGGCTGACCTGGAATTCCCTATGTAGTCTCAGGGTGGCCTCGAACTCATGGCGATCCTCTTACCTCTGCCTCCTGAGTGCTGGGATTAAAGGCGTGCGCCACCACGCTTGACTTTTTTAAAGTAGCATTCTTTTACCAACATCTTTTTTTTTTCAAACTGGGAAACTTGATAAAATTGGAAATATTGTCATTTTAAAAAGATTTATTTATTCATTTGAGAGAGAAAAAGAAAAGGAGAGAGAATGAGATAATGGGTGTACCAGGGCCTCCTACTGCTGCTAGTGAACTCCAGTTGCTTGCAACACTGTTCATCTGACTTTTTTTAGATATTTTATTTATTTACTTGGTTGATGGAGAAAGAGGGAGAGAGAGAGAGAAAGAATGGGCATGCCAGGGCCTCCAGCCACTGCAAACACCAGACGCGTGTGCCCCCTTGTGCATCTGGCTAATGTGGGTCCTGTAGAATCGAACCTGGGTCCTTTGGCTTTGCAGGCAAACACCTTAACCGCTAAGCCATCCCTCCAGCCCCATCATCTGGATTTTTTAAAGAATCGAGTTTATTTTATTTCATTTTATCTTTTGCTCCTACACTCTTGAGGACTATGCATTACATTGATGACCTTTTCTCCCAATGCTAAACACATTACCCTGCCAATAAATATTTTGTGAATTAATGAAACCGATTATCAGTGGTAGAGACTGCAGGGTTGCACACAGGTCTTTGTTATAAGAAAGTTAAGGTTTTTTTTTTTTTTTTTAATGCCCAGATGCCGTATGCCATTCGTTTTCATGCTATAACCTACTTGGGCTAGAGTGAGACTCTGCCTTATAAAGAAAAGCTTGGGGATTTCCCCTGCTCAGGTGTGTTCTAACCTCCCTCAGCTGTTCTGCCTCAGGTAGCAGTCGTCTGCAGTGAAGCCGGCCTTGAGCCTCCGAAACAGTGCAGTGAAGCGTGTTCTGCCTTTTCCTCAGGAGTGTGTGCCTCTTGATGCAGGTTTCCATGCCCTGTGTCCTGTTCGCCGCCTCTCCGTCGGAGCTCCGTCTGAAAGGTGGCACAAACGCTGAGATGGCACCAGCAGATCGACTACACCACGATGGTGAGGGACGATCTCATGCCGTCTTCCGAGTGCCCAGCCCCTGCTTACTGTGTCCCGAGTACTTCCATGCGCATTCCTACGTGCTCATGTTTTTCGTTTGTTTATTATTTACTTATTTATTTATTTGAGAGCGATAGACAGAGGTAGATAGAGAATGGGCGCGCCAGGGCCTCCAACCACTGCAGACGAACTCCAGATGCGTGTGCCCCCTTGTGCATCTGGCTGACACGGATCCTGGGGAATCAAACCTGGGTCCTTTGGCTTTGCAGGCAAACGCCTTAACTGCTAAGCCATCTCTCCAGCCTGAGATTCATCTTTCGTATCTAGGCAGATGTGGACTCTCACTGTCCACGTTTGTGTGTGTGTGTGTCTTTATCTACTGCCCACGACAGAATGTTGATGGGCCCAGACTGTGCAGGTGTCGTGCAGGTGATGACAGTAGCTGTGAGGCCCTGATGTGACAGTCACCTCTTCCACTATCTCCTTGAGCCTTGCTGGGCATGGGAGACTATCATGTCATGTTATGTCATGTCAGTCTGATAAGATTCGTAATGAAAGTTAATCTCTTTGCCTAATAATTCCACTTAAAGGAAACTACCCTAAGTATTTGTAAAATTTAGCAAATGACAAATGTTGAGTATACTTGAGCAGAGCATTGTTTAGGCTGTAATCACTGTATGTAGTACACGTCATTACATAACTGGTAATTTGGAAAATGGTAAAGCTGCTCAGTTGCTGGATAGCTTTCCAGTCTTGCTTATGAAGAACTTGACATGTCAAAAAAAAATCATGTTTGCCGCGCGTGGTGGCGCACGCCTTTCATCCCAGCACTCAGGAGGCAGTGGTTGGAGGGTCACCGTGAGTTCGAGGCCACCCTGAGACTACAGAGTGAATTCCAGGTCAGCTAGAGTGAGACCCTACCTCAGGGAAAAAAAAAAAAATCATGTTTGTAATATGAAATGGAAAAAAAAAAACAAGGAGAAAGCATTATAAACCTAAATAAAATGCTACACAGTGAACTCCTTTCCTCAGTGCCCTGTCCTGTCTTACTGTGTGCAGTATTTTGAGAAGGCTGAGGAATTACTGGCCTTTAAGGTATCAAGTACAGGGAGTTTCCCTTATTAGATTTGCACAGCCTCAATTAGCTGAATACTAAACTTTAATTTTACCTATATGCCAGTTTTTTCACTTGAAAGTAGAACTAGCCTGAACGGTTCGTCTATAGCGTCTGGTTATCAGCTTACTGCAGACTTTTTCATTTCCTAATTGTACTTGAATCAGTGACTACTTGCGGCTGACATGATGTCTGACTTTTTCAGGTCTTCAAGCCAATCGTTGAAAAATTTGGTTTCAAGTTTAATTGTGACATTAAAATGAGGTAAGTTACTCAGTTCTTTTTTTTTTTTTTTTTTTTTTTTTTTTTTCTGAGCCAGATCACTCTAGCCCAGGCTGACCTAGAATTCACTCTCTAGTCTCAGGGTGGCCTCAAACTCAGAGTGATCCTCCTACCTCTGCCTCCCTTGTGCTCGGGTTAAAGGTGTGCTCCACCATGCCCGGCTGACTTAAATTTTATTAATGTTCAACTACTTGATGATTCATCAAGTAATTACTTGAGCTCCTACCATGTGCCCGGCATTGTTTAGGCCTAGGAAAGTAGCAGAAACAAAACAGATCCAGCTGTCAAAGATTTTATGTGGTGTGTTGTTTATTGTGTGTAGGGGCGGGGAGGAGGCAGAGTCTTAGGCAGGTCAGGGTGGCCTCGAACTCCTGACTCTCTTGTCTCTATCTCTCAAGTGCTGAGATTATATGTTTGCACCATCATGCCTGGTGTGCACAGTGCGGTTGAAGTCAGGGTCTTGTGCATGCTAGGCAAGCAGTCTGTGTCCTCAGCGTAGAGCGTATATCCTGAAGCAGTGCGCGTGCGTGTGTGTACGTGCATGTGGAAGCCAGAAAACAACTTTGGGTGTCATCTTCAGGTGTACCACCCACATCCTTTAATGCAAGTGCTCTCCGTGGCCTGGAGCTAGCACTTTTTTAAAACTTAATTTAATTTTTTAGGTTTTTCGAGGTAGGGTCTCTCTCTGGCCCAGGCTGACCTGGAATTCACTCTGTAGTCTCAGGCTGGCCTTGAACTCACTGTAATCCTCCGACCTCTGTCTCCTGAGTGCTGGAATGAAAGGTGTGCGCCACCACGCCCAGCAGGACTTTTTTTTTTTAAAGGCATGTGCCATCACGCTGGCACATTCTTTTTTTATTTTTATGTTTATTTATTTATTTATTCGAGAGAGAGAAAGAGGGAGAGAGGGAGAGAGTGGGCACACCAGGGCCTCCAGCCACTGCATCTGGCTTACGTGGGTCCTGGAGAATCAAACCAGGATCCTTTGGCTTTGCAGGCAAACGCCTTAACCGCTAAGCCATATCTTCAGCCCTGGCACATTTTTAATTATTTATTTGAGAGAGAGAGACAGAGACAGACGGACAGAGAGAGAGTGTGTGTGTATGTGTGTGTGTGGGCATGTCTGGGCCTTCTGTCACTGCTAACGAACTCCACATGCATGCACCACTTTGTGCATCCAGTTTTACTTGGGTACTAGGGAATCGAACCCGGGCTGTCAGGCTTTGTAGGCAAGTGCTTTTGACTGTTGAGCCATCTCTGCAGTCCCTAAAACAGCACTTTAACACAACTTTAAAAAAAATTTACTTATTTATTTGAGAGAAGCAGAGAAAGAGGAGAGAAAAAGTGAGACAAGCACCTTTAACCACTGAGCTCTCCAGCCCACCTTTTTTTTTTTCTTTTTCTTTTTTGTTTTTTTGAGGTAGGGTCTCTAGCCCCAGGCTGACCTGGAATTTACTATGTAGTCTCAGTAAGGCTGGCCTGTTAACTCACAACGGTCCTCATGCCTCTGCCTCCTGAGTGCTGGGATTAAAAGTATGTGTCACCATGCCCAGCTAATGTTTTTATTCATTTATTTGCAAGCAGAGAGAGGAGAGAGAATGAGCATGCCAGGGCCTCCAGCTGCTGCAAATAAACTCCAGATACATGCGCCACTTTATCTGGGCACTGAAGAATTGAACCCCGGGTCAATAGGCTTTGTAGTCAAGTGCCTTAAGTGCTGAGCCCGCTTTTTTTTTTTTTTTAATTGACAGCTTCTATACTTACAGACAATAAGCCATGATATTTCCCTCCCCTCCTCCACTTCCCCTTCACAACTCTTGAGCCCACTTTAAAAAAATCTATATTTTATTTATTTATTAGAGAAAAAATGGGCACATCAGGGCCTGTAGCCACTGCAAATGAACTCCAGGTGCCTGTACCACCTTGTGCATCTGGCTTACATGGTTAGTGGGTAATAGAACCTAGGTCCTTGGGCTTCACAAGCAAGCACCCTAACCACTAGGCCATCTCTCTAGCTGTCCAGCCCACTCTTAGTACAGCTTTCTGTGTTGAGGAAAGTGTTCTTTCATGCTGTTCACAATGGCAGTCACTAACCATGTCACTGTTGGGCACTTGAGTAATGGCTATATGTGATATAATGGGCAGCCGATGCCTGACTTTTACTGTATTTCTTAAAGCTTAGAAGGACTTTATTATATGGATAATAGCTAGAATTTAAGAAAAGGAAGGAATGCAGAGCTCCTTTTCTGGAAAATGGAAAAGCCCACCTCGAGAATCAGTTGGGATCTTTTGTGGGGCTGGATGAGGGCTGAGCTAACTAGCCTAACACCCTTCTTTTTTCTGTAGACATTGTTCTGGTGCTGTGGATTGAATCCAGGCCTTTGTTTATGCTGGTCATACATCCTGCCACTTAGCTACACCCCGAGTCATAATTTCACTTGTGCTTGGGACAACCCTGGCCTAAATGCTACTTAGACTTTTTTCATAAATTATGTCTTTGGATATCATTCCTACTGCCTTAATGTTAAGCTTTGATTTTGTTGTGCAATCAGTTTATGTGAGTTTTTGTTATACTTTTCTTAGGGGCTATTACCCAAAGGGGGGTGGTGAGGTGATCCTCCGAATGTCACCAGTTAAGCAGTTGGATCCAATAAATTTGACTGATCGTGGCTCTGTGACCAAGATCTATGGAAGAGCCTTCGTTGCTGGTGTTTTGCCACTTAAAGTAAGTTGCCTGAATATTCTTAGAAGTATGTGTACACATTGAGAAATATATAAGAGAACCTAGTGTTAGCTGGGTATGGTGGCCTTTAATCCCAGCACTCAGGAGGTGGAGGTAGAAGGATCACCATGAGTTTGATGATAGCCTGGAAATACATAGTGAATTCCAGGTTAGCCTGGGCTAGAGTGAGACCCTACCTCAAAAAAATAAAAGGCGGGGCGGGGGGAGGAGGGGAGGAGCCTATTTTTAATATATCTTTTTTTCTTTTCTTTTTTTTTTTTTTTGAGGTAGGGTTTCACTCTAGCTCAGGCTAACCAGGATTTCACTGTGTAGTCTCAGGGTGGCCTCGAACTCACAGCAATCCTCCTACCTTGCCTCCCAAGTGCTGGGATTAAAGGCAGCGCGCCACCATGCCTGGCGTTTTTAATACATCTTTATTAAGGCTTTTCTGATTCAGTGTTCTTTCCTCTTGAAGTTTTTAAATGGTGCATGTAAAAGTTAACTATTTCATATGACTTTGAAGGCTTGTAAACAACTGGCCAGAGGCCCAATAATGAAGTTTTTCCTCCTCTTCACACTTGCCGAAACAGGTAGCAAAAGACATGGCCGCGGCGGCTGTTCGGTGCATCCGGAAGGAGCTGAGGGACCTGTACGTCAGCATCCAGTCTGTCCAGGAGCCGAAGGACCAGGCGTTTGGCAACGGCAGTGGGATAATGTGAGCACACCGAGCTGACCCGCCAGGCTTCACCTTGAGAGCCCGGGAAGAATTGTCTGCACTGGAGGGTTGAAGTTTTTTTGTTTTGCTCCGTGTAGTTTGTGAAGACATAGCTTTAAGGGAATTCCTACCTAAGACAATAGTATGTTAGTATGATGAATTAATACAATTATCCTGGCTGGATTTGATGTCGCAGTACTGTGATCCCAGGACTCAGGAGACCGAGACAAGAGAACCACAAGTTCAAGCCCAGCTTGGTTCTAGACTGCATAGCAAGTCTGAAGCCAGCCTGGCCTCCATACTACCTGTGGGTTTCATGTTCACAGATTCAAACAACGCTACACCAAAAATATTTTTTGGGGGGAAAAAAAAAGGGTCTCACTCTAGCTCAGGATTAAGCACACACAGACTTTTTCTTATTCTCAAACCAGCACAGTTTAAGTGGTTACAAAATGTGGGCTTGTGTCAGTTATTGTAACTAATCTATAGATGATTTAGGCTACATAGGAAGATGTGTGTATAGGTTGTATAACATACTGTTCTTGTTTTTTGTATTTTTTTAATTTATTTTTTATTGACAACTTCTGTAATTACAGACAGTAACCCATGGTAATCCCCCCCACCCCGACTTCCCCCTTTGAAATTTCACTCTCTATCATACCCCTTCCCCCTCTCAATCAGTCTCTCTTTTATTTTGATGTCATCTCTTTTCCTCCTATTATGATGGTCTTCTGTAGGTAGCGTCAGGCACTGTGAAGTCATGGATATCCAGGCCATTTTGTGTCTGGAGAAGCACGTTGTAAGGGGTCCTACCTTTCCTTTGGCTCTTACATTCTTTCCGCCACCTCTTCCGCAATGGACCCTGAGCCTTGGAAGATGTGATAGAGATATTTCAGTGCTGAGCACTCCTCTGTCACTTCTTCTCAGCACCATGTTGTCTTCTGAGTCATCCCAAGGTCACTGCCATCTGAAAAGAGAAGGTTCTCTACCAAAAGTGAGAGTAGCCTTAATATATGGGTATGAACACCAAGAGAAGTACTTACCGGGCAGTTTAGTGAGCATAGTATATACATTTAGCCAGATAGCAGCAGATGTTACACCTCTAGGGCTCATGACTTACCCCTGTTGTAGGTTTTCAGTATCAGGCATGTATTTCCTCCCATGGAGCTGGGCCTCCAGTCTAATTTAGAGAGTGGTTGGTTCCCCCCATAACAGACATGCCACTGTTGCACCCATTGGCTCATTTGGCCCAGCTGGCCAAATTTAAGGCTTGAAGTGTCCACTGTTGTGTATCTCCCCTGGTAATTTCTCTCCCTCCCATCTAACTGCATGCAGCATAGCTTTTTCTAGTTTTCTGTCAGCTGGTCTACATGGAGGAGGTTTTCAGCTCAGTTCCAGCAGAGTTTCTCAGTGACCTTACAGCCTAAGTACGTGGAGTCTTCAGCAATGGGGTCTTACCGTGTCTCTTCAGCGTGGGTACAGCATGTCAATAGTGCTGTGGTTTTCTCTACAGCATCGTGGCTGAGACCTCCACTGGCTGTTTGCTTGCTGGATCAGCACTTGGAAAACGAGGTGAGCATGAATGAAGGGGTCCCAAGTTCCAGCACTGTTGCAAAATGCTTCCTCTGTAAGGCTTGAGATATTATACAGAATGATGGATCATATATTTAAAAGGATATGGTCAAGTCATTCCGTTGTAGAGTCATTTAAACTGTACATCTTTCTTCTAGGTTTTTTTTTTTTTTTTTTTTGGTTTGTTTTCTGAGGTAGGGTCTCACTCTGGTCCAGGCTGACCTGAAATTCACTATGTAGTCTCAGGGTGGCCTCGAACTCACCGCAATCCTCCTACCTCTGCCTCCCGAGTGCTGGGCTTAAAGGCGTGCCCCACCACGCCCGGCTTCCAGTTTTATTCTTCTAAAAAGCTCTAGAAGCCAGCGTGGTGGCGCACGCCTTTAATCCCAGCATTAGGGAGGCAGAGGTAGGAGGATTGCCGTGAGTTCGAGGCCACCCTGAGACTAACATAGTGAATTCCAGGTCAGCCTGGGCTAGAGTGAGACCCTACCTGGAAAAACCAAAACAACAACAACAACAAAAAGCTCTAGAAAAGTCGAATGTTCTAGGTGCCGGTTGTGACCACTCAGATACATGCTGTGTGTGTTTCTGAGCTGTTTCAGTGCTAAGCTACAGGCACGGTGTCACTCCTGAATCCTGTAGCATGCTCATCCAAGAACATTACCTGTGTGTTCACAGTGATGGGAGTATACCTGAAAAATTTGTCACATAGACACAAACATTGTAGACTTAAGTTACTCCAGACTGTTCATTCGAACAGTGTGGGATTTATTTGTTGTATTGTATTTTTTTGTTTGTTTTTGGAGGCTGCATTTCACTGTAGCCCACACTTGCCTGGAACCCACTGTGTAGCCCAGGCTGGCCTCAGACTCAGCCATCTGCTGCCTCCGCCTCCTGAGTGCTGGCATGACGGATGTGAGCCACTGTACCTCTGGCGTTTCTTTTCTTTTCTGTTCCTTTTATTTATTTACTACTAGAGAGAGAATGAGCATGCCAACACCTCTAGATACTACAAACAAACTCCAGATGCATGTGTCCCTCGTGCATCTGGCTTACATGGGTCCTGGGGGATCAAACCTGGGTTCTTAGGCTTCATAGGCAAGTGCCTTAACTGCTAAGCTATCTCTCCAACCCTGGCTACTACTTTCTTTTTTCTTTCTTTTATTTATTTATTTTGGCTTTTCAAGGTAGTGTTTCACTCTGGCCCAGGCTAACGTGGAATTTACTATATAGTCTCAGGGTGGCCTTGAACTCACAGTGATCCTCCTACCTCTGCCTCCCAAGTGCTGGGATTAAAGGTGTGCGCCACCACGCCCGGCGCTATCACTTTCTTGAATGCACATAGCATTTGGCTGTCGTGACTGTGTGACTGTCTTTCTGTAGAGGAGCAAGGGGGAAATATTGTATATATTAAAGATAAGCTAACAATATTCAAAATGTTTTGTTTGAAATTTTTTATTTTGATCAATACCAGGAATTGAACACTGGGTCTATGCGTGCCAGACAAGCACTGTAATGACTGAGCTGTAGTATTTTGTGTTTTGTTTATTCTCTTTTTTAAAATATTGTCTTGCTTTATAGCTCAGGCAGGCCTCAAACTTGCAATTCTCCTGCATCAGCTTTACTGCTGATATTTTAGGGGTTCACCACCACACTGTCCATTTGTTCAAACCTGAAAGAGACTAAGACTTTAAAATGAATGTTATCTTCTCTTTTTTAAAAGCACTTTATATCCTGACTCTGTGTGTGTGTGTCACCACCAAATTGTGGAGGTGTGAGGACAGCCTTGGGTGCTTGTTCTCTCTCCACCCTGCTTGAGACAAGGCTCCCCCTATTTTGTCTCTGCTGCTTTGTTTGCGTGTGCCATTCTAGTCGGCCTCCACGTCTCCGGACGCCGCTGCTGCTCCTCCCATTGCTGTAGGCGCAGCTTTACCTGGTGCAGGGCGTTGAACTCCTCGATCCATGCTCTGACTTAAATCCTCGCGTTCTGAAGAATAGACCAATTCCAACTTATATAAATTACAGGTTCTGAATTTTGAACTTGAGGCAGAGCATTATAGGGTCATAACTTCAACAGGCCTTAAATTATTTTTTTTAAAGTTTTTAATATTTTATTTGCAAGCAGACATAGAGAGAGAGAGAGAGAGAGAGAGAGAGAGAGAGAGAGAAATGGATGTGCTAGAATTCCAGATGCATGCATCACTTTGTGCATCTGGCCTTATGTGCATACTGAGGAATTAAGCACAGGTTGTTTGGCTTTGCAGGTAAGCACCTTAGCCAATGAGCCATCTCTCCAGCCCCTTTAAATGTTTGTTTTTATTTTTGTTTATTTATTTGAGAGAGAGAGAGAGAATGGGCATGCCAGAGACTCCAGCTTTGCTGCTCATGAACTCCAGACATACGCATCACCTTGTGCATCTGGCTTACATGGATATTGGGGAATTGAACCTGGGTCCATTGGCTTTGCAGGCAAGCACCTTAACTGCCAAGCCATCTCTCCAGCCTTTAAGGTTTTTAAACAGGCACAAAGCAACCCATTTTCCCACTAGTGCATTTAAGCATAGGGAAGTATTTGGATCTGTCAAGCTTTAAAAAATTAAATAAATATCTTAATCTTAAAAAGTACATTGGGTGAATTCAAAAGCCTAAAAATTATGATACTAGTGGATATATCAATTAAGCCTTAAACTTTAAAATTTTTTATTTATTTAATTTATTTATTATTTTGTTTATTTGAGATAGAGAGAGAGAGAGACAGAGAAAGAGAGAGAGAAAGCACCAGGGCTTCCAGCCACTGCAAATAAACTCCAGACACACACGCCACCTTGTGCATCTGGCTTAAGTGGGTCCTGGGGAATTGAACCTTAGGCTTTGTAAGTAAGTGCATTAAATGCTAAGCCATTTCTCCAGCCCAAGCCTTAAACTTTAAATTTTTTTTTTATTTGTATTTGTATTTATTTATTTGAGAGTGACAGACAGCGAGAGAAAGAGCGGGTGAGAGAGAGAGAGAGAATGGGCGCGCCAGGGCCTCCAGCCACTGCAGATGAACTCCAGACGCGTGTGGCCCCTTGTGCATCTGGCTAACGTGGGTCCTGGGGAATCAAGCCTCGAACCTGGGCCCTTAGGCTTCACAGGCTAGCGCTTAACTGCTAAGCCATCTCTCCAGCCCTAAATTTTTTTTTTTTTTTGAGACAAGATCTCACCATGTAGCTCAGGCTAGTCTTGAGCTTGCAGTGGTCCTCCTACTTCAGCCTCCTGAGTGCTGGATTCAGGTGTGTGTCACCATGCCCAGTTCATTAAGTTAATTAAGTTTTTTTTTTTTTTTTTTTTGGTCGAGGCCGAGTCTCACTTTAGCGCAGGCTAACCTGGAACTCACTGTTTAGTCCCAGGCTGGCCTGGAACTCACAGCGATCCTCTTACTCTGCCTCTCGGGTGCTGGGATTAAAGGCGTGTGCCACTGCACAAGGCTCCGTTAAGTTTTTGCCTTGCAGTAATGTTTTACTTTTCGATCCCTCTTCCTGCGTTAGGTGTGAATGCAGACAAGGTAGGAATTGATGCTGCCGAGATGCTGTTAGCGAATCTTCGACACGGTGGGGCCGTGGATGAGTACCTACAAGACCAGGTAATGCCAGCTGGATACTATAACCTCTACCAGCTGCGTTCAGACCTTTTTTTTTTCCCAAGTAGGGTCTCACTCTTCTCCAGGCTGACCTGGAATTCACTATGGAGTCTCAGGGTGGCCTTGAACTCACTGCAATCCTCCTACCTCTGCTTCCCTAGTGCTGGGACTAAAGGCGTGCGCCACCACGCCGGGCTGCTTCTGCCTCCTGCGTGCTGGGCTTACAGGCACGCGCTGCCACGCTGGGAATTCCCATGGTTACTGGGGATGCAGACTCGGTGTCTTACCACCTGAGCCAGCTCTGCAGTCCTTGACTAGAGCTGTTACCCAGGTCTTACTTCGGTCATTGTTGGAAGCATTCTGGAAGTGGCATTCCCCACATCTCGGTCCTCTGAGCTGACCCGGCTTAGCATTTGCACGGCTGCTGCCTTCTGGAAGTGCTGCTGTCCTGTGCTGGCCGCTCGGCTGCTTGGCTGCTGTCTCAACTCGGAAGCTCTGCAGAGCTCCTGAAGCTCGGGCTGCTTTCCCGTGTTTGCTCCTGGGCCTTCTGTCCAGTCTCTCGGCGTCAGGACCATGTGTGGTGACGCCCCGAGACCATCGCTGCCCAGACCTGTCTTCTTACTCCCCCGCCTCCGAACCCTGCCCTGGGGATGTCCTCACTGAGAAAGGGTTGGCAATGTTTCTTCCCCTGTAACTGCCTCCCTCCGCCCCTCCCTCTTCTTTTTCTCTTGAAATAGTTTCATTTTGTAATGCAAAATTCCATCTTCCTGCCTCAGCCTCCCAAGTGTTGAGATCACAGTTGTGTTCTATGCTGTCTTGACAAACAAGATTTTTTATTTATTTATTTATTTTTGTTGTTGTTGTTGCTAACGAGATAGGGTTTCATCCTGGGCCAGGCTGACCTGGAACTCTGTGTGCTCGCAGGCTAGCCTGTGTAACTCGCGGCCACCTCCCGCCTGTGCCTCCCGAGGGCCACCACGCCCGGCTTTCTATGGTTTTGGAGGGCAGCCGTGCTCGTCACTGTACCACCAGTGCTTTTTTGTCTTTGTTTGCTTGCCTGGCTTTTTTTTTTTCTTTTTAGTGTGTGTATAAAGGAGTATGTGGTGTGTTTGTGTGCACGCATGTGCACATATGAGGAGGATTTCACTTCTCTTCTGCCTTATTCCATGAACGTCTTAATGAGCCTGCACTTCTGAGTGGCTGCACCGGCTGACCAGGGAGCCCCAGCAGTCTGCCTGTCCCCACCCCACTCACTGCTGGGGTTGCAGGTGCACACAGCTATGATGAACGGCCCTTTTTTTTAAATTTTTAAATTCTTAATTTAATTAATTTAATTTATTTATTTTTGTTTTTTTGAGGTAGGGTCTCACTCTGGTCCAGGCTGACCTGGAATTCACTATGGAGTCTCAGGGTGGCCTTGAACTCAATGCGATCCTCCTACCTCTGCCTCCCAAGTGCTGGGATTAAAGGCGTGCGCCACCACGCCCGGCTAATTTATTTTTATTTTTATTTTTTTACATAGCTGCCAGCCATTGACCTCAGGTCTTAATACTTGCACACCAAGTGCTCTTACCTGCTAAGCCATCTCCCCGGTCCCCAGACAAGGTACCTTCACGGCTCACTGTCTTGATGTCGTATCCTTTGCGCCATACTCCTTGCTCTGATCAGCAGTCGGTTTTCAGAAGTGAACTCGTCCCTGGGCGTGGGGACACGCACCTTTGCTCCCGGCCCTCGGGAGGCTGGCGTAGGAGGGTGACTGTAAGTTTGAAGCCCATCTCGAACCACAGAGTGAGTTCCAGGTCAGCCTGGGCTAGAGTGAAACCCTGACTCGGGGTGGAGGGGGAATGTATTTCTCGGGCTGGCGGGCAGTCCCATGGCTCCGCGGTAGAGCTCCTTCCCGCTGGTGTGCCTGCAGCCCCGGCCTGGATCCCCAGCACCACAGGAAAAAGAGAGGAGAGGCTTCGGTCGCATTTCTTACGTTTGGTCATTTCCTCTTGCCCAAGCCCATGTTCCCAGGACTTATATGTTAACTCTTATTTATTTTTACCTTTTAAAATGTAATTTTAGAAAAGCAGAATAAGTTTGTCATATATGCCAGCTTGCAGAAGTAGGTTAACTATTTTGATTTCTCCTAATACTTTCATTATGGACAGCTGTGGAAGTATAATTCAAAACGTTAGCAAATTTGTTAGATTTTTTTCTTCTTTGTCTTTTTTTTTTAATAGTTGATCATTTTCATGGCATTAGCCAATGGAGTTTCCAGAATAAAAACAGGACCAGTTACACTCCATACGCAAACTGCTATACATTTTGCTGAACAGCTGGCAAAGGTGAGTATTGTGTTGGGATAACTGAGATATATTTTAATAAACAGGAACTCAGTAGTAATCACAGTTGCTATCACTCACTGAGTACCTAGTTCACTCAACCGTTCATCCAAAGTGTCTTACTCTGCATAATCACTGACAGGTGACTACTTAATGTCCCCTTTTGACTTGTGAGTAAAGTGAGGCAGAGGGATTAGATTGAGGCCACACAGTTTCTTGGTGTCAGCTGAGTTTTGAGCGAGCAGGACAGCATCCTTGAAGGCCCACTGACAGCGTCGGAGGCAGAAGGAACTAGACATGCCCTGATGGGAACCGGACTTACGCGCTTATATGAAACTTAAATGTTCTCTTTTTCTTTCTTTTTATTTTTCGAGGTAGGGTCTCACTCAAGTTCAGGCTGACCTGGAATTCACTATGTAGTCCCAGGGTGGCCTCGAACTCATAGTGATCCCCCTACCTCTGCCTCCCAAGTGCTGGGATCAAAAGTATGTGCCACCACGCCCAGCTTCATTTTCCTTTTTGTGCACTTCTTAACAACAGAAACAACTTTTTTGTTCCTATAAGGAATAGATAGGTTTCAGTTAAGTTATAGAAAAAGACTGGGCTGGGCAGATGGCTTAGCAGTTAAGATGCTTGCTAGCAAAGCCAAGGGACTCAGGTTCAGTTCCCCAGTACCCATGTAAGCCAGATGTACAAGGTGGCATAAGCATCTGGAGTTTGCAGTAGCTAGAGGCCCTGGCATACCCACTCTGCCTGTGTCTCTCAAATAAATGAATAAGTAAAATATTTTCAATATCTTTTTATTTATTTAAAAGAAAGAGGGAGAAAGAGGCAGACAAAATAGGTGCACCAGGGCCTCCAGCCACTGCAGACAAACTCCAGACACATGCGTGTCTTTGCACATCTCGCTTAAGTGGGTCCTGGGGAATTGAACCTGGGTCCTTTGGCTTTGCAGGCAAGCGCCTTAACCACTAAGCCATCTCTCCAGCCCCAATTTTTTTCTTTTTTTTCGGGTGTTTTTGTTGTGTGGTTTTTGGGGTTTTTTTTGTTGTTTTGTTTTTCAAGGTATTGTCTCACTTTAGCCCAGGCTGACCTGGAACTCACTATGTAGTCTCAGGATAGCCTCGAACTCATGGTGATTCTCCTGCCTCTTGAGTGCTGGGATTAAAGGTGTGTGCCACCATGCCCGGCCCATAGTTTTTTTTGTTTGTTTGTTTGTTTTGTTTTTTAAGAAAAAGACTAATGAAAATCTAAGGCAAATTATAGCTGATGATAAGAATGAATGCAGTGTATGTTAAATATCCTTGATAACATTTTGCTTACTTTTTTCTTGCAGTGCTTAGGGTCCAACCCAGCACTTTGTACATTCTAGGCAAGTGCTCGACCACTGAGCCTCATGCCGGCCCTACTTTAACTCTGCTACTGATGATACAGTTGTACTAGCAACTGTGTGCCTCTTCTTGTAGACTGGTCACCGTGGTGACTGGTACCAAGCTTTACTCCTTATAGCCTTCACTTTCCACAGTAATTTGGATAGAGTCGACACTCAGCATGTTACTTGAAATGAGGCAGTGCTCTGAGCCAAAGAGCGTGTGCCTCTTGCTGCTTCTTGAGTTGTGTGTGTCCGTATGTGTTGCTTGAAACAAGGGCCCCCTATAATCTAGGTTGGACTCGAACTCAAGAGCTTCCCACTTCAGCCTAGGCCTGTTTCGCCCTTGCCTGGCTCTTGCTTTTTTTTTTTTTTTTTTTTGGTTTTTCAAGGTAGGGTCTCACTCTAGCCCAGGCTGACCTGGAATTCACTATGGAGTCTCAGGGTGGCCTTGAACTCACGGTGATCCTCCTACCTCTGCCTCCCGAGTGCTGGGATTAAAGGCGTGCGCCACTACGCCCGGCTCATATCTTCTTTTTAAAATATTTCTTTATTTGGGTATATGGATGTGCAAGGCCTCTTGAATTTATAAATGTACTCAAGACACCCCGCTTTTGCATCTGATTTATATGGGCATCTTGGGAACTGAACCCAAGCCAGCAGCACCTTAGCCACTGAGCCCTGTTCCCAGCACTCAAGGAATCCGGTCACTTAGCGCGTTCCTTGCAGTAACTGAAGATGTCCACTTGGTGTCAGTGCGCTGTCCCAAAACACTGGAGCTCAATGAACGTACTGTTCAGGAAGGCTGCCGAATAATGCCTTTCACATTGTACTTCCAAGAGTCCTAAAATGTAGCATACTTGAAATGCCTTTGCCAGAAACTCAGTCAGCTTATGAAGCTGTTTGGAGTTTAATTCACTTGTGTTAAAATGAACCACATTTTACTTAAAAGTGACAGCCAGCCATCCCCAAGCCAGCTTTAGCTAACAAGTGAAGTTACGATGCTAAGTTCCGTAACGATGACTCGTCACTGCCACCGTTCTCCCCCCCCCGCACCTACTTTCTCTAAACTCAATCTTTTTGAATCATGTATTCAGAGAATTAAATTTGCAGGAGAATTTTACTGAGATTAAATGATAATTTCATACTTGAAGGGTGAAAGTCAAATGTCTCGGGCCCATACCTAGAAGTACCGCAGGGAGCCAAGAGAGGGCGCGCTCCAACCGGCCGCTGATGTTCCAGAATTGCCACTCGCCTGGCTGCGGGTTCTGATGCTCCGCGTGGGCACTGGAGTCGATGCGTGGGCATTTTGACAAAACTCCAAACAACGTGCACTTCTGGACAAGAATCACAGTCCCAGGACAAAGTGTCCTATCTCTAGGCCATGGCATTTCTTCCTAAGTCATTTGGTTTTTGTGTTTATGCCTTCAACAGAAGGGCGTGGTGTTAATTACTTCCTGCCCACCTACGCCCGAGCTGTGCCTAAGGTCCCTCCGCACTGAATATTCTGCTTTCAGGCCAAGTTCACGGTGAAGAAGTCGGAGGATGAGGAAGACGCCTCTAAGGACACTTACGTGATCGAGTGTGAAGGAATTGGGATGACAAACCCAAGTCTGTAGGCCTCAGGGTTGTGTCGCCCCTCATCACCTGCCCGCAGTGCATGAGAACCCCCGCAAGGACCGGGAAGCGCCTCCTCCGACCTCCTCACCTCGCCTGTCTCCTGGGGGGACGTAAGAGGTGATGGAGACGGCGGCACTGATTTCAGTATGAAAGTCTTGAAATAAACGGTTCTTCATACACAGAATAAATGTTTTCTGTTTCGTGTAATGAATTAAGTCGGGGGCATAGATTTGATGAGTAATCTGTATGTCTCCTCCACTTTCACTTTTGTAGTATTATCTACCCAGAGTCATCTGTGGTCCAGAAATACTAAATGGAAAATTCAACATAAATCCATCAGTTTGGCGTGCTACTCCATTTTTAGTAGCACGATGAAATCTGTCCTCGCCTTGTCCTACCTGGGACGTGAGCAGCCCTCGTGTCCAGTGTATTAGCATTGTACGTGAAGTGGTCAGTACCAGGTCCACTGTCGTAGATTGCAGTGCTTGTGTTCCAATGACCCCTCGTTGTAACTACTTAATAATAGCCCCAGTGTGCAAGAAGAGTGAGGCTGTCCGTTCAGGGATGCCATAGAAAAGCTATCGTGTGCTTTCTTTAAGTACCATTTCACATCGTTACAGATTTTTTAAAGTATTTATTAGGGGGAGAGGAGAAGAGAGAGTATAGGTGTGCCAGGACCTCCTACAGCTGCAAACAAACCCCACTCACACGCACCGCTTTGTATTTCTGGCCTTACATGGACACTAAGGAATTGAACCAGGGCCAGCAGGTTTTGTAAACAATCACTTTCAATGGCTGGGCCATCTTCCCGGGTCTACCCTGGTATTTTGAGAGACCACGTTTACGCATATGGTGGTGTTGGGCGTGGTGGGGCATGCTTTTTAATCCCAGCACCAGGAGCTGAGGTGGGAGGACTGATGTGAATTTAAGGCCAGCGTGGGTTACAGAATGAGGTCAGCCTAGACTAGAGTGAGACCCTGCCTTAAAAACCAAAAGGGCCAGGCATGGTGGCACACGCCTTTAATCCTAGCACTTGGGAGGCAGAGGTAGGAGGATCACCATGAGTTCGAGGCCACCCTGAGACTATATAGTGAATTCCTGGTCAGCCTGGGCTAGAAACCTTATCTCAGAAAACCAAAAAAAAAGGGGGGGGGCCTGGAGAGATGATCTAGTGGTTAAGGCACTTGCCTGCAAAGCCAAAAGACCCAGGTTCAATTCCCCAGGACTCACATAAACCAGATGCACAAGGTGGTGTATGCTTCTGTAGTTTGCAGCAGCTGGAGTCCCTGGTGTGTCCATTCTCTATCATCTATCTATATGCCTCTCAAATAAATAAAAATAAAATATTTTAAAAAATCGGCTGGAGAGATGGGTTAGCAGTTAAGGCATTTGCCTGCAAAGCCAAAGGATCCTGGTTCAATTCTCCAGGACCCACATAAGCCAGATGCACAAGGGGGTGCATGCATCTGGAGTTTCTTTGCAGTGGCTGGAGGCCCTGACACACTCATTCTCTCTCTCAAATAAATAAAACATTTTTTTCTTAAAAATAATCTGTTTAAAAAGAAAAGAAGCTGGGCATGGTGGCGCACGCCTTTAATCCCAGCACTCGGGAGGCAGAGGTAGGAGGATTGCCATGAGTTCGAGGCTACCCTGACACTCCATAGTGAATTCCAGGTCAGCCTGGGCTAGAGTGAGACCCTACCTCAAAAAACAAAAAACAAAAAAAAAAAATCTGGGGCTGGAGAGGTGGCTTAGTGGTTAAGGCACATACCTGTGAAGCCTAAGGACCCAGGTTTGATGCTCCAGGTCCCATGTAAACCAGATGCACATGGTGGCACATGCGTCTGGAGTTTGTTTGCAGTAGCTGGAGGCCCTGGTGTGCCCATTCTATCACTCTCCCTTTCTCTGTCTCAAATAAATAAAACAGGTAAATAAAGTGCTTAAAAACTGTATCTTAAAAAAAAAAAAGGAAAGAAAATCTTAAAAAAAAATAAAAAAACAGCTAAAACAAAGGGGGTGGGGAAGAGCATGCAGTTGGGCATGACCTTACAGCAGGTTTATATTTTTACAGTCTGGGAAGTATATTACTTCCATTTTCATCACTCTGCAAACAAGAGTGCTTAACCTAGTGTGGGTCAGGCACTTGCCATGTCTCTTGATGCAGTGAAGACCCAAGATGTAGGAGGCATACGGGAATTGTTTCACACAGGGTTTTCTTTCTTTCTTTCTTTCTTTTTTTTTTTTTGGTTTTTCGAGGGGGGGTTTCACTGTAGGTCAGGCTGACCTGGAATTCACTATGTAGTCTCAGGCTGGCTTTCAACGACCCCCCTACCTCTGCCTTCTGAGTGCTGGGATTAGAGGTGTGCACCACCCGGGCGTTTTACACATTTTTGTAAGTAGAAGAGGAGTAATGAACAAGTACAATACGATAAATGCCGCCAATCATTACTCATTTCTTTTTTGTTTTGTTTTTTGAGGTAGGGTCTCACTCTAGCTCAGGCTGACCTGGAATTCACTATATATATAGATAGTCTCAGGGTGGCCTCGAGCTCACCGCGATCTGCCTACCTCTGCTGGGATTAAAGGCGTGTGCCACCATGCCTGGCTCTTCCCTCCTGGCTTTTCTGATCTGACTGTTGCAGTCTGACAGGCCACGCTCATTTCTGTGCCCCATCACTGATCAACATGTCACCATGGCAGCCGGGTGTGGTGGCGCACGTCTTTAGTCCCAGCTCTCAGGAGGCTGAGGTAGGAGGATCACCATGAGTTCGAGGCCAGCCTCTTTTTGTCTGTTGCTCTAAAATAAATAAATAAAAATGAACAAATAAGTTTATTTTTTAAAAAAGAATATATCCTCCATAGAAATACTATCATCTTTTTTTAAAATTTTTTGTTCATTTTTATTTATTTATTTGAGAGTGACAGAGAGAGAGGCAGATAGAGAGAGAGAGAGAATGGGCGCGCCAGGGCTTCCAGCCACTGCAAACGAACTCCAGATGCGTGCGCCCCCTTGTACATCTGGCTAACGTGGGTCCTGGGGAATCGAGCCTTGAACCGGGGTCCTTAGGCTTCACAGGCAAGCACTTAACCGCTAAGCCATCTCTCCAGCCCTCATCTTTAAAAATATTTTTGTATTTATTTGTGAGAAACAGAGAGAGTGGACACTCCAGGGCCTCTGACTACTACAAACAAACTCCAGATGCATGCGCCACCCTGTGCATCTGGCTTATGTGAGTCCTGGCGACTCGAATCTGGGTCCTTAGGCTTTGCAGGCAAATGCCTTAACTGCTAAGCCATCTCTCCAGCCCCAGAAATACTATCTTAACTCTAGTCTCTTACTGAAATCACATGTGTAATGAGACGTTGGTGCAGTCAGGTTCACATTGCTGGTAGAAATCACCCAACCAAGAGCAGCTTGTGGGAGAAAGAGGATTATTTTGGCTTACTGGCTCGAGGGGAAGCTCCACGATGGAAGGGGAAACGATGGCATGAGCAGAGTGGACATCACCCCCTGGCCAACATAAGGTGGACAATAGCAACAGCAGAGTGTGCCAAACACTGGCAAGGGGAAACTGGCTACTAACACCCATAAGCCCGCCGCCAACAATACACCACCTCCGTGAGGTGTTAATTCCCAAATCTCCATCAGCTGGGAATGTGGCATTCAGAACACCTAAGCTTATGGGGGACACTCAAACCAAACCACCACAGAGGAGCACTGTGAGTTCAAGACCAACCTGAGACTACATATTGAATTCCAGGCTTGTCTAGGTTAGAGTGAGAACCTTACCTTGAAAAAAAACCGTGGCTGGGAGATGGCTTAGCAGTTAAGGCACTTGTCTGTGAAGCCTAAGGACCCAGGTTCAAGTACCCAGAACCCACATAAGTCACATGCACATGGTGGCCCTTGCATCTGGAATTTGTTTGCAGTGGCTAGAGGCCCCGGCATGCCCATTCCCTCTCTCTAATAAATAACTAAAAATAAAATATTTAAAAATATATTCTTTTTAAAAAGATTTTAAAAGTTTTATTGTATTTTTTAAGCCGGGTGTGGTGGTGCATGCCTTTAATCCCAGGACTTGGGAGGCAGAGGTAGGAGGATCGCCGTGAGTTCGAGGCCACCCTGAGACTCCATAGTGAATTCCAGGTCAGCTTGGGCTAGAGTGAGACCCTACCTCGAAAAACCAAAAATTATTTTTTATTTATTTGACAGAGAAAGAGGGAAGAGAGAGAAAGAGACAGTGAGAGAATGGATGCGCCAGGGCCTCCAGCCACTGCAGATGAACTCCAGACATGTGCGCCCCCTTGTGGATCTGGCTAATGTGGGTCCTGGGGAATTGAACCTGGGTCCTTTGGCTTTGCAGGCAACAGCCTTAATCACTAAGCCATTCCTCCAGCCTTTAAAAACAATCCAGACATAAAATGGCCTGGATATCCATGACCTCATAGTGCCTGACACTACCTACACAAGACCATCATAAGAGGAGGTAAAGATCATGACATCAAAATGAAAGAGACTGATTGAGAGGGGGCGGGGATATGATGGAGAATGGAGTTTCAAAGGGGAAAGTGGGGGGAGGGAGGGTATTGCCATGGGATATTTTTTATAATCATGGAAAATGTTAATAAAAACTGATAAAAAAAAGTATCCTTATAAGGACAAGAGGTAGCTCAGGAGTAGCATGCTCAGATAGCATTCACAAGGCCCTAGGTTCAGTCTCATGCACTACAAAACCTAAAAATAATTTTTCTCTAACACCTTCCTGAGAGAGAGGGTAGACAGAGAGACAAAGAGAGGGAGAGAATTGGCATGCCAGTGCCTCTTGCCACTGCAAACAAACTCCAGATGCATATGCTGTTTTCTGCATCTGGTTTTATGTGGGCACTGGGGAATTGAATCCAGGTGGTCAGGTTTTGCAGGCAAGCACCTTCGCGTGCGTCTGGAGTTTGTTTGCCATGTCAGGAGGTCCTGGCGCACCCATACTTGCTCTTTTTCTGCGTGTTTCTCTCTGTGTGTCTCTCAAATAAATAAAAACATTTAAAACACACACAAAATTGTAAAGTTAACCACCTGTAACAACCCTATAAAATCAAGATGAACAGTGGAGAAAAGTCAACAGTAAGCGTATAACAAGGAAGACAGTTTAGTTTATACAACTGATACTATTCTGTGTCCTTGTATCTTCTATGCTGTCTGTCAAGTGGCATCTCAGTCAGTCACCATTCTTTCCTTAGTGGAACTAACTCAGTCGTTCAGGATCTAAATCTTAGTAACCTGTTTTATATGTATTGCTATAGTTTTGTTCTTTCTTTCTTTTTTTTTTTTTTCCCCAAGTCTTGGTCTCACTCTAGCCCAGGCTAACCTGGAACTCACTCTGTAACCTCAAGGTGGCTTTGAACTCACAGGGATCCTGACTGAGAGTCTCCCAAATTCTGGGGTTACAGGTGAGCATTATCATGCCCAGCACATTGCTGTAGTTTTGCCTTAACATTTACTACTGAGCCGGGCGTGGTGGCGCACGCCTTTAATCCCAGCATTTGGGAGGCAGAGGTAGGAGGCTCACCGTGAGTTGGAGGCCACCCTGAGACTCCATAGTGAATTCCAGGTCAGCCTGGGCTAGGGTGAGACCATACCTTGAAAAAACAAACAACAAAAACAAAAACAGGGCTAGAGAGTTGGCTTAGAGGCTAAGGCGTTTGCCTGCAAAGCCAAAGGAACTAGGTTCGATTCCCCAGGACTCACGTTAGCCAGATGCACAAGGGGGCGCACGTGTCTGGAGTTTGTTTGCTTGTTTGCAGTGGCTGGAGGCCCTGGTGTGCCCATTGTCTCTCTCCCTCTTTCTTTGTCAAATAAATAAATGAATAAAAATAAAATATTTAAAACCATTTGGTGTGGATTTGCTAGAGAAATTGTGGGCTATGGACACGGCCCTCCTGCCCCCATTGTCAGAGCAGCCACTCCATTTACCCTTAGTAACTTGGAGCAATCGGCCCAGCAAAAACAATGATCCCTTCTTTGTTTGTGGGCTGAAGAGCACAAAAGGCTCCACACGGCTCGAGGAAGCCTCATTTTCCAGTTCAGCGGAGCCATTGTCGTGAGCAGGGGTAGAAGCCGTCCAGTAAACCAACAGCAGTTCGAACTGCAGGATGAGAAACAACATTGTGCGGGTTGGAAATGATCGGCGAGAGTGGAGGAGCCCTTCCCACGTTCCCGCCTTCATCTGAGGATCCGGCCGCAGAAGAAAAGGTACCTTGTGTTAGCGGCTGGTTCCAACATCCTAAAGGGTGGAGTCTAAGCTTTCCGAGTCTTGTCTCCAGCAGCCATGTTATACCGGGCAGGGAAGTGCTTTAATGGCTAAGCCATCTCTCCAGCCCAAAGCCAGTTTATTTTTGTTGTTGTTGTTGTTGTTTTCAAGGTAGGGTCTCACTCTAGTCCAGGCTGGACCTGGAATTCACTATGGAGTCTCAGGGTGGCCTCGAACTCAGGGCAATCTTCCTACCTCTGCCTCCCTAGTGCTGGTATTAAAGGCGTGTGCCACCACGCCTGGCTCCCCAAAGCTAGTTTTTTTTTTTTTTTTTTTTCAATTAGAGTCAGAGACAGAAAGTGAGAGCAAGACGGAGAATGGATGCGCCAGGGCCTCCAGCCACTGCAAACGAACTCCAGACTCGTGTACCCCCCTTGTGCATCTGACTAACATGGGAATTGAACCTGGGCCCTTTGGCTCTGCAGGCAAGCGCCTTAACCGCTAAGCAATCCCTCCAGCCCAAAGCTGCTTTTTAAACTACAGTCTTCACAGAGCTCAGATTCCCTGACGAGGAAATGCTTGCTTGGAGGCTTCCCTGATTTTAATCATGATTTTAGTGCAATTTTTGTTGTTTGCTTGCTTTCTTGCTTGTTTGAGGCAGGAGCTCATTGTAGCCCATGCTGGCCTCGAACTCCTGGCGATCCTCTTACCTCAGCCTCCCGAGTGCTGGAATCAATGACGGGAGCCACCATACCTGCACCTATTTTAGTGCCATTATGTTCCAACCACTTAGCTGATACAATTGCAGTCTCATCCAGTGCCATTTCTCTAAAATCACAGTGAGTCTCAAACTTCAATATAATAAAGTATCTAGAACACGAACCAAGTACTCCTCTTGGCATTCCATTTAGATCTGCAGGCCCTATAAGAAACTTGCCCTGGAAATTACAGATGCCCTGAATAGTTCTTTCCCCCCCACTGTATCGTGGGGAATTTTCTGTTCCCTGAAGAAAAATCACAGTCCATTCTTCTTCTTCTAGGAAACTTTTTATTTTCTCCAGAGACAGACAGACAGACAGACACACACACACACACACACACACACACACACACACAGAGAGAGAGAATTGGTGCACCAGGGCCTCAGCCACTGAAATTGAACGCCAGATGCTTGCGCCACCTAGTGGGCATTTGCGACCTTGCACTTGCCTCACCTTTTTGTGCGTCTGGCATACATAGGATCTGGAGAGTGGAACATGGGTCCTTAGGCTTTGCAGGCAAGTGCCTTAACCACTAAGCCATCTCTCCAGCCCCTCTCTCCGGAAATTCTGCATGAGTAACTCTGGGTAGGACCTAGGAATCTGTATACTTTTAAAAAGATTTTTATTTATTTGAGAGAGAGGGAGAGGGAGAAAGAGAAAGAGAGAGAATGGGCATGCCAGGGCCTCTAGCCACTGCAAACGAACTCCAGACTCATGCACCACCTTGTGCATCTGGCTCACATGGGTACTGGGGAACTGAGCCTAGGGTCCTTAGCCTTTGCAGGCAAGTGCCTTAACCGCTAAGCCATCTCTCCGGACCTGTGATCTGTATGTTTTTTCAAGGGCTCCCAGGTGGTTCTGGTTTCGGCAATCCACCTAACATCCTTTAAGGAACACTGCCGTAGATTTACACGTGGCTCCATGGTTGAGAAAAAACTGAGGAAGAATTCAAGTCAGACCTGGAAACAGGTTCAAGTTGCTGCTGTTGTCAGGGGAATCGGATTTCAGAGACACAAGGGAAACGTCGACCCCAAACCCGTCCTGCCTTTGCGCAGCCTTGATTGAAAAGGCAGCACGTCAGCGCTTGCGTCACCAGCCTGGGCGTGCACAGCGCTTGTCTACGGGCCTGAGAAAGGCTCACAGCATAATGGGCGCTGGTATCAAGTGGCTCTTCGGGGCCATATCACAGCTGCCTCCAGGGCCTGTGGAGACAAACAGGTGTGAGTGTGAATAACAGCCTCTCCGCTTCCAAGTTGTCTGCCTTAGAGTCATGCATCAGGCTTTGCAGTTTTCGCCTGAATGATCCTTTTCAGCTGCTACTGAAGTATGATTTGAATAGAAATACTTAATTATTTTATTTATTATTAAAAAATTATTTTTGAGGAAAGCCCAACAGACTGGCCTTTTATTTTATGTGAGAAAGAAGGAGAGAGAGAGGGAGAGAATGGGCATTCCAGGGCCTCCAGCTGTAATTGAACTCCAGATGCATGAGGCCCCCTTGTGTGCAAATGCGACCTTGCGTGCTTACGTCACTGTGCGTCTGGCATATGTGGGACCTGGAGAGTCAAACATGAGTCTTCAGGCTTCACAGGAAAGTGCCTTAATTGCTAAGCCATCTCTCTAGCCCTATTTTTTATTTTTATTTTTTTTGAGGTAGGGGTGTCACTCTAGCCCAGGCTGACCTGAAACTCACTCTGTAGGCCTAGTCTGGCCTAGAACTCACAGCGATCCTCCTACTTCTGACTTCCTGACGGCTCGGATTGAAGGCATGCACCAACCATGCCCGGGCTTAATTATTTTAGATCTCAGTTCATTTGTACAATAAGGAGGACTGGAATTTCTTATACAGCCTCCCAGCTCTATAAATCTTTGCATATGGTATGAAGATCCAATGTCTATTATAAATCAAATAAAAATATTCATGAACAGCCAGGCATGGTAGCACATGCCTTTAATCCCAACACTCAGGAGGCAGAGGTAGGAAGATCGCCATGAGTTCAAGGCCACCCTGAGACTCCATAGTGAATTCCAGGTCAGTCTGAGCAAGAATGAGATCTTACCTTGAAAACAAAAACAAAAACAAAAAAATTTTTCACGAACAAAAAACACAGAATCACAATGTCATTAAAATAACTATTTCTGGGCTGGGGAGATGGTTCAGTGGTTAAAGGTGCTTGTTTGCTCAGGTTCGATTCCCTAGTACCCATGTGAAGCCAGGAGCACAACATGGCCCATGCATCTGGAGTTCATTTTCAGTAGCAAGAGACCCTAGCACACCCATACACATACAAAACAGTAAATGAAAAAAATTAAGTGTTTCCTTGGGCAGAACAATGTTATAATCATGATATCCCTACGCTAAATAATGAAGGATAAGGCAGTAATTGCTTTGGTCCACATGGTAATGCTGTAGGGCCTCCCAGAGTCAGGCCACTCTTTGGGCTTGCTGGTTACTGCCTTCCTGCCATGGAAAGAGAGGCCAGGGACGAGGCACCAAGTCTGTCAATTGCTCAAAGTCAAGTGTATGAAGAGTAAATGGCGCTGAGTTGCTATCAAGGAGGCTTTGAGTTGAAATAGGGCATCTCACCTTCCTCTGATGTGTCTCAGATTTCTTCATTCTCTGTCAACACCAGAGACTATAAAGGAGCAGGATTTCTCTTTCAAAGCCCCTGGATTCCAGTCTTTTTACACTGTCTTTTTTTTTTTTTTTTTTTTGAGGTCTCACTCTAGCCCAGGCTGACCTGGAATTCACTATGTAGTCTCAGGGTGACCTTGAACTCATGGTGATCCTCCTACCTCTGCCTCCCATACACTGTCTTTTTTATTTTATTTATTTTCAAGCAGAGAAAGAGAGAGAGGGAGAGTGAGAATGGGCACGCCAGGGCCTCTAGCCACTGCAAACAAACTCCAGACGCATGCGCCACTTTGTGCATCTGACTTTACGGTGGGGACTGGGGAATCGAACCTGGGTCCTTCGGCTTTCCAGGCAAGCATCTTAACCCCTAAGCCATCCCTCCAGCCCTACACTTTCTTTTCTTGCACCCCAACCCCAAGACATACCGATTTGGTGTACAAAGACAACCGACCTTTCCTGCATAGCTCTGAGGGTCAAACACTTGTGATTTCTTTTTTCTTTTTCCTCTCCAGAAGACTTCTGATAACTTAATTAGATGTACATCGTTATTAAAACTGCAAGTCATACATACTTGCCAAAAGGAGTTGGAGGCTTAAAGTACTAACCAAACACTTCTCTTGGCATTCTATGTAGCTTTTCAGACCCTATAAGAAACCAACCTTGGGAATTACAGAAGCCCTGAATAGATCTTTCCTCCATTGTATCATGGGATTTTTCTGTTCCCTGTAGAACTGTCCCTTATCTAGATGGGTGACAGGCAGCATTATTGAATCAAGGAAAAACAGAGAGTAGACAAGTTTTTCGTTTTTTGTGTTTTGAGGTAGGGTCTCACTCTAGCTCAGGCTGACTTGGAACTCTTTATGTAGTCTCAGGGTGGCCTTGAACTCACAGCGATCCACCTACCTCTGCCTCTCTAGTGCTGGGATTAAAGGCGTGCACCACCATGTCCGGCTTATTTACTTATTTTTTAAATGGGCTGGGGAGATGGCTGAGCAGTTAAAGATGCCTGCTTGCAAAGCCTGATGGCCCAGGTTTGATTCCCCAGACCCCACCACATCCAGTCAGATGCACAAAGTGGCGCATGTGTCTGGAGTGTGTTTGTAGCGGCTCTTGGCTGTCTGTCTGGATTCTGGAAGGAGGACCCGGGTGACTTACAATCCCAGACAGGCTGCTCTGGTGCTTGAAGATGCCTTCCGCTCGGAGACGGCGCCCCGGTGTTGGTGGAAGCCACATGGAGCTTTTCCGGTAACTCGGCTGCTGCGTTTTCCTGTCTTGGAGAAGTTGCCTATTTTGATAGTCTTGTCTTATCCACAGTGACCTTACATGTTGTTCTCTCCAGTGCCTCGACTTCCTTCCCCTCCCCTTCCCTTCCTTCCATTTCCTTTCTCTTCCCTCCCCTCCTTTTACCTTCCCCTGCCTTCTCCTTCCCTTCCCTCGTTTCTGTTTTCCTTCCCTTCCCTTCCTTTCCTTTCCCATCTTCCCCTCCACTTCCCTTCCCTTCCCCAACTTTCCCCTCTCCTTCCCTCCCTTTCCTTTCTTTCTCCTCCTCTCCTATCCCTTCCCCTCCCCTCCCATTCTCTCTTTCTATTCCCTCCCCCTCCCTTTCCTTCCTTCTCTTTTCCTTCCCTTCTTCTCCTTATCCCTCCCCCTCCCTTCCCTCCCCTCCCCTTCCCTTCCTTCCCTTCCCTTTACCTCCCTCCCCTCCCTTCCTTTCCTCTCTCTTTCAAATCAGAGAATGTTGGTCCTTGGACTCTCACAGTCAGGTTTCCCTCTTTTCCTGGGGACTCCTGTGGATCTGAGCCACTGTCATCACCTTCTGTCTCCGGCGGGCTGGCTCGTCAGAACCCCATTGTCCCCCAGTTCTCCCCCAGCAGTCTTCTCTCTCTCAACCGGTCTCTTGTCAGATGCATCTGTGCTCTTCTCAACACGGACATCCGCTTGAGCAATGCTCTGTTGCCTTGTATTGCAACAGTTCATAGCAAACGGCATGTTTGCTGTGGGATTGTTTTTTTTAAGTTCACTTTTCTAAGTCTGCGATGATTTAACAAAGAACGTAAGCATGCTCGGGAAGATTTAAGAGCTCCTCTTTCACATAGTTAAGCCCTGTCATAACTTCAGTGTTGTTCAAAATATAATTGCACAGACGTCAAAGAAAACAGGAATAAAGTGCTTGTGCAAGTGATGTATCCGAAGGGAGCGGAGGCTGAGTGACATCATGGCTCGTTGAACAGGGGGATGTTTTTCAGTGATTCAGAGACACAGAATAAAGGGGGTGGGGGGGGGATGAGTCACCGAGGTGCCTGTAGCAAAACGCCGGACAGACAAACAAACAAACCTGGGCAGGAACTGCAAGTGCTGCGCTTACTTTCCAACAAATTATATCATGAGTCACTTTAAATTAATAGAATAGAATTGAAATATATATATATATATATATATATGTATATTAGTTTTTATTACTATTTATTACATTGAGAGGGAGAGAAAGAAGCAGAGACAGAGAGGCAGATAGAGAATGGGCGCGCCAGGGCCTCCAGCCACTGCAAACGAACTCCAGACACGTGTGCCCCCTTGTGCATCTGGCTTAAGTGGGTCCTGGGAATCGAACCTAGGTTCTTTGGCTTTGCAGGCAAGCACCTTAACCACTAAGCCGTCTCTCCAGCCCTGAATTATGTCTTTTAGAATTAATTTATAGAATCTAAGACATGCATGCAGGGGCTGTGACTATTTTCCTGTTTGTAGATATGATACTGCATTACAAAGCATCATGCTTCCACGTCTGATGAGGACGGAGTAAGAGGGATTAGAGCTTTCTTCTCGCCCTGGGGCTGGAGAGATGGCTCAGTGGGTAAAGGCCCTTGCTTGCAAAGACTGAAGGCCCAGGTTCAATTCCCTACCATGGCATAAAGCTGGACCCAAAGTTGGCCACGTGTCTAGTATTTGCAACAGCAGAGGACCCTGGCATATTCTCTCTTTCTCTTTCTCACACACACGAAACTTTATTTTATTTTATTTATTTAATTTATTATTATTTAATTTTTTTGGGGGGGGGGGTTCGAGGTAAGGTCTCACTGTAGCTCAGGCTGACCTGGAATTCACTATGTAGTCTCAGGGTTGCCTTGAACTCACGGTGATCCTCCTACCTCTGCCTCCTGAGTGCTGGGATTAAAGGTGTGTGCCACCAAGCCCAGCTTTTTCTTCTATTTCAGAAACCTTTTTTTTTTTTTTTTTAAAGAGCTATCCAAGAGCCAGGCGTGGTGGCGCCTGAGGCCACCCTGAGACTCCATAGTGAATTCCAGGTTAGCCTGGGCTAGAGCGAAACCTCACCTTAAATAAAAAAAGAGCTATCCAGCTGGGCATGGTGGTACACACCTTTAACCCCAGCCCTTGGGAGGCAAAGGAAGGAGGATCACCTTGAGTTTGAGGCCACTCTGAGACTATAGGGTGAGTTCCAGGTCAGCCTGGGCTGCAGTGAGACCCTACCTCAGAACCTCCCACCCCCCCCAAAAAATAAAAAAGAATAGACTTGCCTCACAACTGGGAAGAATAGCTTAAATGCTGAGCTGGCCTCACCTAGCTTTGCCACTTTTACTAAATTTCTTTTTAAATTTTTTTTATTATTTATTTGACAGAAACAGGCACACAGAAAGAAAATGAATATGGGCGTGCCCGTGCCTCCTGCCACTGCAAATGAACTCCACACCATGCTCCACTTTGCGCATCTGGCTCCACGTGCGTACTGGGGAATCGAACACTGACCATCAGGTTTCAAACAAGCACCCTCAACTGCTGAGCAATCTCTCCGGCCCTCACTTACAAATTTAAGATAGTTGTAAAAGGACAAAATTATTATCCAGTAACATAACAATGGCCTAGAACCAATGCAATGAGTTTAAAAGAATACGAAAATATTCAGTCACCAAAAACATTTCTTAAAGAAAAAACCTACAATGTCTGATATATTAAAAACAAAAACAAAAAAACAAAAAAATGAGGGCTGGAAGCCAGGCGTGGTGGCGCACGCCTTTAATCCCAGCACTTGGGAGGCAGAGGTAGGAAGATCGCCATGAGTTCTAGACTACCCTGAGACTACATAGTGAATTCCAGGTCAGCCTGAGCTAGAGTAAAACCCTACCTTGCTAAAAAAAAAAAAAAAAAAAAAAAAAAAAAAAAAGAGGGCTGGAGAACCACTAAGATGCCTTAGTGGTTAAGGCACTTACCAGGAAAGCCTAAGGATGCAGGTTCAATTCCTCAGCATCCATGTGGGGAGGCCAGGGGAGATTATCAGCTGCCTCCTATCACTCATGCATGTGTTTCCTGGAGACAGAGTCTCTCCCTGAACCCAGAGCTCCTGGCTCTTCATCAGACTGGCTGACCAGCATGCCCCAGTGTCCTCCTATCTCTGCTCCCCACAGGACTGGGGTTACAGGCATGTGTGGCCATGCCCATCTGCGTACATGGGTGCTGGGCAATCGAACTCAGGGTCAATCACTTTTTTCAAGTCCTCATTCTTGTGTGGCAAGTGCTTTTATGCACTGAGCCATCTACCTAGCCCCGTTTCGTTGTTGTTGTTGTTGTTGTTTGCTAGGTAGGGTCTCACTCCAGCCCAGGCTGACCTAGAATTCACTCTGTAGTCTCAGGGTGGCCTTGAACTCACGGCGATCCTTCTACTCTGCCTCCCAAGTGCTGGGATTTAAAGGTGTGCACCACCATGCCTGTTTTTTCTTTTCTTTTCTTTTCTTTGTTTGTTTCTCTCTCTCTCTTTTTGTTTTCAGCCCTGTTTTTAAAAATGTTTTATTTATTTATTTATTTGAGAGAGAGAGAAAGACAGAAAGAGGTAAATAGAGAATTGGCATGTCAGGGCCTCTAGCCACTGTAAACAAACTCCAAAGGCATGTGCCACCTTGTGCATCTGGCTTCACATGGATACTGAGGAACTGAACCTGCATCCTTAGGCTTTCCTGGCAAGTGTCTTAACCACTAAGACATCTCTCCAGCCCTCTTTTTTTTTTTTTTTTTTTTTTTTTTTTTTTAGTATTAGTTACTTATTGCTGCTGTTTGGGGATAGAGCGGCTGAGTGGGATTAGAACTTCCAAGTCAGTGGATCTAAAGCCTCGAATCCATGTTTAGCAAAGAGTTGAAAACTGAAGGCATGAAAAGTAAGTTATTGAAGATTTTAAAAAATGTATTTATTTATTTAATTTTAATATTTTATTTATTTATTTATTTATTTGAGAGAGACAAAGGAAGATAGAAAGAGAGAATGGGCACTCCAGGGCTTCCAGCCACCACAAAGGAACTCAAGACGCGTGCGCCCCCTTGTGCATCTGGCTAACGTGGGTCCTGGGGAATCGGACCTGGTTCCTCAGGCTTCGCAGGCAAACGCCTTAACCGCTAAGCCATCTCCCCAGCCCTAAAATTTATTTTTATTTTTATTGTTTTAAATTTATTGGCCACTTTAATTTGCCTTTATTACTTTATTTATTATTATTATTTTATTTTATTTTACTTTGGGTTTTTTTTTTTTTTCAAGGTAAGGTCTTACTCTAGCCCAGGCTGACCTGGGATTCACCATGGAGTCTCAGGGTGGCCTCGAACTCACGGCAATCCTCCTACCTCTGCCTCTTGAATGCTGGGATTAAAGGCGTGCACCACCACACCCAGCTTCTTTTTTTGCTTTTTTGAGGTAGGGTCTCATTCTGTCTGGCCCAGGCTGACCTGGAATTAACCATGTAGTCTCAGGGTGGCCTCGAACTCACGGCGATCCTCCTACCTCTGCCTCCTGAGTGCCTGGCTTGCCTTTATTTTTTAAATTTTATTTATTTATTTATTTGAGAGTGACAGACAGAGAGAGAAAGAGGCAGATGGAGAGAGAGAGAAAGAATGGGCATGCCTGGGCCTCCAGCCACTGCAAATGAACTCCAGACGCATGCGCCACCTTGTGCATCTGGCTTACATGGGCCCTAGGGAATTGAACCAAAGTCCTTTGGCTTTGCAGGCAAATGCCTTAACCGCTAAGCCATCTCTCTCACCCTATTTTTATTTTTTATTTTTAGAGACAGACAGAGAAAGAAAGAAAGAGAGAATTGGAATGCCAGGGCCTCAGCCACAGCAATTGAACGCCAGACGCTTGCGCCACCTAGTGGGCATGTGTGACCTTGTATTTGCCTCGCCTTTGTGTGTCTGGCTAACGTGGGATCTGGAGACTTGAACTTGGGTCCTTAGACTTCACAGTCAGGCACCTTAAGTGCTAAGCCATCTCTCTAGCCCTTAGTTATTGTTTTAAATATTTTTATTTATTTATTTGCAAGCAGAGAGAGGTAGAGAGAAGAGAAACCGATGAAGAGCATGAATGTACCAGGGCTTCCTACCACTGCAAACAAACTCCAGATGCATGTACCTCTTTGTGCATCTGGCTTTATGTGGGTACTGGGGAATTAAACCCAGGTCATTGGGTTTTGTAGGCAAGCGCCTTAACCACTGAACTGTCTCTTCAGCCTGGATTTTCGTGTTTTATTCAATCCGGGACCCCAGCTGCGGAATGATGCCACCACAATTTAGTGGGCCTTCCCACCTCAGCTAACCTAATCTAGATAATCCCCATGAGGCTGCCCAGAGGCTCACTTCCTGCGTGATTCTAGGTCATGACAAGTTGACAATCCACATCTACATATACCATCATAAGAGCTGATTGCTATAAAACATTTTTAAATTTTTTTTTTTTAATTAGAAGGGCTGCAGAGATGGCTTAGCCCTTAAGGCGATTGTCTGTAAAGCCAAAAGGACCTTGGTTCGATTTCCCAGGACCCACGTAAGCCAGATGTGCAGGGTGGCGCGTGCATCTGGAGTTCGTTTGCAGTGGCTGGAGGCCCTGGCACACCCATTCTTTCTCTCTCTCTCTCTGACTCTTTCCTCTCTCAAATAAATAAATAGAAATAAATGTTTAAAAAAAAAAAAGAACTGGCTGCTTGCAGCACTGGGATGGAACTCAGGATCTTACTCATGCTCAGCAAACCCCTTACCTCTGACCTACATCCCAGCCCTGTTTGTCATTTGCTTGTTTGTTATAAAAGAAGCCAGTGTGTGAGAATATTGATTGCACCCACCTGGGAGTCTGGGGACACTGGGTTTCTGCTAGCTTGTCTGTAGAGTGGGCTACCTACGAGCCCGAACAGGAAGTGTCATCTGTACTTCATGCTACTGGAAGCATCGTGAGTCACCGAGGAAAAACATCCCTGAGTGAGTCCTGTATTCCACAGTCAACTGTGCCTGCTGGCAAGAATCCAGCATTTTCAGTCAACTTCACGTTTTGTACTTTTATTCATTTAGTTATTTGCAAAGAGAGAGAGAGAGAGAGAGAGAGGCTGAATAAGCAGACCAGGGCCTCTAGCCACTGTAAACGAACCCCAGATACATCTTTGTGTATCTGGCTTTACATGGGTACTGGGGAATCAAACTCGGGACATCAGGTTTGGTAATCAAGCACCTTTCACCACTGAGCCATCTCTCTAGCTCTCAGCTCCACATTTTATTTGTTTATTTATTTTGAGAGAGAGAGAGAGAATGGGCATGCAAGGGCCTTCAGTCACTGTGAATGAACTCCAGACGCGTGCGCCCCCTTGTGTGCACGTGTGACATTGCGCACTTGCATCACTGCGTGTCTGGCTTATGTGGAAGCTGGAGATTCAAACGTGAGTTCCTAGGCTTCGCGGGCAAGCGCCTTAACTGCTAAGCCATCCCTCCAGTCCTCAACCCCACATTTCAATCTTATTATTTCACCTCCAATTTGAATAAGATCATACTCATTGCCTCACTACCCACTCCAAGTTTCAGCTGCTGTTTTCCGGTTTTGACGTCACTGAAGGAGCATGCATGAGGCACCCATGATGTGACTACGCACTAGATACCCAGACAAGGGCTGAGCTTCTTTGGACTTGATTGGACTCAGAACACAATTGGTGGGAAGCTGAGGTAGGAGGATAACCATGAGCTTAAGGCCAGCCTGGGCTATAGAGTGAGTTCCAGGGCTGCCTGGGCTACATTGAGACTGAGCAGTTCGCTCTCATAGCTGGGATAGACACCTGAACCAGACGCAGCTTTGTGGGGGGGAAAGGGTCTATTTCAGGTTTATTGTCCGCGGCAGCCGGGAGAGAGAGAGCGGCAAAAGCAAGCTGGCTCTGAACGCCCAGTAGGCTACACTAATCATTCCTACATTCTTCCCTCAGAAATATACTTCCTTTAGCAAGGCTCTGGCTCTCTCCCAAAGGCTCCACCATCAGCTGGGGACTAAGTAGGAAACTTAATCGCAAACACTTGAGGCTATGGGGGACATTTAACATTCATACTACCACAGAGATTCTGCCTCAAAAAAAAAAAAAAAAAAAAGTCGGGTTGGAGAGATGCTTAGCAGTTAAGCGCTTGCCTGTGAAGCCTAGGGACCCCGGTTCGAGGCTCCATTCCCCAGGACCCACGTGAGCCAGATGCACAAGGGCGGCACACGCGTCTGGAGTTCTTTTGCAGTTGCTGGAAGCCGTGGCATGTCCATTCTCTCTGTGTCTCTCTCTCTCTCTCTGTCTGTCTGTTGCTCTCAAATAAATAAAAATAAACAAAAAAGTATTTAAAAAAAAAGTGGACTGGAGAGGTGGCTCAGCACTTGCCTACAAAGCAATGACCCGGGTTCAATTCTCCAGTACCCACATAAGGCCAGATGCACAAAGTGGCACATGCCTCTGGAGTTCAACTGCAGCAGCTAAAAGCCCCGGTGTGCCCATTCTCTCTCTCTCTCTATCTCTTTTTTTTTTTTTGTTTGTTTTTTGAGGTAGGGTCTCACTCTAGCCCAGGCTGACCTGAAACTCACTATGTAGTCTCAGGGTATCCTTGAACTCACAGCGATCCTCCTACCTCTGCCTCCCCAGTGCTGGGATTAAAGGTGTGCGCCACCACGCCTGGCCTTCTCTCCATTTCTCTCTGTGTATGTGTCTTTCTCTGCTTGCAAATAAATCAATAAAAGTAAAAAGAAAATCCAATCTGTTCAATAATGAACACTTAACACAAAACTCAGAGGTCTTTGTAAAATAAAAATATGTTTCTTTTCTACCACATGTAGTATGTCTACCTGGAGGACAAAATTCTTGGGATTGAAAATGACTTTCAAAAATGAAGTTATTTGGGCTGGAGAGATGGCTCAGCAGTTGAAGGCACTTACTTGCAAAGCCGTATAACCTGGGTTCTATTCCCCAGTACCCACAGAAAGCCAGATGCATAAAGTGTTGCATGCATCTGGAGTTCATTTGCAGTGGCAAGAAGCCCTGGAATGACCATTCCTTCTCTCATTTTCTTTCTGCTTGCAAATAAATTAAAAAAAATTTTTAAGGCTTTAGGGCTGGAGAGATGGCTTAGCGGTTAAGGCGCTTACTTGCCTGTGAAGCCCAAGGTACTCATGTTTGGCTCTCCAGGTCCCATGTAAGCCAGACGCTCAAAGTGATCCAAGCATGTAAGGTCACACATGTGCACAAGGGGGAGCACACATCTGGAGTTCAATTGAAGTGGCTCTCTCTCTCTCTCTCTCTCTCTGATTGTTTCTCTCTCTTTCTCACACACAGGAATTGTCTTGGTGAGGCTAATTGAGGTGGAAAGATTCACCTAACCGTGGGTGGGACCATGGCTGGCTGTCCGGGACAGGAGGGAAAGGAGAGAGCTGGCTGAGCCCGAGCATACATCACTCTGCTGCCTCACTCTGACCAGACTGTGACTCGCTGCCCCAGGTTCCTGCCGCCATGCTCCTGTTGCTATCATGGACTGCAAACTTGAGCTGTAAGCTGAAATCAGCCCTTCCTTCCTTAAGTTGTTTCTTTTCCCCCCCTGATTTTTATTTGTTTATTTATTCATTCATTCATTAGCGACAGAGAAGGACAGAGAGAGAGAGTGAGAATGGGTGTGCCAGGGCCTCCGGCCACTGCAGACAAACTCCAGACGCGTGCGCCCCTTTGTGCATCTGGCTTACATGGGTCCTGGGGAATCGAGCCTAGGTCCTTTTGTTTTGCAGGCAAACAAACACCTTAACCACTAAGCCATCCCTCAGCCCTAATTTTGTTTTTTTTTTTATAAAAGAAGCAACTTAAGGACTGGAGAGATGGCTTAGTGATTAAGACACTTGCCTACAAAGTCCAAGGACCCAGTTTCGATTCTCAAGGTCCCACGCAAGCCAGATGCACATGGTTGCGCACATGTCTGGATTTCGCCTGCAGTGGCTGGAGGCCCTGGTGTGCCCATTCTCTCTTTCTCTGTCAAATAAATAAATAAAATATTTTTAAAAACCAAAATTATTTTATTTATTTACTTATTTTTGAGAGAGAGAGAGAGAGAGAGAGGCACAGATGGAGAGAGAATGGGCACACTAGGGCCTCCAACCACTGCAAATGAACTCCAGATGCATGTGCTGCCTCGTGCATCTGGCTTACGTGGGTACTGGGGATTCGAACCTGGGTCCTTATGCTTCATACCAAGTGCCTTAACCGCTGAGCCATCTCTCTAGCCCTTAAGTTGCTTCTTGTCACGGATTTGGTCACAGCAACCATAAAGTAACGAATACATAGTGCTTTACGTAGATCTGTGCATTGAGTCCTCACCATAATCCACTGTAACAACTGCAGAAGTGGAGAGGCAGCTTGCTGAAATCACATAGCCTGTAAGTGAGAGACAGACACACAGCCCTGGACACTTTACTGCTAAAGATCAGGGGACTCAATTCACCTTTTTGACATTTCTCCTGTGTTCTCAAGGGCTGCAGAGATGGTTTAGTGGTTAAGGCGTCTGCCTGCAAAGCCAAAGGACCCAGGTTCGTTTCCCCAGGACCCACGTTAAGCCAGCTGCACAAGGTGGTACATGCATCTAGAGTTCATTTGCAGTGGCTAGAGGCCATGGTGTGTCCATTCTCTCTATCTGCCTCTCCCTCTCTCTCTCTCTAATAAGTAAATATATAAAATATTTTTTTAAATGTTTAAAAAATTTGGGCTGGAGAGATGGCTTAATGGTTAAAGTGCTTGACTTCAAAGCCTAAGGATCCAGGTTCGATTCTCTAGTACCCATATAACCCAGATACACAAGGTGGTACATGCATCTGGAGTTCATTTGCAGTGGCTAGAGGCCCTGGCACACCCACTGTCTCTATCTGACTCTTTCTTTCTCTCAAATAAATCTATAAATAAATAAAATGTTTGCCGGGCGTGGTGGCGCACGCCTTTAATCCCAGCGCTCGGGAGGCAGAGGTAGGAGGATCGCCATGAGTTCAAGGCCACCCTGAGACTACATAGTTAATTCCAGGTCAGCCTGGACCAGAGTGAGACCATACCTCAAAAAACTAAAAAAAAAATGTTTTAAAATTTTTTTTGAAAGAGGATATCACTCTAGCCCAGGCTGACCTAGAACTCACTCTGGCCTAGGCTGGCCTTGACCTCACGGTGATCCTCCTACCTCTGCCTCCTAAGTACTGAGATTGAAGGTGTGCACTACATCTTGCTAGAAAAAAAAAATTTTGTTGTTGTTGCTGTTTTCGAGGTAGGATCTCACTCACTCTGTAGTCCCAGGCTGGCCTGGAACTCACAGTGATCCTCCTACCTCTGCCTCTCAGGTACTGGCATTAAAGGTATGCGCCACCACACCTGGCTTCTTTCTTTTTCTTTAAAAATTTTTTTTGTTCATTTTTATTCATTTGAGAGTGACAGAGAGAGAGAGAGAAAGAGAGAGAGGGAGAGAGAGAGAATGGGTACGCCAGAGCTTCCAGCCACTGCAAACGAACTCCAGACGCGTGCGCCCCCTTGTGCATCTGGCTAACGTGGGTCCTGGGGAATCGAGCCTCGAACCGGGGTCCTTAGGCTTCGCAGGCAAGCACTTAACTGCTAAGCCATCTCTCCAGTCCTCTTTCTTTTTCTTTAAAACTTCTTTTTTAAATTTATAACCTCTGTACATATAGACAATATACCATAATCATATTCCCTTCCCACCACCCCCTTCTCTCCTCCTTGAAAATCCCCCCTCCACTGAATCCCTTCCTCGCTCCAACTGGTTTCTCTTCTATTTTGATGTCATCGCTTTTCCCCCTCCTGTTATTCAGGTCTGGTGTAGGGTAGCATCAGCCCCTGTGAGGTCATGAGTATCATGGCCATTTTGGAGGCAGGGGTCTTTCACTGACACTCACCAAGTAGGTTAGCCTGGCCAGTGAGCCCTCGTGAGCCACTTGTGTCTGCCTCCTCAGTCCTTGGGTTATAGACCTGTGTCACTGTGTCCTGTCACATGGCTTCTGAGGAGTGAACTCAGGTCCTCATGCTTGTAAGGCAAGCCCTGGATCCAATGAGCTACCTTCCTAGCCCACAATCGATATTCTAACTGGAGTCGTTCAGTGAATTTTTAATTTTTTCAAAGTTTTTTATTTATTTATTTATTTGAGAGAGAGGGTGAGAGAAAGAATGGGCACGCCAGGGCCTTTAGCCTCTGCAAACAAACTCCAGACACATGTGCCACTTTGTGAATCTGGCTTATGTGGGTCCTGGGGAATCGAACCTGGGTCCTTTGGCTTGGAAGGCAAGTGCCTTAACCGCTAAGCCATCTCTCTAGCCCTTGTTCAGTGGTTTTTAAATTTGCTTTTGCAACAGAGACTCCATTAGGTTTAGTTCGCATATTATTTCTATTCTTTCTTTAAATATTTTATTTGAGGAGAGACAGAGAAAGAGGCAGACATAGAGTGAGAGTGTGTGTATATGGGCACACCAGGGCCTCCTGTCACTGCAGATGAACTCCAGACACATGTGCCACTTTGTGCATCTGGCTTTACATGGGTACTGAGAAATTGAACTTGGGGCCATCAGGTATTGCAAGCAAGTGCCTTTAACCACTGAGCCATCTACCCAGCCCTATTTCTGTTCTTTCATACTCTTTCCTTGTTGCACAAAATACTGAAATGCTGGAGTGACACGCTAGAGGTAAACTTTCATAGTGCCCCGCTAGCAGTTGAGCCCTATCAGTGAATTGCCTTGGAATGACTGCTCCATACAGCCAAGGGAACATTAACTTGAAATCACAGGGGAGCTTCCTGACAGAGGCCCCTGCACTACAGTCATTGAAGGTAGCTTCTCTCAGAAGGGCGAGCTAAAGAGGAAAAGCCCTTATTGTTCTCAGAGGAAAGACACAGCCCTTGGGAGAGCGATGTTTCGTGCAGGAGACAATTGGGTGGGTTAATTTGTAAACCGAAGAGGAGTCAGTACAAATGGCGAGATTGCAGATTGGGAGGGTTAACAATAGGTAAGGTTGAGGTCTTGCACCAGCAGAGCAAAACGAAGGGAACAAGGATACAGTTAGAGAAGAAGCTTGGGATAGATGAGAAACATTTCGTTCTTTTTTTTGTTTTTATTTTTGAGGTAGGGTCTCACTCTAGCCCAGGCTGACCTGGAATTCATTCACTCTGTAGTCTCAGGGTGGCCTTGAACTCAAGGTGATCCTACTACCTCTGCCTCCCGAGTGCTGGGATTAAAGGCGTGCGCCACCACACCCGGCTTTTCTTTCTTTCTTTTTTTTAAAAAATAAATTTTATTTGTTTGTTTGTTTGTTTATTTATTTATTTATTTATTTATTTATTTATTTGAGAAAGAGAGAGATTGGGCACACCAGGACCTCTATCCACTGCAAGCGAACTCCAGATGCATGCACCCCCTTGTGCATCTGGCTTACGTGGGTCCTGGCGAATCAAACCAGGATCCTTCGGCTTTGCAGGCAAACGCCTTAACCACTAAGCTATCTCTCCAGCCCTCTTTTTTTTTTTTTTTAATCTTAGTTTATTTGGAGGGGGTGGGAGAATGGACGTGCCAGGGTTTCTTGCCATTACAAACAAACTCCGGACACATGTGCCACTTTGTGCATATGGCTTTACGTGGGTGTTGGGGAATTGAACCTGGCCTAGTGGGCTTTGCAAGCAAATGCCTTTAACTGCTGAGCCAACAGGAATATTTTTGACTGCCAAATTTGTCAGGAAAAAAAAAACCCAGTACTTTTAAAAATAGCTGGCTTCTTCTTGGAAAGCAGAAGCTGGAAAAGCCAGGGCCATGGCCAGACAGGATCACGAGATAGGACAAGTTCGTTTTTCCTCTTCTCACTTCCACTTACCACTTTAATCCATGTTGAATTCGATTTAATTTTACTCTGTCCTCTTCCTCCCAGGACTAATTCTGATCCTCTCCCACCCCCAAGGGTTTTGTTTTAAGGTAGATGTCAGCCAAAATGATGACATTAGCTGCAACCTTCTCTCATCTTTGGGTTTTTGTTAGGGTCACCTATGATTTTTTTTAAGTATTTTTTAATTTTCTATTTATTTTACTACAGAGAGAGGGAGAGGGAGACAAAAAGAAAGAGAGGGCTGGAGAGATGGCTCAGTAGTTAAGGCACTTACCTGCAAAGCCTAAGGACCCAGGTCCGATTCCCCAGAACCCATGTAAGCCAGATGCACAAGGTGGTGCATGGATCTGGAGTTTGTTTGCAGTGGCTGGAGGCCCTGGCGTGCCCATTCTCTCTCTTTCTCTCATAAATAAATAAATAAATAAATAAATAAATAAATAAATAAATAAAATAAAAGAGAGAAACGTATTGCTTCCATTGTGGGGCCCATGAGACCAGAAATGACTTGGCCAGACAGATAAGGATAGAGAAGAGACCTCTTTTTTTTTTAAATAAACTTAAAAAATTATGTATTTATTTATTTGAGAGAGAGAGAGGGAAAGGAAGAGGATGATGCAGATAGAGAGAGAGAATGGGTGTGTCAGGGCCTCCAGCCACTGGCAAATGAACTCCAGATGCATGCGCCACCTTGTGCATCTGGCTTACGTGGGTCCTGGGGAATCTAACCTGGGTCCTTAGGCTTCACTGGCAAGTACCTTAACCTCTAAGCCATCTCTCCAGCCTGAGGCCTCTTTTCTATAAGAAAAAAAAAAGTATTTTGAGTCAGCCTGGGCTAAAACAAGATCCTACTTCCCAAAACCAATATATATATATATTTGACATACAGTGATAGTACACGAAAACAGGGTACAGTACCAACACATGTATATGACACATAATGATCAGACGCTGTAATTGACATATCCAGAGGGGAAGCATCTTCCTCCCCATATGTGTTTGTGTGGGTGTGTTATATGTATTCAGGCATGTGTGTGTGTTATGCATATGTATATGTATTTGGGCACGTGTGTGTGTGTGTGTGTGTGTTATATGTATTCAGGCACATGTGTGTGTGTTATGCATACGTATATATTTGGGTCAGTGTATGTGCAGGTACATGCAGAAACTAGAGGATAATCTTAGGTATTATCCTCAGGAATGTTGTCCACCTCTTTTTTAAAAAATTATTTATTCATTTATTTGAGAGAGAGAGAGAAAGAGACAGATAGAATGGGCACGCCAGGGCCTCCAGCCATTGCAAACGAACTCCAGATGCATGTGTCACCTTTTGCATCTGGCTTACGTGGGTCCTGGGGAATCAAACCTGGGTCCTTAGGCTTCACAGGCAAGTGCTTTAACCTGCTAAGCCAGCTCTCCAGGCCCTGTCCACCTCTTTTGAGACAGAATCTCTGATTGTCCTAGAGCTAAGTGATTATACTGGACGGGCTGACCGGTGAGCTCCTGGCACTGACTGTCCCTTCAGGAGTGTAGAACTGGGCAGTCACCGTGGGTGACATGTCTGACACAGACGCCTGCCTTGGGTCGCGCTCCTCTGAGCATACCAACCATCTTCATTGTGGCAGCTGTCACTGCTCCCAAGAGCCCCCCAGGATAGGGCGGAACAAGGGGTGGGAGGATCGCTGGAGCTTTGCCTGAGATTTCCGCCAGGCTCTGTCGTACCTTCCTGCCGGCTCAGTGTGATTCTGCTCAGAGAAGGGAGAAGCTAGATTGTGTAAGGTTTGGAGGGTTCACCGCTGGGGTGAGGCTTCGGTGGTGTGGTTGCTTGGGGGTCACTCGTGCTCCTGTAAGTAAGCCTAATAAACTCACTGATTCACCGAAAGCTCACGCAGCCCAAGGAAATAATGAAATTGCTCCCTGGCTGAGCCTGATGGCTGCCCTGATTATAAATTATAAAGTAAGGCTGGTCCTTGGCACTACCTTGCCTGCCCTTTCTTATATCTTTTCTTGTAGCATCCTGCGCAGGTGAGCTGGTCTTTAGTCAGCTGCAGGGATAAAACCTTAAATGTTAACCCGCCAAGGAGTTCTGTGGTGTTTGCTTATTGTGTGTGTGTGTGTTCTGGGATCAAACCCTGGCCCCTGGGCATGCTAGGTAAGTACTCCACCATTGAGCTACCTCCACAGTTGGTGTCTGTGTTCTCATTAGACTTCCTTTCTTTCCTTTCTTCTTTCTTTCTTCCTTCTTTCCTTTCTTCTTTCCTTCCCTCCTTCCCTCCCTCCCTCCCTCCCTCCTTCTCTCTCTCTCTTTCTTTCTTTCTTTTTTCTTTGAGGTAGGGTCTCACTCTAGCCCAGGCTGACCTGGATCTCATTCTGTAGTCTCAGGGTGGCCTTGAACTCACATTGATCCTCCTATCTCTGCCTCCGGAGTGCTGGGATTAAAGGTGTGCGCCACCACACCTGGTTTCCATTGGAATTTCTTAAAATCAAAAATCTCTCAAAAATAAATAAAAATAATTGTGAAGTTCCCAGTGTTTCTTTTTCACATATTCCTTGACTAATTACTAAGGCTGATCTTGCCTCTTGTTTTACAATGTCATCTTTAATAACATAATTTTTTTTTTTTTGGTCTTTTGAGGTAGGGTCTCACTGTAGCCCAAGCTGACCTGGAATTCACTATGTTGTCTCAGGGTGGTCTCAAACTCACGGCGATCCTCCTACCTCTGCCTCCCGAGTGCTGGGATTAAAGGTGTACGCCACCACGCCCGGCTTTATAATATAAGTTTTGATTATTGTTTACTTCTTGCTCAGATCTTGCCTCATTTCCTCAATTGTCTGAGACAACTTATAATAAACACGGATCATAAAGTCGTAACATGGGAACGAGGAATTAAAAATCAGGGCCTGAGAAATAAGAACTCAAGTGGAGAGGCATAAAAGTAGAACTCAAATGAGCTACGAGACTTGAGTTTCAAGTCTGGTCTAGGATTCCTGAGGAAAGTGAAAAGGGAAACCAGATATGTTACTTGTTTTTCTCTCCTCACTGTTCCCCAGCCCTCCCCATCCTCTGTTTCTTTAGAAGTACTTCACCCCAGAAGAAATGGATCCACGTTTTAGTATCACTGCTGTTTCCACATACCTTGGCATAATAAAGGGCACAAAATGCAAAGTCAACCAGTGCTAATAGAAAAAAGAATGAGTGGACTGGTTAACGGATGCCCTGGCTTGGAAGGAGACAGCGAGGGTCAGAGGCATGACTTGAGGGAGCTGTGTATTTGTTTACCGATGTATATCTCAGTGACAAATGACATGGGACTTCAGAATCCTCATTGGTGTGCTTAGGAAGAACTGTGTAATCACCAGGTTATGATTGCATCACTCCGGGGTTCACATGGAAACAGTTGACATGAGGCTCACGTGACAATTCCATGTGTGGAGTTACTGCAATGGCATGGTTAACTTGAATCCGTCATTAAATGCGTTCATCTAGTATGTCATTTGAAAAATAATAGTAGTTTCCAAGGAAGAGATTTTTATTTATTTTATTTAGAGAGACAGAGAAAGAGGTGAGAGAGAGAGAGAGAATGGCACACCAGGGCCTCTAGCCACTGCAAACAAACTCCAGATGTGCCACCTTGGGCACCTGGCTTATGCGGGTCCTGGGGAATTGAACCTGGGTTCTTAGGCATCACAGGCAAGCACCTTAACCACTAAGCCATCTCTCCAGCCCAGGAAGAGGTTTTTTTTTTTTTTTTTTAACTTATTTATTTGCAAGGAGAGAGAAAGGAAAGCAAGGGAGAGCACCAGGCCTCTAACTGCTGCAAATGGACTTTAGTGGACATGCGCCACTTTGTGCATCTGGCTTTATGTGGGTACTGGGGATTTGAACCCAGGTCATTAGGCTTTGCAGGTAAGTGCCTTAACTGCTGATCATCTCTCTAGCCCTAAGGAAGAGTTTTTTTTTTTTAAACTTTATTTTTATTTATTTATTTGAGAGAGAGAGAGAAAGAAAGATGCAGAGAGAGAATGGGCGCACCAGGGCCTCTAGCCACTGCAAACAAACTCCAGACGCGTGCGCCCCCTTGGTGCATCTGGCTTACGTGGGTCCTAGGGAATCGAACTGCAGTCCTTTGGCTTTGCAGGCAAATGCCTTAACCACTCAGGCCATCTCTCCAGCCCCAAGGAAGAGTTTTATTTGCCATGTTTACCATTGTCCTGGGCAAGGCAGAGCATGGTGACCGCAAGTATAACAGACACTGAAATGAGCCAAGTTAGTTCAGACAATGGGGACAGAATCTGGTTCTCACTCCACCTGGGCAGTGTCACAAGGAGTCTGAAGCAGCTGGAGGCATAGCTGCCTGACTGTAGGGGTTTTCTGGACCACCTTGTGCTCGGAGCCCCTGCTCCTTCCATGTCCTTGTTGCTCCTAGCTTCTCTGTGTTGTCTCCTGGAGGTGATCTGCGCCTGGGGGCTCCTGCCATCCTCCTGTCCCCAGGACCCCCCAGCTGGGCCAGCAGGCTGCATTTCCTTGTATCTGTGAATATGTGATCAGTCTTTTTTTTCTTAAATTCTTATTTTATTATTTTGGTTTTGCAAGGTAGGGTTTCACTCTAGCCCAGGCTGACCTGGAATTAGTCTCAGGGTGGCCTTGAACTCATGACAGTCCTCCTACCTCTGCTTCCCAAGTGCTGGGATTAAAGGTGTGTGCCACCATACCTGGCTCAGAATTTATTTTAAGTTTCATTTGTTTTGGTTTTTCGAGGTAGGGTCTCACTCTAGCTCAGGCTGACCTGGAATTCACTATGTAGTCTCAGGGTAGCCTCAAACACATGATGATCCTCCTGCCTCTGCCTCCTGAGTGCTGGGGTTAAAGGCGTGCGCCAACATGCCCGGCTCAAAATTTTATGTTTTATGAGAGACAGAGAGGGCGAGTGAAGGAGAGAGAGAATTGGCGCACCAGGCCTCCAGCCACTGCATTCAAACTCCAGATGCACGAGATGCCTTATGCGCATGTGTGATCTTGTGCGCATGCGTCACCTTGTGCGTCTGGCTTATATGGGTTCTGGAGAGTCGAACCTGGACCCTTAGGCTTCACAGGCAAGCACCTTAACTGCTAAGCCATCTCTCCAGCCCCAGTGATCAGTCTTTGTCTCCCTTATGTGTGGTCTAGAGGAAACCCAAATGCTATTCACAATGATTTAATGAAAATGCTCAAAGGCATATCCACCTGTCCAACCATTCATCATCTGTCCATCTGTCCATTCATCGGTGCTGTGCTGCACACTGGACACATGGGCTGAGCATGGAAGACACTGTTTTACCTTCACAGGTTAAAAAAAATTTTTTTTGTTCATTTTTATTTATTTATTTGACAGCTACAGATAGAGAGAAAGAGGCAGATAGATACATAGATAGAGAGAGAAAGAGAGAGAGAGAGAATGGGCACGCCAGGGCCTCCAGCTACTGCAAACAAACTCCAGACGCGTGCGCCTCCTTGTTCATCTGGCTAACGTGGGTCCTGGGGAATCGAGCCTGGAGCTGGGGGTCCTTAGGCTTCACAGACAAGCGGTTAACTGCTAAGCCATCTCTCCAGCCCACCTTCACAGATTTGAACTAATGATAAGGAAAGAGGTCATTTACTTGTATTTTTGTTTTCTTTATTATTTATTTGCAAGGAGAGATAGAGAGAGAGAGAATGGGCACACCAGGGCCTCCGGCCACTTCAAACACAACTCCAGACACACGGGTTACCTTTTGCACATCTGTCACTGGGGTGGTGGGGAATGAAACCCTAGGCCATCAGGCTCTGCAAGCAAGTGACTTTGACCAATGAGCCACTTCTCTAGCCCAGTAATTGTCTTTGAAAGCAGGTCTCACCCTGTAGTCTCAGGCTAATCTCAAACTCACAGGGATCCTCCTATCTCAGCCTCCTCAGTGCTGGGACTAAAGGTGTGCATCACCACTCCTGACTGGAAAGAAGTATTTTTTTTTTTTTAGAAAGAGAGAGAGAGAGAGAGAGAGAGAGAATTGGCTTGCCAAGACCTCAGCCACTGCAACCAAACTCCAGAGGCTTGCGCCTCCTAGTGGGCACGTGCGACCTTGCATTTGCTTCAGCTTTGTGCGTCTGGCTTACGTGGGATGTGGAGAGTCGAACATGGGTCCTTAGGCTTCACAGGCAAGTGCCTTAACCACTAAGCCATCTCTTCATCCCTGAAAGATGCAATTTAAGGCAGATTTTTTGTGATGTTTCTGTGTGTGTGTGTGTTATTTATCATGCAGTTATGCAAAGGAAATAGTTGACTACACAATCAGGGAGGGTGATAGGATAATGTGCCCATTAGAGTAGCTATTAGTTACCTCAATAGGGAGCCCCAAACTGGGGTGACTATCCCTTCCTGCTTTTGCTATGAGACCCTGTGCAATATCTGAAGACATTCTTGGATGCCCATAGTGACTAGAAGCCAGGGACACTGTCAAACAACCTACAGGGCACAGATGAGTCCCGCATAATGAAGAACTATTGAGTCCAAAATGGCAACGGAGGGTTTGGGGATGTAGCTCAGTGGTGGAGGGCCTGACTGGCGTGTACAAGGGTCCCGTATCCCATCCCCAGTGCTGAAAAAAATATCAGTGACAGAATTAAAGTTGAGAAGTCCTGGCCGTTGCATATGTCAATCCAAAGGTGTCCATGAAAGTAGCTATCAAGCTTAGCATCTGCTATTGTCGTCAATAAGAATGTCTGGGAGCTGGATGTGGTGGCTCACACCAGTATAATCCCAGCACTGGAGAGCCTGAGGTAGGAGGATCACCATGAGTTCTGAGGCCAGCCTGGGACTACAGAGTGACTTCCAGGTCAGCCTGAGCTACAGTGAGACTTTACCTAAAATAATAATAATAATTAACTAATTAAAAGTATAATAACATAAAATGCATTTGTTGCTTACTCTACACAGGCATTATGGCAATACTTTCCACCAATTATTTAGTTTCTTGTTTATTAGAGAGAATGAGAGAAAGAAAGAGGCAGACAGAGAGAGAAGGTGAGTATGGATGCATCAGGGCCACTGCAAATAAATTCCAGATGCATTTGCCACTTTGTGCATCTGGCTTTATGTGGGCACTGGGGACTCAAACACTGGCTGTCAGGCTCTGCAAGCAAGTGCCTTTAAACACTGAGCCATCTCTCCAGCCCCTGATTATTTCATCTAATCCTCAAAAATCCTTAGGGTAGGCGTCGATCTTAGCTCTATTTTAGAGATGAAGAAATGAGTTTAGTGGACTAAGAAACTCTCTCAAGGTCTGGGGGTATAGCTCAGTGGTAGAGCACTTGCCTAGCATTTGTGGGGCCCCTGAGTTCAATCTCTAGCACTGAGAATGATGGGAAAAAAAAAGAGTGTTGGAGAGATGGCTTAGTGGTTAAGGTGCTTGCCTGTGAAGCCTAAGGACCCATGTTCAATCTCTCTCTAGATCCCATGTATGCCAGACACATAAAGGTGAGGCAAGTGCAAGGGCATGGGCATACATGCCCACTAGGTCATGCAGGCATCTGGAGTTTGATTTCAGTAGCTGAGGCCCTGGTGCGCCAATTCTCTCTCTCTCTAAAAAAGGGGGGGGGTTGCTGGAGAGATGGCTTAGCAGTTAAGCGCTTGTCTGTGAAGCCTAAGGATCCTGGTTCAAGGCTCGATTCCCCAGGACCCACGTTAGCCAGATGCACAAGGTGGCGCAAGCATCTGGAGTTTGTTTGCAGTGGCTGGAGGCCCTGGCGCGCCCATTCTCTCTCTATCTATCTGCCTCTTTCTCTCTCTGTCTGTCACTCTCAAGTAAATAAATAAAAATAAACAAAAAAAATTTAAAGAAAAGAAAAGAAAGGAAGAAAGGAAAGAAGAAATGAATGAACAAGCAAAGAAAACTAACAGTGCCCAAGATTCCATTGTTGATAAGCGGCAGAGCAGGGATTCCTGCTGAACCCGGAAAGTCTGGTGCCTCACCCCCTCTTCACCACTACCGCACTATCTCTAGCTCACATGTGCCGTCCGCCCCTTTGTGGGTTTGTGTGGGTTACACACTTCTGTTGGAGGTCTGAGGGACAGGAGGTTGGCATAAAAGCGCATAGCTCAAAGTCACCAGTGGACTTAACCAGCAGTGGACTCTATGAACTTAATGACTGGCCAGCCAGGCCACATGTGCTAACAATGATGGCGTGTCTGCTATGGAAGAAACCAACTTCTTTTTGACTGGATTTGAGGCCCGTTCCATGGAAGTGAATTCATGCCTCGTACTGAAGTTGAATCAAAAGCCCGTGGCTGAATAGGTCCCAAGCCCTAGGGAGGAAACTACTACTGTTATCTGGCTAAGTGGATATGTTATGCCCACCAAACTGCCCTCTAAATACTTGTGTTTATGTCCCATATATTAATGCTACTCTCACTTTTTTGAAATTTATTTATTTGAGAGAGAGAGAGAGAGAATGAGCGTGCCAGCACCTCCAGCCATTGTAAACAAACTCCAGATGCATGCGCTCCCTTGTGCATCTGGCTTACGTGGGTCCTGGGGAATCGAACATGGGTCCTTTGGCTTTGCAGGCAAATGCCTTAACCATTCCTCCAGCCCTACTCTGATTTTTTGCAAGCAAGCACTTTAACCACTGAGCAGTCTCCTCAGTCCCCAATCTCATTTCTGGTTAGAGAAGCTTCTCTTTTCAGAGTAGTTGGAGAGATGGGATTCAGTGGAGGGGGTACTCAAGAGGGGATAAAGGGAAGGTTGCGGGAGAGGACTGTCATCATGATATGTTCTCTGTATGTGTGAAGATTGTCAATAAAACGTTAAAAACAGGGTTGGAGAGATGGCCCAGTGGTTAAGACACTCGCCTGCAAAGCCTAGTAACCGGGGTTTGATTCCCCAGTACCCATGTAAAGCAAGATGCTCAAAGTGGCACATGCATCTGGAGTTTGTTTGCAGCTGCTAGAGGCCCTGGTGTGCCTATTCTCCCTCTCTCTCTCTCTCTCTCTCCCTGCCTCTGTCTTCTTCTCTCTGTCTCTCTCTCTTTCCAAATAAATAAATAATTTTACAAAGAGTTAAAAGCAAAGTTTATACACCAACCAAAATCTTGGAAAAGAGCATCTTGCGCTTTCAAACCCCATCTAGTTTATGTGATTAATTAACAGCCCTCCCACACGATGGTGCCGTTGGCGTATTAATCTGTCCCAATTAAACTGAATCAACCCAAACTGTTAGTCATCTCTAATTTGGCTACGGCTGTGTTGACACAGTAAACCACAATGCTATAGATAGCAGAAGCAAGCAGTCAGCTTGCCTTGTCTTACACAGTATTGCTGTGGCTTCATTTTTTAAAAAATTTTATTTATTTGCAAGCAGAGACAGAGAGAGAGAGAAGAGAGAGACAGACAGAGAGAGAATGGGCATGCCAGGGCCTCTAACCACTGCAAATGAACTCCAGGTGCATGCACCTCCTTGTGCGTCAGGCTGATATGGGTCCTGGAGAACCGAACCTGGGTCCTTTGGCTTTGCAGGCAAGCGCCTTAACTGCTAAGCCATCTCTCCAGCCCGGCTTCACTTAATTTTATTTAATTTTTTAAATCATTCTACCCTTCTGCTTTACTCCGACCTCCTGGGTAGCTTCTGCTTTGAAAAAAAAAAAAAAGAAAGAAAGAAATGGTGTGGGGCGCAGGGATGAGAACATGAGTCTTCTGGAAAGTTCGGCATTTCCTGAAGGCATGTCCTTCACCCCTTCGCTGGCGCTACAATGCTGCACGCTCCCGGACTGTAATGCGATCGGGTTCCTTAGCCCCATAATCTAGCCGATAGGAGGTAAGCAAACACCGCGTCCGCCCGCCCATGTGATAGGGCAGAAGTCTTCCGTCTTCTCACCTGAGGACAGCAGCCTTGTGCCACCCAGTAGAATGCCAAGCGGAGCCAGAATATGTGGGGTCCTTACAGCCCAGGAGGATATCCTTACGAGGAAGAGGAGGTGTGGGCTCCACAGATCGCAGGTCAGTGCGGAGCGAGGGACGTGTTGGACTCGGGACGTTTTGAAGTAACCCAGGAATTTGGCTGGTTCATGTCTAGGCTCCTGAGGTGTGGGTGGGTATGGACATCTTTAACACGTGCAGAGGCATTGTTTCGGGAAGAATAATTTAACTGGAGTGCATGTTGGCTTGCTGATGGTGGGCAAAAACTCCGTTATACGCAGAGCCAATAACAGTTTCTGGAGGGTTAGATGCCAAAGTGGTGACTTAGATTTTTTTTCTTTTTCTTTTGGTTTTTCTGAGATAGAGTCTCACTCTAGCCCAGGCTGACCTGGAATTCACTATGTAGCCTCAGGCTGGCCTCGAAACTCACGGCGATCCTTCTACCTCTGCCTCCCTAGGTGCTGGGATTAAAGGAGTGCGCCACCATGCCCGGCATGACTGAGATTTTTAAAAACCATCGTTGGCCGAGCGTGCTGGAGCACGCCTTTAATGCCAGCACTAGGAGGATCGCCGTGAGTTTGAGGCCACCCTGAGGTGACATAGTGAATTCCAGGTCAGCCTGGGCTACAGCGAGACCCTACCGTGAAATACCAAAACAACAACAACAACGACAACAACAAAATAAAAAGATAAGACATCTTTTTATCACCTGACAGTTCTGGATATTTTTGTGGGTAAGCATCTTTTTCCTGTTTGTTACCAAGACTAATCTATTCTCTCTCTCCCATATAATTTAATAAGTCTCAGACAATTCATTCATGACCTCTCTGAGTTTCTTGCCTGGTAGATGGTTGTCTGGTGTGTGTGTGTGTGTTTCTCTTGTCTTTACAAGTCATGGAAAGGTTAAATATCTGAAAGTGAAGGTGGATTATAGTCTAGATTCTCAGTGTTGCCGCACATGTCAGAGTCTTAGGAAAGCTTGGGGGGGGGGGTCCAACTCTTACTCAGCCGCCTTCGGGGGATGTTCTTTCAACCTTTCTGCATTGGAAGTGCTTCGAATTCTAAGCATTTCTACTTAAGCACTAAGTGGGGAAAGAAAGAAAGAAAGAGCGCAGAGAAAAGTGCAGCTAAGACTGCACCGTGCCCGCGCAGAGCCGGCTGTTTTCTCCTGTGCTGTCTGTCCTCTGTGTCCCCGGCTCCTTCCTTTGTTGCCATCTGACTGAAGAGACAGGTGCAGTTTCTATGAAGCAACTGGGGCCAGTCACACAGCTGAGAAGAAAGCAGTGGAGCCTGGCTTTAAAAGTGTTTTTTTTAAGTTTTAAAATTTTTAATTTTTATTTATTTCTTTGAGAGAGACAGACACAGAGAGAAAGAGGCAGAGAGACAGAGAGAGAGAGAGAGAGAATGGGCACGCCGGGGCCTCCAGCCACTGCAAATGAACTCCAGACACATGTGCCACCTTGTGCATCTGGCTAACGTCCTGGGGAATCCGACCTCGAACCGGGGTCCTTAGGCTTCACGAGCAAGTGCTTAACTGCTAAGTCATCTCTCCAGCCCCTTAAGATTTTTCTTTTAAAATACTACACACACACACACACACACACACACACACACACACATATGAGACAGAGATAGAGAGACAGATTGGCTGAGCCAGGGCCTCCAGCCACCGCAAATGAACTCCAAACACATGCAACACCATGCACATCTGGCTTACGTGGGTTCTGGAGAATTGAACCTGGGTCCTTAGGCTTCACAGGCAAGCACCTTAACCACTAAGCCATCTCTCCAGCCCCCAAGCCTGGGTTTTAATGGCAGGGGCTGACAACTAGCCACAGGGTGATGGTGACAGACGCTTGGAATAATCGAAACCTATGCAGGTGGAAATCCAGAGGCTACAGAGAACTCAACACTAAAATAGACTGCCAACAGGCTTGCCGTGGCTCGTGGAGCTTTGCCGAAGAGGGGGCGGAAAGATTGTAAGAGCCAAAGAGTGGGTGGGACTACCCTGAGGCATGGTTCCCCTCCCTGCTACCCCACAGGGACTGGCTGAGGCCTTCATGACCCCACAGTGGCTAGCATTACTCCACTGAGGAGAACCCCCAGGGTAAAGGAGTTGGGGTGAGGGGACAAATATAACCTGTCATAATGCATATAATATAAAATTGTTTAAAAAGAGAGAGGAGAGTCATGTAGTGTGGAAGAGAACAGTTATACAATTAAACCAAAATAACACTAAAATTAGAGAGATTCTCCTGTGTTTCTTATGCAGAACAGCAGATCTTTGCTCTGTGTTATTTTTTTTTTTTTTTAATGCATGTGTGTGCATGTGCATGTGTAGTGATGTAGAAGCGACAGGACAACCTTAGGTGTTATTTTCCAGGAATACCATCCACTTTTTACATATTTTTTAAGGTTGTTTTTTTAATTTTTGGTTTTTCAAGGTAGGGTTTCACTCTAGCCCAGGCCAACCTGGAATTCACTGTATAGCCTCAGGCTGCAATCCTCCTCCTACCTCTGCCTCCCAAGTGCTGGGATTAAAGGCGTGTGCCATCACACCCAGCTCCACTTTTTATTTTATTTTATTTTTTATTTGCTGGAAAGAGAGAAAAAGAGAGAATGGGCACACTAGGCCTCTTGCTGCTGCAAACGAACTCCAGATGCATGTGCCACGTTGCACATCTGGCTTTATGTGGTTGGTGGGGAATCAAACCCAGGCTGGCAGGCTTTGCAATCAAGCACCTTTAACGTCTGAGCCATCTGCTCAGGCCCATCCACTTCTTTTTTTTTTTTTTTTGGTTTTTCGAGGTAGGGTCTCACTCTAGCCCAGGCTGACCTGGAATTCACTATGGAGTCTCAGGGTGGCCTCAAACTCATGGTGATCCTCCTACCTCTGCCTCCCGAGTGCTGGGAATAAAGGCGTGCGCCACCACGCCCGGCCCACTTCTTATTTTGAGACAGGGTCTCTCTTTGGCCCGGAGCTCGCCAGTTAGGCTAGACTGACTAGCCAGTGAATCCCAGAGATCCTCCTGTCTCTGCCTCCCCAGTGCTGGGTTCCCAAGCATGTGCCCCCAGGCCTCAAACTTCTACAGGTTTGATCTCCGGTCCTGAGGAGCCAACCCTGGGTTGTTAAGCTTGCTTAGAAAGCACTTTGAGCCGGGCGTGGTGGCGCACGCCTTTAATCCCAGCACTCGGGAGGCAGAGGTAGGAGGATCGCCATGAGTTCAAGGCCACCCTGAGATGACAGAGTTAATTCCAGGTCAGCCTGGATCAGAGTGAAACCCTACCTTGAAAAACCAAAAAAAAGAAAAACCAAAAAAAAAAAAAAAGAAAAAAAAAGAAAGCACTTTGAAGCGCTGAGCCATTTCTTTCAGTCCCTCTGTTTAAGGAACAGAAGGCATTTCCCATTTTATTACAGGATTGAAAAGCTGTCTAAAACAATGGCAAAGTGGTGACTAGATTCCTAGACATTCTCTTTTCTCCTAGAACCATTTACCTCAGGGGAAGAAAACAGCATTAAAAAAAAAAAAAAATTAATCCCAGCACTCAGGAGGCAGAGGTAGGTGGATCTCCGTGAGTTTGAGGCCACTCTGAGACTACAGAGTGAATTCCAGGTCAGCCTGAGCTAGAGACCCTACCTTGAAAAACCAAAAAAAAAAAGCACTAAAAATTTTTATTTTATTTTTTTATTTTAGAGAGAGAAAGAGAATGGGCATGCCAGGATCTCCAGCCTCTGTAAATGAACTCCAGATGCATGCACTACCTTGTGCATCTGGCTTAAGTCTGTCCTTTGGCTTTGCAGGCAAGTGCTTTGACCACTAAGCCATCTCTCCAGCCTGAAAGTTGCATGGTTTATTTTTGTTGTTGTTGTTGTTTGTTTGTTTGTTTTGTTTTTCGAGGTAGGGTCTCACTCTGGCCCAGGCTGACCTGGAATTCACTATGTAGTCTCAGGGTGGCCTCGAACTCAAGCGGTCCTCCTACCTCTGCCTCCCGAGTGCTGGGATTAAAGACGTGCGGCACCGCGCCCGGCCAAAACTGCGTTTTTGAAGTTGATCCAGCACAGTGTTTGCAATTCGCTCTGTTTCTTGGTTCTGAATCGCATCCCTCCCTTATTCCCCACTCACTCATCGTGACTGCTATGGGATTCCCTGCGGTTCTGACTGGTTCCGGCAGCCAGTGCCCACCTCTACAGCTGAGACAAACCCATGTCCTTGAAAATGACTGAGGGACAAATGTCTCCAAGGAAAGGTTTTGGAGGAAGAAAGTGAAAATCAGGGAGACAGTAGACACAAGATGGCGCTTCAGGCTTTTCTCTTGCAGTGGCCTGGTCTTCTCTGATGCTAATACTGGTGTGTTGGTGGAACTCAGTTGTGTGGACTGGTTTCTAGTCTCAGATGGGCAATATTGTGTGTGTGTGCGTGTGCGTGTGTGTGTGTACCCTATTCCTTTCTGTTGTATTTCAAACACTGGGAGTGTTGCTAATCACTCTCTACAGAATTCTTACTTAGGGGGTTGGAGAGATGGCTTAGTGGTTAAGCTCTTGCCTATGAAGCCTATGGACCCTGGTTCAAGGCTCAGTTGCCAGATGCACAAGGTGGCGCTTGTGCCTGGAGTTCATTTGTGGTGGCTGGAAGCCCTGGTGTGCCCATTCTCTCTCTCTCTCTCTCTCTCTCTCCCCCTCTCTCTGCCTGTCTAAATACAATAAACAAAAAATTAGAAAACGATGCTTTTAAAAATCCCCACTTGATCTCATTTCTTCTTTCTTAGTGGGTAACCACAATTTACAAAGAAAACAGAAGTAGTTAGATAGCATACCCATGTTTTTTTTTTCCCACCTGCCCATCTGATTCACTAATGTTCATTCTTCCTTCTTCCTGTCTAATTTCAACTTTGGAGTGGGTGACTTGTGGGCTCTTACTATGAACCACTCGGGATTCTATTAAGAGGTTTTGAGCCAAGAACTGATATCACTTAGCAGCATTGGCAAAGAATGCCCATAGAAGCTAGCTGTGTGGGCTCTTACTATGAACCACTCGGGATTCTATTAAGAGGTTTTGAGCCAAGAACTGATATCACTTAGCAGCATTGGCAAAGAATGCCCATAGAAGCTAGCTGTTCTGTGACCTATGATCCAGTTAGGGGATCGTTGCAAATATTCAGAGATGTGATGGCTTGGATGTAGTACTGATTGTAAAGCGATCCCAGTTCTAAATACATATCTAAGGTAGATGGGGCAGGGTATGCTGCAGATTAGATGGGCATATGACATAAAATGGGGAGTTGAAGATAAATTCAAGGTTTGTAGCCAAAAATACTGGGAAGATACAATAACATTTGATTGAGATGAAGAAGATTATATAAGGAGCAAGGGTTTTAGAAAAGATCAGGAGCTTATTTTGGGACACATCAAGATGGAGTTACCTTTTATGTTTCTTTAAATTTTATTTATTTATTTATGAGAAAGAGAGAGAGAGAGAGAGAATGGGCACACCAGGGTCTCTAGCCACTGCAAATGAACTCTAGGTGCATGTGATACCATATGCATCTAGCTTACATGGGATCTGGGGAACTGAACCTGGGTCCTTAGGCTTTGCAGGCAAGTGCCTTACCCACTACGCCATCTCTCTGGCCCTGGATTTACCCTTTAGACACTCAAGTGAAAATATCTAGCCAGGCATGCTGGTGTATGCCTTTAATCTCAGCACTTGGGAGGCAAAGGTAGGAAGATTGCCATGAGTTTGAGGCTACCCTGAGACTATATAATGAATTCCAGGTCAGCTTGGGCTAGAGTGAGACCCTACCTCATAAAACAAACAGGGCCAGGTATGGTGGTACATGTCTTTAATCCTAGCATTTGGGAGGCCGAGATAGGAGGAGCCCCATGAGTTTGAGGCCACCCTGAGACTACATAGTGAATTCCAGATCAGCCTGAACTGGAGTGAGATTCTACCTTGAAAACAACCAAAAACAAACAAGCAAGCAAAGAAAAAAGTCCATTTAAAAAATATGTTATTTATTTATTTATTTTGGTTTTTTGAGGTAGGGTCTTACTCTAGCTCAGGCTGACCTGGAATTCACTATGTAGTCTCAGGGTGGCCTCGAACTCATGGCGATCCTCCTACTTCTGCCTCCCGAGTGCTGGGATTAAAGGCGTGCACCACCACGCCTGGCTGGGTCTTCTATTTTTAAAAAGCTGAGGAAATGATAAGGAATCAAGCCTAACAAAGCAGGAATCCATAAGACAGAAAGGCAGCCAAGAGACACAGTGTCATGGACGCTAATGAACGGGACAATTGGAGGAGGAGGAGGCGACTGCTTCATTCATTATTATTCATTAGTTAAAATAAAATGAAGACTGAGGGCTGGAGAGATGGCTTAGTGGTTAAGGCGTTTGCCTGCAAAGCCAAAGGATCCAGGTTGGATTCCCTAGGATTCATGTTAAGCCAGATGCACAAGGTGGCACATGCGTCTGGAGTTTGTTTGCAGCTACTGGAGGCCCTGACATACCTATTCTCTCTCTCTCTCTCTCAAATAAATAAATAAATAAGAATAAATTTTAAAAAGTGAAGACTGAAGCTGGGCGTGGTGGTGCATGCTTTTAATCCCAGCACTCGGGAGGCAGAGGCAGGAGGATCACCGTTGAATTGGAGGCCACCCTGAGACTACATAGAGAATTCCAAGTCAGCCTGAGCTAAAGTGAGACCCTACCTCAAACAACAAAAAAAAGAAAAAAAAAGAAAAAAAAAGTGAAGACTGAGAATTGACCACTGCACCGAGCACCACAGGGCTCACGGGTGACCACCTCTAGATTAGCTGTGGTGGAACGTGGCGCGGAAGTCTGAATGGAGTACGTTCAATAGCGCACACGCCGAGAAGAGCTGGAGACAGAGAAGACAGAAAACATTTTGAGTACTTTTGCCATGAAAAGCAGCAGAGAAATATTGTATTTGGTAAATCCAAAGGCACATGCTTTCCTGTTTGTTCCTTATTTCTTCTCCCTCCCTCGCTCCTTTCTTTTGCTATGCTAGCGTTCAGACCCAGAGCCTCGTGAATACAAGGCAAGCTCTTCACCAGCTGAATGACATCCCCAAACCTTTCCTCTCTGTGATCTTTGACGTCTGCGCTGACCCTTATTGCTTCTAAGATGTCATTTGCCAATCTTTATCTCTATGCCTGAGGTTTTACTTTCTTTTTTTTTTTTTCTTTTTCTAGGTGGGTCTCAGTGTAGCCCAGGCTGACCTGGAATTCACTATGTAGTCTCCAGGCTGGTCTCGAACTCGCAGCCATCCTCCTACTTCTGCCTCCCGAGTGCTGGGAGTAAAGGTGCGTGCTGCCACGCCCGGCTTACTTGGTTTTTGTACCTTACATGCATGCACAAAAGGAAAATGTCAGGATGTTTAATATCCCTGGGAGCAGCCCTCTATGGCTGATGGGAGTTGACAGATGAATGTTACATCTCCTTTTTGTCCCGTGTGTGTGTGTGTGTGTGTGTGTGTGTGTGTGTGTGTAGGTACCTCTGAGGCTAGTGGTTTTACACTATTCCCCAGTGTATCCATGGGAAATAAATACTAATTGTGCACACGCATGAAGACTCATCCTGCTGATTGTCTTCCTCCTGGCCTCGCTGTCCCCTCTCTAGATGACGCCCCCTGTATGTCTCAAATAATTTACTTGGGAGTCCAAATTAAGATACTCCGTCCTTAAAAGTGATCTAAAATTTGATGAAGCTCATAGGGCCCCATTCCTCAGGAAATACAGTTCACAAAAAATGATATTGCAAAGCGTCTTTCTTAACAAACATTTTTGAGCAAACGCACTCAATGTATTAGCTAATGGCAAGACTAAGAAGCTCTCTTTTAAAAAAATATTTTATTAATGTGTTTATTTGAGAGAGATAAAGAGGGAGAGAGAGAGAGAGAATAGGCATGCTAGGGTCTCTACCCACTGCAAGTGAACTCCAGATATGTGTGTCACCTTGTATCTGGCTTATGTGGGTCCTAGGGAATCAAACCTGGGTCCTTTGGCTTTGCAGGCAAGTGCCTTAACTGCCAGAGCCATCTGTCCAGCCTAAAAGCTTCCTATTTATTGATAATCCCAGGCTTCTTTTTCTATCTGTTATTAAAGGCGTGGGTGGGGCTGGAGAGATGCCTTAGTGGTTAAAGGTGCTTTCCTTCAAAGCCTATGTACCCAGGTTCAATTCCCCAATACCCACCTAAGCCAGATGCACAAGGCGGCACATGCGTCTGGAGTTCAGTTGCAGTAGCTGGATGCCCTGGTGTGCCCATTCTCCTCTTTCTCTCTTGCAAATAAATAAATAAAAACATGTTTTTTAAAAAAAATGTGTGTGAGCTGGGCGTGGTGGCGCATGCCTTTAATCCCAGCACTCGGGAGGCAGAGGTAGGAGGATTGCCGTGAGTTCGAGGCCACCCTGAGACTCCATAGTGAATTCCAGGTTAGCCTGAGCTAGAGTGAGACCCTACCTCGAAAAACCAAAAAAAAAAAAAAATGTTGTGAGAGCCAGGCATGGTGGCACACGCCTTTAATCCCAGCACTTGGGAGGCAGAGGTAGGAGGATTGCTGTGATCACGTTCAAGGCCACCCTGAGACTGCATAGTGAATTACAGGTCAGCCTGAGCTACCTAGCCCCTACCTTGAAAAAGCCAAAAAAAAAAGTGTGTGTGGTGTGTGTGGTGTGTGTGGTGAGTTCAACCACCAATGTCCCGTGATTAGTTAGCCATGCTTACATAGAAGAAATCCCATTAAGAACCCGAAGCTGGCATTCAGAGGGCTTCTAAACTGGCAGACACATGGGGGCATTGGGAGGGAGGTGTGTGCAGAGAAGACATGGAAACCCCGTGTTACTCTCCTCGTACTACTCTTCATTGGGAATCTCTGGGTCACCTCCTTCGACACACTTCCTCATACCTCTCTTCCTAGTTCCTGACTTGGCTCTTTTGTGATAACCTGGCAATGGTAAGTAAATGTTTTGTTGAGTTCTATGAGCCATTCGCAGAAACTAGCAGACCTGAGGAAGTTGTGGAAACACCCTTGTTTTATAGCTGGCTGTTAAGAACAGGCGACACCCTGGGACTTGTAGCTGGTGTCTGAAACGGAGCAGCCCCGTGGTAGTAAGCCCTTGACTTGTGGGGTTTGGTAACTCCAGGCAGACAGTTCAGAGTTCAGTTAAGTTGTAGAACACCCAGTTTCGCGTTGGCAGACGGCTGGGTTTGTTGTGGGAAAGCTCTACACATTTGTGTGAGAAGTCACAGTAAGGGACTAGTAAAACATAAAATTCTTTTTTTTAATATATTAATTAAAAAAAATTTTTACTTATTTATTTGACAGTGAGAAAGGGGGGGGCGGAGAGAGAGACAATGGGCACACCAGGGCCTCTAGCCACTGCAAAGGAACTCCAGACACATGTGCCACCTTGTGCATCTGGCTAACGTGGGTCTTGAGGAATCGAACCTGGGTCCTTTGGCTTTGCAGGCAAACACCTTAACCACTGAGACATCCCTCCAGCCCTCCGCCCCTTTTTTTGAGGTAGGGTCTCACTCTAGCCCAGGCTGACCTGGAATTCACTCTGGATTCTCAGGGTGGCCTTGAACTCACAGTAATCCTCCTACCTTTGCCTCCCAAGTGATGGGATTAAAGGCGTGCACCACCACGCCTGGCTCTAAAACATAAAAATTTTAACAAACCTTCTCTAGCATTTTAAAGGTATTAGTATACTATGAACATTGTTGGATATGATGAGGAGGGCAAAAGTTTGATTTCATGCCAGGAACAGTAATTTTGTATGCGTGATATTTAATCACATAAAGCCTGGGAAATTATTAATTAAACAGTAATGCTCAGGGCTCTTAAGTGATTTTTCCTTTTAGAACACTTCACAAATGTTAATTACTCCACCTAGAACTTATGAGTGAGTCAGATTTTATTTATTTATTTATACATGTATGTGTCCAGATTGTTTTACATGCAGATTTTTTTTAACTCTTTTAAAGAGACTAGTTTTTCTCCATGTAGCATATTCAGTTGCTATGAAATTCGAAGACTTGGGCCTGGGAATGTGGCTCAGTGGGTAGAGTGCCTGCCTAGCATGCATGAAGCCCTAGCTTTAATCTCCAGCATTACATAAGGAGGCAGAATGGCACATACCGGTGATCCCAGCACTTTTGAGGTGGAAGCAGGCGATCAGAAGTTCATGGTCATCCTTCAGCTGCATAGAAAGTTCAAGGCCAGTTTGGACTACATGAGACCCTGCCTCAAAAAAAAGTGGGGGGTGGGTGAGGTGGGACTGGCTTAGTAGTTAAGGCGCTTGCCTTAGTGAAGCCTAAGAACCCGGTTCAACTCCCCAAAACCCATGTCAGCAAGATGCATGTGGTGGCACATGCATCTGGAGTTCGTTTGCAGTGGTTACAAGGCCTGGTGTACCCACTTCCTCTCTCTCTAATAAATAAATAAAAATAAAAGGAAGACTTCTATATAAATATACAAAAAAGTATACAAAGAATACTGTATACCTCTCTTTTAAAATTATTTATTTATTTGTGTGTGTGTGTGTGTGTGTGTGTGTGCACATGTATGGAGGTCAGAGGACAATTTCAGGTCAGTCCTTCCATCTCATCTGAGGAGCTTTGCCGCTCCATTTGTGGGCTCCTGGGAAATTTTCCTGGCCTCTACTTCTCTTCTTGCCAGACACACACTGAGGTGACAGAGAGCTCTCCACAGCCTTGGCTTTTGCATGGGGCCTGGGGATCTGAGCTCAGAGTTGCTTGTCAAGCACTTTATCACTTGACTCATGCCCCCTGCCCATATGCCCCCTCTTTTATGTAGCTAAAGACATACTTTTGGGGGGCTGGAGAGATGGCTTAGCGGTTAAGGCGTTTGCCTGCAAAGCCAAAGGATCCCGATCTGATTCTCCAGGACCCACATAAACCAGATTCACAAGAGGGCGCATGCGTCTGGAGTTTGTTTGTAGTGGTTGGAGGCCTTGGCGGACCCATTTTCTCTCTCTCTCTCTCCCTCTCTCTGTCTCAAATAAATAAATAAATAAGGGCCGGAGAGGTGGCTTAGCAGTTAAAGTGTTTGCCTGCAAAGCCAAAGGATCCCAGTTCAACTCTCCAGGGCCCACGTAAACCAGATGCACAAGGGGGTGCATGTGTCTAGAGTTCGTTTGCAGTGGCTGTTGGCCCTGGCATGGCCATTGTCTCTCTCTCTGCCTCTTTCTCTTTGTCAAATAAATAAATAAATAAGGACACATTTTCCTTCTCTTTACTCCCGTACAACCGGAAAATGTTTTAATGCTAGGGCTGGAGGGATGGCTTAGCCAATAAGATGCTTGCCTGCAAAGCCAAAAGACCCAGGTTATTTCTCCAGGATCCATGTAAGCCAGACACACAAGGTAGCACATGTGCCTGGAGTTCGTTTGCAGCGGCTGGAGGCTCTGGTGCACATATTCTCTCTCTCTATCTGCCTCTTTCTTCCTTCCTTTCTTTCTTCCTTCCTTCCTCTCTCTCTCTCAAATAAATAAGTAAATAAAAATTTAAAAATATTTAAAATGATTAAAAAATGTTTTAATTCTAAAGTAATCACAGCCTACCCATTAAAGTTGTGGAAAACCTTGCACCCAGGGTACTGCCCTGATGATTATCTGTTTCAGTGTCTGTTTTGGTGTCTTATGAGAAAAACAAACAAACAAACAAAATCCTGCCTGGGCCTTCTTCTCATTCTCTTTTTTTCATGACCTCTAACATCTCCTCCAGCCAGGTGGCTAGAAATCTAAGAAGTTTTAATAAACTCCTGAATCTATTGGGGGTGGGGCATGTATTCAAACTATCACATGGGTCTTAGGCCTTTGAAACTGGTTTTCAAGGAGGAATATGGAAGGATCTGGAACTTTGTACTAGAGAAGCCATACAATGGCATAGGTAGAACTTAATGGGTCATTCTTGTGGGGATGTGAAAGACCAGAATGCTGAGAGAAATGTGGACAGTGGAGGCTTGGCTAATAAAGTTTCAGAGAGAAATAAGGACTCATTCATGCTTTGTTTTGGCCAAAAAAAAAAAAAAAAAAAAAAAAAAAATCTGGTTGCTTTCTACCAGTGCCCTGAAATCTTGAGTGAGGCTCAGTTCAAAGGTAATGGATTGGGTTGTTTGGCAGATGGTGTTTCAAGACAGTACAACATTCAGCCTGTGGCAGAGTTATTACTTACTGCTCTTAGAACTACAGTGAGAGGAAAATACGTATGTGAAAAATGTGCAGTTTGGCAAGGAAGAGAATGTGAGCCAGATGTAGATGTAGATGCAGTGGATTTAGAGAAAGCAGCCACGGGGCTCAGCAGTTAAAGGCGCTTGCTCGTAACGTCTGCTGGCCTGGGCTCAACTCCCAAGCCGCCCATGTGAGCAAAATGCAAAAGAAGTGGCGTCAGCTTCTGGCGTTCATCTGCAGAGGCAGGAGACAGCGGCTGCACTTGCTAAAGCGATCAGCACCAGTGCAGACGAACCTCATGCTCTTCAACAGGACAAAAGGAAAGGCGCCTTGCGGATACGATCTTACCCATCAAAGGCTCTGATCTGAGAAAGGGCAGATTCATTTGGAAGAAGAGATCCCAAACTGAGAATAATTCTGCTAAAGCGACTCAACACTCAAAAAAAAAAATTATTTTGTTTGAAATATATTTAATTTATTTATTTGAGAGAGAGAGAAAGAGGGAGAGAGAGAGAAAGAATGGGAATGCAAAGGAACTCCAGACACATGCGCCCCCTTGTTCATCTGGCTTACGTGGGTCCTGGAGAATCGAACTGGGATCCTTTGGCTTTGCAAGCAAACGCCTTAACCACTAAACCATCTCTCCAGCCCAGAAAACAACTCTTAAGGAAGTGTTTGTGCCACAAAGGTGCACAGAAGCCCCAGGGCTGTGGTAGAAGGTGGTGAGACTATATCTCAAACTGGTAGCAGAACCATGTACTTTTGCCGGCACGAAACACGCACAAGTTACAGGGTCACAGAGGCTTACAGGAAGGTTCCAGAAAGCCACCGAAGCAGGCGATGTGCGGCAGGGTTGCATTCCCTGGCCCTGTGGGAACCTGGGAAAGTGAAGCCTAAGTTGCAGTGGAGACCCCAGGGTGGCAGAGATGCCAGGACTGTGGAGTGTCTGGTAAGGAAAGCTGCAGGCTAAATATAAACCCTCCCAAGACAGAAGTCATGAGTGCTGTGGGTGGCAAAGCTGGAGGGGCAGGGCTACCCAGTGCTGTAGGATTCCAGATGATGAAATCATGAGTTCCAGATGCCGGGCATGGGGCTACAGGGTTTGGTGTTTGCCTTGCTGGGGTTTAGTCTTGCTTTAGCCTCATCTTTTCTTAGCATGCCCACATTCCTCCCTTTTGGACTGGGAATATTTGTGTCATATGTTGGAAGCATATAATTAAAAAAATTTAAATTTATTGTTTATTTGCAATGAGAGAAGGGGGGGTGGAGAGGGAGAGAAATGGTTGCACCATGACCTTCTATCACTGCAACTGAACTCCAGATGCATGAGCGGCTTTGCGCATCTGGCTTTACATGGACACTGGGGAACTGAGCCCAGGCAGTCAAGTCTTACAAGCAAGGCCTCAGCTGTGGAGACATCTCTCCAGCCCAGAAGTACATAATTCGTTGCGTTTTATAGTTCACAGTTACGAGATTGACTTGAGTCTCAGAAGAGACTTTGGAATTTGGATTTCTGAGCAGTGTCAGAACTTTAAGACTTTGGAGATGTTCTGTATGCAGCATGAGATTAAAAATAAGACTTCAGGGTCCATACATGGAATTTTTTTTTTTTTGAGGTAGGGTCTCACTTTAGCCCAGGCTGACCTGGAATTCACTATGGAGTCTCAGGGTGACCTTGAACTCATGGCGATCCTCCTACCTCTGCCTCCCGAGTGCTGGGATTAAAGGCGTGTGCCACCACGCCAGGCTCATAAGTGGAATTTTTAAAACTTAAAGTGATATATTTAGATGTTAAGTTAACAAAAGGTGGACTTGTGATAGTTAATTTTTGTTGCCAGTTTGTTTGGATTAGGATGAACTAGGGGAAATGTGTGTGGGGATGGGGGGGTGTATATGTGCATTTATAGAGAGATTTAACTGAAGAGGGAATATGCACCATGAAATTGGGTAGTATCACACCATGGGCTGTGGTCCTGGGCTAAACAAAAGAGAAAACAGATGGGGGCTAGAGAGATGGCTTAACAGTTAAGGCACTTGCCTGAGAAGCCTAAGGACCCAAGTTCGCTACCCCAGGAACCACGTAAGCCAGATGCACATGGTGGTGCATGCGTCTGGAGTTCATTTGCAGTGGCTAGAGACCCTAGAGCACCCATTCTCTCTCTCTCTTTTCTATCATAAATAAGTAAATAACAAAATACCTTTTAAAAAATGGGGCTGGAAAAAAAAAACCCAATATATACCTTAGGGATACATACATACTTGGAAAACTCTAAAGAAAAGCATAATAAAAAAATTAAATGCCAAAAAAAAAAAAAAAATGGGGCTGGTGAGATAGCTCAGTCAGTCAAGTGCTTGCTTTGCAAACATGAGGACCCAGTTTTGGATCTCTAGAACTCCTGTAAATGCTAAGAATAGTGGTATGTGTTTGTTATGCCAGTGCCGAGGAGGCAGAGACAGACAGATCTCCGGGGTAAGCTCTGGGTTCCGTGAGAGACCCTGTCTCACGAAATAAGGTGGAAAGTGATAGACAGAGACACCTGACGGTGACTTCTGACTTCCACATGCATGCACACACATACGTGTGCACTCACATACATATGAAATGTATGTACACCTCCTCACATATGTATACGTGCAAAAAAAAGAGAAGAGTAAAAGGAGAACGTGAAGCGAGCACCCGCATTCATCTCTCCCTGCGTCCTGACTACAGACACAAGGTAACCTGTACTGTTGCCATCAATTCCTTCCGCGCCATGGTGGACGGTACCCTCAAACTTATTTACCCACGCGAGTCAGCCCTTCCTCATACTGTAACTGCTCTGACCAGCGTGAGCTCGCCTCTACTGCTTCCTCCCCCACAATTCTCAGTTTCTTTCTGCCTTCAGCTGCCCTTGGCAGGTAGTTCATCACAGAAGGAGAAAGGGAACTAATCTACATATATCATACAACTCAAAGAAAGTATCAGGGCTGAAGAGATGGCTTAGCAGTTAAGGCGCTTGCCTGTGAAACCTAAGGACCCAGGTTTGCTTCCCCAGGACCCACGGAAGCCTGATGCACAAGGTGTCGTATGCATTAGGAAACCCTGGCACACCCATTCTCTCTCTCACACTTTCTCTCTGTCTCTTTCCTTCTCCCTTCCTTCCTTCTTTCTTCCTTCCTTTCTTTCTTTCTTTCTTTCTTTCTTCTTTCTCCTTCTTTTGTTCTTTCTTTCTTTCTTCCTTTCTGTCTCTCTCTCAAATAAATTTTTTTTAAAAAAAGAAAGAACGTATCATTGCCACCAAACTGAAGTACAGGCCTTTACCTTGCCTCTCACCTATAAATTCATCACTGACAGTCTTTGCTGAGTAACAAGAGTTAGGAGCCTATTCTGAAAATTCTACTTGGAACTCGGAGCTCGCAGTAGGTTTGCTTCCATCCCCTAGAACTAATTCCTCACTTTCAAAGCCTCACAGAACAGACACAGGAAGAAAGGACTGTGTGCTGGACACCAGCTGTTGCAGATACCTTCTCAGCTTATGGGAGGAGAGGGTCTATTTTGGCTCACGGCGCGGAGGGCCGCTTGCTCTTGGCGATGCAAGCACGGCAGAGCAGACAGCAGGGCGTCACATCTTGTCACCTCAGCTTGGAGGAAGCAGCAAGGCTGAGCTAACTCTGAACATTCAACTGGGCTGGCCTAGGAAACCTCAAGACTAGCCCCTGTGACATACCTCCTCCAGCAGGGCTCCCCCTCCTAAAGGCTGCACAACCTTTCTAGATTGCCACCGGCAGGGGTCCAAGTATTCTAAACATGTGATCCTATGGGGGAGGGGCACTTTACACTCAAACTACCATGCCAGCTCATGACGGTAGGTTTGGACCTTTATCCTAACTATCCTGAGGTATTCATATCCATTCCCTCCCACAGTAATCTTACTTTTTAAAATTACTTAACGTATCTTCACTGTTGGGGCTGGAGAGGTGGATTATAGGTTAAGGTGCTTGCCTGCAAAAGGACCCAGGTTCGAATCTCCAGTACCCATGTAAGCCAGATGCATAAGGTGGCACACGCATCTGGAGCTTGTTTGCAGTGGATGGAGGCCCTGGCACACCCATTCTCTCTTTCTCAAATAAATAAGTGAATAAAATATTTAAAAATATTTTCACTGTTTACTATGCACCACACTAGAAACTAGCCAGTTACTTGTGTGACTTTTTTTCTTTCTCTTTTAAGGAATGTTCTGTGACTACCATTGCTTGAAGCATCAAGGGCTGGACTCTTTTCTTTCTTTCTTTGTTCTTCCTTTCTTTTTGAAAAGCTTAGAAGGTCGTTCACAGTCTGACTCTTGTCTTGCCTTTTTGCCTCAACTCCACTTTCCTGTCCCAACCCCAGGAATCTATGTTCTGGCCACACATCCCAGTCTGGTTCCCAGTGCCTCAACAGAGCTGACTAAAACAAGACACCCCCCCCCACACACACACCCAGCTTTGGAGGACACAACAGTGAAGGACTCCAGTCGTCCTTGGGTCCCGCCAACAGATCCTAACACAAGCATGAGGTCAACAGCTCCTGTCATCTCAGAGATCTGGGGAAAGAGATACCATTTGCCCCGAGAGAAAGGTGGGGAGTCAGGACGTACTATGAAGGCACAGCAGGCAGGTCATGTGGAATGTCTGGGGAGATAAATTAAAGATGACTCTTAACTTGGAGTTGTCTTGAGCAACTGGATGGATAGTACTATGCAAGGAGCTGGAAAATCCTGGAGGAGGAGAGGCATGCAGGCAGATAAGCTCTCTCCAGGAGCCGCTCATGTGTTAGGGAAGGCTTGAGTCAGCTTGGTAAGTAGCAGCCTTGTCAGATGTGCTCTCTGCGTGGATGTGGTGTGGCAATAATAGACAGTGATATTTAGGATAGCCTGGGCGTGGTGGCGCACACCTTTAATCCCAGCACTCCGGAGGCAAAGTTAGGAGGATCGCTGTGAGGTTGAGACCACCCTGAGACTACATAGTGAGTTCCAGGGCACCTTGGGCTAAAGCGAGACCCTACCTTGAAAAACCAAAAAGGAAAAAGAGAAGTAATATTTAGGATAATGATGCTCCGAGAAGACTAGGGACAGAGCTCATTGGCAGAGTGCTTTCCAGACTTGCACAGGGCGTCCCATTCAATCCCCAGAAATGAGGTTAAAAAAAGAAAGAAAGAAAAGATGTTGCAAGAAGTAAAACCACTTTGAGAGGAATGGCATGAAGGATAGTGATAAAGTGAAGTCCCTCCAGGTAATCCAACTTGTCAGACAATTGGAGAGCACACAAAAGATTTCACAATACGGAGACACAGCACGTGAGATAAGAATCATGTCTTCACACTGGCGACTGTCATCTTTCTGAAGAGGGAAAAACTGAGATCAACTGGTTCTTCTGGGCCTTCAGAACACATGCCATACAGTACAGCCACTCTGTTCTCTCTCTTTTTAAAAATCTTATCTATTTATTTATTACGAGAGGGAGAGAGAGAGGCAGAGAGAGAATGGGTGCTCCAGGGCCTCCAGCCCCTGCAAACGAACTCCAGACACATGCTCCCCCTTGTGCATCTGGCTTACATGGGTCCTGGAGAATCGAACCAGGGTCCTTTGCCTTTTGAGGCAGACAGCTCAGACTGACCTGGAAATCACTACGTAGTCTCAGGGTGGCCTTGAACTCACAGCGATCCTCCTACCTCTGCCTCCCGAGTGCTGGGATTAAAGGTGTGCGCCACCGCGCCCAGCTAAATAAAATATTTTTAAAAAAATTATCATTTTTCTAATTTGACAAAAATATGTATAATAGAGACATGTGTTACATGTAAGTGAAAATTCAGATTATAATGTAAGCTCACTAATGATATTTCTCATTCTGGTGATGGTGGGGTGATCATATGTTGTGAAACAATTGACCAGGGCTGGAGAGATGGTTTAGCTGTTAAGGGACTTGCCTACGAAGCCTAAGGAGCTAGGTTTGATTCCCCAGAACCCACGTAAGTCACATGCACGTGGTGGTGCATGCATCCGGAATTCATTTGCAGTGGCCAGAGGCCCTGACATGCCCATTCTCTCTCTCTCTCTCTCTTTCTCTTTCTGATAAATAAATGAATAAATACAAACTGACCAAAAGCAGCCAATGGGAGGAATTGCTTTATTTTGATTTGCAGTCTCGAGGGAAAACTTCATCATGGCCAGAGAAGGAAGGCAGAGCAGAGGCTGGGTGTCCTACAAAGCAGCTGTCTGTCAGGAAGCAGCCAAGGAGTGAACTGGGTCTAACTGCTGCTACTGGAAAGAGGAACTGGGCTGCGACGCGCCCCAACTCTGTCCCCAGCAGTACACCTCCTCCAGCAAAGTCCCGCCTCCTAAATTTCCATCAACCGGGGATCAAGTCTTCAAAACACATGAGCACATGAGGCTATGGGGGGGGGGGCATCTCATTTAAGTCGCCACCCCCTAGCGGAGTAGGGGTGAGTGAGGAATTTTGCGGGAAATATTCTTTGATATTTATTCTTGGGAAAAAGTTTACTTTCAATTTATGTATCTGTTGACATATTGATTTAGAGACAGGGTGGCTCACTCGGAGTTCGCTATCCAGCCAGGATGGCCTCGTGCTCCAGAGGTAAATCCTCATGCCTCACACACCTAAGTGCTGTGACTATAGGCATGGGCCACCAAACCTGGCTTCACCTTTTTGATTTCTTCTGTAATAGAGTGTAAATGGCAAATATACATGGATAAATTCTATAAAATTCAAAAGACTCATCATTGTCTTGAGAACTAGGATAAACTGAGTACTATTAAATGTATCACCTTGGTCATGAACTTCCTTTTTTTTTTTCCTTCCTGAGGTAGTGTCTTGCTCTAGCCCAAGCTGACCTGGAATTTACTATGCAGTCTCAGGCTGGCCTTGAACTCACAGTGATCCTCCTACCTCTGCCTCCCAAGTGCTGGGATTAATGGCGTGCATCATCATGCCCCACCCTTTTCTTTCTTTTAATGATGAAAGGCAGAGAAAAGAGAGTGAATCAATGTGGCGCCATTGGGAAGTACAGATGTAAGAGTTCAGTGTCCTCCCAACTCCATCTTTGGGGTACTGACATGAAGAAGAAATGGGTCAGGAAGCAAAAGGTGTTCATAATTAAACGGTATTCATCAAATGTGGTCTGGTTGGTCAGGATCTTGGTTCTAGTTTTTTTTTTTTGCTAGGTGGTTCAAAGAAGTTCTTGTTGCTTGAGGGAAAAACAGTGCTGCCTCATCTTGTAGGAATGGGGTACCTCACAGAAGCCCCTAGGCCTTCACCCATCATCCGCTGTCCTTATTGCCATGTTTGGCTTTTGCTAAATGTTTGGGCACTATAGATTTTATTTGAAACTTGGAACTGTCTGATGTTCTAGTCAGTTCCAGGTTCTTTGTGGATCTGAAATTCCACCTTGGAATTCTTAAACAAGCAGTATTGTGATGCAGTTTCTGGCTGGGTTAGGCCAAGGTCTTGGCATATGTGGGTAGGTATTTTATGAGCCACGTTACCCATCCGTTTTTGGCATCCTGGTTCTATTATAAGTGTGTGTGTGTGTGCGTGTGCGTGTGCGTGTGTGTGTGTGTGTTTCAAGGCAGAGTATCACTGTAGCTCCAGGCTGGCCTTGAACAATTCAAATTATACTGAATTTAAAATTGCTAGTATGAATTTCTGCTGCCTAATTTCGTACATAATCTGAAATTAATTTTTAAAAGGAATTTAACAAATATTCTTTTCTTAAAACTTTCTTAGATAACTTTTCACTATGAACTGAAGCGGTATGTTGCAATGACACATTCTAATGAGAAATGATGGGAATTTTAAAAGAATAGAATATGTAAATGTCACAGCTGTCAGGCCTCTAACTCTCCTGAGTTCATTTTTCCTTTGCCTTTGTCAGACAAAAGAACATTTTCCATCTTTGTCAATTTATTTATTTGCTAGCAAAGTGGGACAGATAGGAGAGAGAGAGAGAGTGAGCACACCAGGGCCTCCAGCGAAGTGAACTCCAGATGTTTGTACATCTGGCTTTACATGAGTACTGGGGAATTGAACCTGGGTCATTAGACTCTGCAGGCAAGCTCCTTAACCACTTATCCATCTCCCCAGCCAATTCCCATTTCCCTTTTTATATTGTGGTTAAATGATAAAATGAGTTTTTTAGTGTTTTTCGCTCCTTTTGCACCCATCTGAATCTCCCATCACCTCACCTTTTCCCCAGCTGATCCCGTAACTGGCCACACCAGGTCACCATTGGCCCGGATTCCATTCTGGGTCACACTTTAGGAGAAATCGGACACAGGGGCGAAGAGATTGGATTAGAAAGTTAGGAAGCTTGACACCACGTGATATAGGTAGAGGCACTGAAATCTGTGGGCTTCCAAGAGGTTGTCAGAAGAGCTTCGTGGTCCTGGTGAAGAGCTGTCACGTGTGAGAGAGATGAGGGATCTTTGGCCCAGGCTCCAGCCGAACCACTGGAGGACCAGGTTGCTGACAGGATTTATCGCTGCTGGGTGCTCTGTTGGTGGTTGTAGAGTTAAATGCTGTTCTCTCCAACTCTGTGCTTATCTGCTAAATCCATTTCCTTTTCTCCAGTGAGGGGACATCTTAGATCTCTTACGACGGAAAGTTCCTGACATTTGTATGAAGTGGGTGGTTTGGGAAGAATTTTCTTCCATTATCTTCCTCCATGAATTGTAAAAACAAGCCTTTATTGTGAAACTACAACCAGGGAGAACTTTGACCTCCTGAGAACTGAGAGAATAATGTGTTTTATGATCTCACTAGAACTCTGGTGTGCATGTGTGCCATGCACACACTATCTGGTTCACATCTTTTTTCTGGTGGCATTTTTCATACCATGAGTCAGAGAGATCCTATCACAGGGACATTTGTTTTCCTTTAAAACTACATTATTTATAGCATAGTGTTGCTTTTAAAGACATCATATATAATCTATCTATCTATCTATCTATCTATCTATCTATCTATCTATTACACTAAGGAAAAGCAACCTTTACATTTTCAATTATTTTGTTTTAAGACAGGGTCTTATCTCACACTGTAGCCCAGGCTACCCTCCAGTTCACACAAATCCTCCTGTTTTAGCCTCCCAAATACTGGGGATTATAGGAATGAGCCACAAACCCAGGCTGGGACATTTTCTCTTCTGTTGAGGACTTCTGTAAAGTCACATGTCATTTCTCATGACAGAGGTATAGGGGGAAAAAAGATGCTTTATAAATTCATTTAAAAAAATAACAAGAGGATATTTAATTAAATCTGGCCTCTCTAAAAGTGATGTGGGGGCCTGGGGAGTTGGCTCAGTGGTTAATGATGCTTGCCTGCAAGCCTGGTGGCCCTGATTCAATTCTCCAGCCACTCGACATAAAGCCAGAATGCTGAAATTCATCTGCAGTGGCAAGAGACCCTGATGTACACACACACACATGCACGCACACACACGCACGCACACACACACAAATAAATAGAAAAGTGATTTGGATTTTTCATGAGCCATTTATGAAATTTAAAAATGAGACCTTTTATGAAATTAAAATTCTTGCCTGTAATTCTAGCACTTGAAGGATGGAGGCAGAAGAACCAGGAATAGAAGGTCATCTTCGCAGTGAGTTCAAGTCCAGCCTGGGCTCTATGAGACATGTCTCAAGAAACAAAGGCAACCCAACCAAAGCTGGGCGTGGGATGGCGCACCCCTTTAATCCCAGCACTCGGGAGGCAGAGGTAGGAGGATCACCATGAGTTCGAGGCCAGCCTGAGACTATATAGTGAATTCCAAGTCAGCCTAAGCTAGAGTGAGAGCCTGCCTTGAAAAAGAAACAAACACATAAACAAACAAATAAAAAACCCAAGAAACCAGCCAAACAAAAAAGTATGCAGCATTAAATCATTAAATGAAAAATTTTTTCTTTCCTTTTACTTATTTATTTTTTTTACATGGGTCCTGGGGAATCAAACCTGTGTTCTTAGGCTTTAGAGGCAAGTGCCTTCACTGCTAAGCCATCTCTCCAGCCCTCATCCTTCTTTCTTTCTTTTGTTTAAAGACAGAATTATACTTGTAGTCCAGGCTGGCCTGGAACTAGCCTAGGCTATTCATGAATTTATGGTGATCATCCTGTCTCAGCCTTCCAAATGCTGTGATTGAAGGCACAAGCCACTGCAAGTGCCTCTGATTTAGTTATTTATCGGTCTGTTTATGTAGGGCAGGGTCTCACTGTAGCCCAGGCTGACCTGGAACTGACAACTATTCCTTTACCTCAGCCTCTCAAGTGCTCGGATTAAAGGCCTGAGCTGCTACACCCAGCTATTTGATTTCTATCTTTTTTTTTTTTCTTCTTCTTCTTCTTCTTCTTTTTTTTTTTTTTTGTTTTTTCATGATAGGGTCTCGCTGTAGCCCAAGCTGACCTGGAACTCACTATGTAGTCTCAGGGTGGCCTCGAACTCATGGTGATCCTCTCACCTCTGCCTCCCAAGTGCTGGGATTAAAGGCGTGCACCATCACGCCTGGCTGATTTCTATCTTTAATGCACTTTTTTTGTAATATAATAATAATGCAGTATAATAATCAGATGAGAACTTTTTAGAGAATTTAAGTAAATTTCAATTATACAGGAATTTTAAGTAAACAACTTTATTTTTAAAATTAATTAATAATTTGTACCTGTGTATGTGTAGGTATCTCTTGCCACTGCAAACCAGTGCTAGATAAATGTTCCACTTTTTGCGTCTGGATTTACATGGGTGCCTGGGGAGTCAAACCAAAGCGAACAGGCTTTGCAAGCAAGTGACTCCAACTACTGAGCCATCTCCCCATCCCCTTAAGGCAGCAAATTTAGAAATAGATGACCCTTACTGGGTTTGCTTGGCTTTTTAGACAAAAACATTAAGTATATTGAGCTTGCTATACTTTGTTTTGCCATATTTTTTTTTATTTTTCCAATTGACTTTTGTTTTGAGGCAGGGTCTCACTCTGACCTGAAACTCACTCTGTAGCCCACGTTGGCCTCAAACTCACCGCAATCCTCTTACCTCAGCCTCACAAGTGCTGGGATTAAAGGCATGTGCCACCACGCCTGACTGAATCTGTCTATTTATCTACCCTATAAAATTTTTAGAAACAGGACTTTCACTAAGGTAAATGTGATTAAGTTCAAATTTATTTATTCATTAAAAATTTTTATTTAAATCTCAATTTTTTTTCAACAAAATAATTTGAATTGGCCAACACGATTGTTTAAAGTAAGATTTTGGCTAAGGAATGTACTTCAACAGGGTTTTACACGTATTACAATTCTTTTCAGGCCTTTTATAGTTTAGAAAAACATTTTTGAGATATTTTTTTCCCCCTCGAACCTTAGGAAGTGCGCCTTGTATCTTCAAAAGTTACTTATTTATGAGAGAGAGAAAGAGATGACAGAGAGGAAGAGGGAAAGAGAAAGAGAGAATGTATTTTTTTTTTTAAAGTCGGTTCTGGGTATTTAATTATCTTACCAGAACATGTTTGGTTAGACCTACCAAATCATTTTTCTATCAAAGTAATAATATTCCCAGCACTCAGGGAGGGCAGAGGTAGGAGGATCACCGTGAGTTCGAGGCCACCCTGAGATTACATAAGTGAATTCCAGCAGAGCCTGAGCTAGAGTGAAACCCTACCTCGAGCCCCCCGCCCCCAGAAAAAAGTAGTAATATTCGCTTAGAGTTTTTTTTTAATTTTTTTTTTTTTCCCGGTGCGTGCGTTTGTTTAGTTTCGTGCCACCCTGGAAGCAGCAGCGGGCTCGTCCCTCGAGCGCCCCCCTGTGTGCCCGGGCCGGCCCTTCAGCGCATGCTCCGGTGGCCGCGGGGCTGTGGCGCCATTTTCATATGGCCGGGACTGCCCGGTTCCTTAGGTGCGTCCCGGGGACGCCGGGGCATTCACGATGGCCGCAGGGACCAGTCCAGGGCCCCGTGCAGCGAGGGCCCCCCCCGTCCCCCCCCTGCCCCGCTGCCGCTGGGACCACGCGCAGAAACTTTCGCGGGCCCCCCGGGGGCACCAGTGGGCTCCGTTCGCCTGCCGTCTCGTCCGCAGCCCTCCGTCCCCGCGCGCGCCTCTCCGGCCTCCGCGCCCCGTCCCTCCCGGGGGCCAGAGCGGTGGGATTAGGTGCTTGTGATGATGATCATGATGATCATGACTTTTTTTTTTCAGCATTTTTTTTTCTTTTCTTTTTTCTCGTTCTCGAGCTCCCCGTGGGTGGCTCCGGGGACGGGACGCCGAGGAGCTGATGGCAGCGTTTGTCCCCTGGAGAAAGAACAAAGCTCGGGTTCAGGGCGACCTCAGAACGCCTGCCCCGCGTCAGTGCCCGCGCCCGGGGGGTGCGCAGGCCTCTCGGGGTGCTGGTGGGGGTGGGTGCCGAGGGTAGCTAGAGGCAAGGGGGGGGGAGTGTCCATGGAGAGGGTCCCAGGGTCCATTATTCATTCATTCATTTATTTTTATATATGTATTTCTCAGTCTCTGTGTGAGTTTCGAGCAAGGGTGAATGGGGGGAGGTCAGGAGAGGGAAATATATATTTTTTTTAAAAAAGCACGAGAGACAGAGTAGAACATTCTGCGGGTGGAGGAACACTATTATTTATGTGTTTATTTATTATTTTCCAGTCTCTGTGTGAGTTTCGAACAAGGGTGAATGGGAGGGCAGGGGGAAAATTAAAAAAAAAAAAAAGCAGGAGAGACCGAGTAGAACATTCTGGGATGGAGGAACACTATTATTTATGTATTTCTTATTTTTCGATCTCTTGTGTGAGTTTCGAACGAGGGTGAAGGGAGGCAGGAGGGAGAAAATTTAAAAAAAAAAAAAGAAGCAGCAGCAGCAGCATGAGAGACAAGAGTAGAGCATTCTGGGGTGGAGGAACATTATTATTTATTATTTTTCCAGTCTCTGTGTGAGAGTTTCGAACGAGGGTGAATGGTTGGGGGGGGGGGGTGGGGAGGAAGCCTGAAGAGACCAGAGTAGAACATTCTGGGCTGGAGGAAGACTTAATGGCTGCAGAGCAGGAATCGTCGGGAGGGCGCATCCTTGCATCCACTGTCTAATCCATCTCGGGTTCATTCATAAGTTTCTGGTCTCAGAGGAGGTACCCTCCCTCCTTCCCTGCCCCCCCCCCCCAACTTTCCCCATCCTTCCCCCATCCCTGCCCTGCCCTCCCCTCGCCGGGGCTCCGCTGCAATTGGTGAACGGTAACAAAGCCCTAGCAACCGGCTCCTAGTGACCCGCGGGGCGCCGGGTCGCTGCCCTCCTCTGCCTCCCTCCCCAAGGCTGGCTGGCGCGGAGAAAGGAGCGGGCTGTCCCTTTAAGGGATGGCCTCGGAGCCGTGAACGTGGAGGGGGGCCGAGGGGAGGCGGGGAGGCAGATCTGGGGGCGGACCTAAGGGGAAGAGGAGGAGGAAGAGGAGGAGGAGGAGGAGGAAGAAGAGTCTCGGCTGAAAGGAGGTGGAGGAGGAGGAGGAGGAGGAGCCCCCGGGGGAGCAGCTAGTGCCACCCAGCCCCGCGGGCACCCGAGTCCTGCCCCGGCTGCGCCCGCACGAGTGGTCAGGGGGTGCGCTCCGGGCCAGACGCGTCCTTTCCTCCATGATCACTTTGGGAGCCCGGGGAAGACTTTGCCGGGTCCGCAGAGCTGGTGGTGGTGTGCGTCCCTCAGGCTCGGTGGCAGCGGTGCGGAGACCCGGGAGGCGATCGCAGAGTCCCCAACGCCGCAGCCACAGCAGCCCCGGGCGTGCTCGCCCTGGCGCCCGGCGGGCTCGGCTTCCCCGCGGAATGTCCCCGGGGCGTGCGGCGAGCTGAGCCTGCTTTGCCCATCACCTCCGGCTGGTCTCAGGTGGGCTCGGGGGGGTTCGACATCCCGAACTTCCCGGCTCCTGGGCAGTGGAGAAGCACATCATCATCATCATCCCCCCCCCCCTACCCGCCCCGACCCGACCCCCACACCACCACCACCACCACCACCACTCCCGGGGGCGGGTGACCACAGCTAGCCGCGACCCAGCAGCCCTCCTCTCCCGTGCGGATCTCCTTTAAGATGGCAGCGGAATCAGGGGAACTAATCGGGGCTTGTGAGTTCATCAAAGGTGAGGAGCGGCCACCCGGCATCCATCAAGCCTTTCCACGCCCACCCTCTTACCCCCCACCCCCGCCCCAACTCTTTGCACTTTTCGTCCCCTTTTGTCCCCAGCTCCTGTCCACCCCGCGCGCCCAGCTTCCCGCAGCCCTTGCGCGCGCTCCGGGTCCCTCTCGCCACTCTGGGCTCCCCGAGGACCCCCTGCTTCCGGCTTCTTTCTCGAGTCCCACGTCCCCTCTGCAGCTTCCTGGTGCTGGGAAAAGCCCCCTGGCTCCTTCACCCAGCCGTTCTGGGGTCCCTATGTCTGATCTGGGATTTCGGGGTTCAAACCCCCCCAACCACACCCCCTTTTTGCCTCCTTCCTCCCTTCCTCTTCTTGAAGTCTGTGGGGCGCGCCTCTCTTCCCGAACTTCCGCAGCCGGCTGATGCGGTCTGGGCGATTTCAGAACCAAACTTCTTGTGTGTCCGGTTTTGCGGGGACCCCTCAGGCCCCCTGCCTGTATCCCACTGGCCAGAAAACTAGGGTGTGGGACGGGGGGGAGCGCGGACTCTGCTCCCTACTGAGTTCCCCAGCCAGGTCCTCTTCTCACCTCTGAGCTGCTGCGCCCTTGGGACGACTCTGTAGCTTTTGGGGGGAGAGATTGGGTTTCTGCAAGAATCCCACGAGGCTCTTTTTTATTTTATTTTATTTTTTTGATTTTTCAAGGTAGGGTCTCACTCTATCTAGCTGAGGCTGACCTGCATGCAACTCACTTCCGTAGTCCCAGGCTGGCCTCGAACTCACGGCGATCCTCCTATACCTCTCTGCCTCCCAAGTGCTGGGATTAAAGGTGTGCGCCACCACGCCGGGCTTTTAAAGGCTCTTTAAATTATTTGTAGCAGTTGTAATGATGGATCCTTCGTGTGTGTGTGACCCTTCTCACTTCCCTTCTTCTCATGTGTCTTCTTCTGTCTTTTAAATTTGTCTTTCAGATCGATTATATTTTGCTACTTTAAGGACTAGACCCAAAAGCACAGTAAATACACACTATTTCTCCATCGATGAGGAGCTGGTCTATGAAAAGTAAGTTTCCCTACCCACCGCCTCTTCCCCCTGCCTTATTGTGCTCCTTGGTTTTGTGGTAAGCGAACACCATGCATTTTTATGAGCTTTTTATTCCCCCATCCCATTGGTTTTCTAAAACTCAAGTGGCTTGGTGAGAAGTGCAGGGATAACCGAGCACAGTTTGAACCTGTCTGCACCTCGATCTTTTTGGAACTCGGGATTTTTTTAGTTCTCCATCATCGCACAAGTATCGTGGATTCCTAGCGCTGCCCCGAGTGAGAGCAGGCAGTCCCCACAGTGTCCTTGCCAGCCTGTGTTCATTGGCTGGTGAATCAGTCACCAGGTATTTATGGAGCGCCCACAGGGCACAGGGCAGTGTGTGTATTACAGGTGCTCAAGCTGTCGCCTCACAAGGCTGCCCTTGTATCTCAGGATGTTTTTGTTTGTGCGACTTGTTTTCAGAAAGTGGGACACATGGGCGGCTTGGGAAGTGTATCCAAGTCGGATCTGGGAGGTTTTGAAAGCAAGATTTGAGTTATTTTATTTAGGTGCCCCATACTTCTTGGCCTTATTATTATTATTATTTTCTCTGCATTTGCCTAAGCAGTACCCTACTGCTATTTACATTGCGTGGCTGCCGTGCCCCTGTGGGATTAGGATTTCAGAGGGCAGGATAAGAGCAGGGAACTGCTTCTTGTGAAGCACTGCCGCTCTGTCGGAAAGGGATGTTTGAATCCTTTCAGTACAGTGAAAACTTAACTGGAGAACTGAATCACCATTCAATAAAAGCGACAGATAGTTAAGACTGACTTAGTTACACTCTTTTGCTTAAAAGGCTTGGTTATTTCCAAGGAGCCTAGGAGACTCGAATTCCCCACATGTACAGTTAAAGGAACATAGTTAAATGACTGTCATAAGCTTCCTAGGGTTTGTCCTGTTAGGATATTGGCAGTTATATCTAGGGGTTTGTGGATATCTTAAGGTCTTGGAAGAGGGAGCATTCTGGACCATCAAAAAAAAATTTTTTTTTTAAATATTTATTTGCAAGGGGAGAGAGAGACATTGAAATTGAGATTGTATGGGTGCACCAGGGCCTTTTGCCATTGCAAAGGAACTCTAGATGCACGTGCCACTTTATACACCTGGCTTTACATGGGTCCTGGGGAATTGAACTCAGGCCGGCAGACTTTGCAAGCAAGGGCCTTTAACTGCGGAGCCATCTCCCCAGCTCTAAGAACCTATCATTTCTCTAAGAGAAAACAACTGCTCACTGTCACTCCTTGTAGGGGTTCCCTGAAACTGATGTCTTAGAACCCTTCCTTTCGTGGTGCAGGCCGGCAGACTGAAGTGAGTGAGAAATAAAAAGAGGCCTTTGCTGCTCCTCTTGAATGCCCTGAGCTGCTGAGGCAAATCTGTCTCAACCCCTGGTGTCGGATTACAGCTCTGCTCCTAGACAGAATAGAGTTATGGGCAGCCCTCCCTGACCCTGTGTACCTGGGTGATGTCACTGCAAGCACTGTTTATTGAGTGGATGCTCTATTGTTGGGGATAGGTCTTGTCGTGGCTTTCCTCTTTGTGAGTTTAGGGCCTTAGGGACCTCTCCTGGACTTGAGGGTAGACACTGTTGTATATGCCATTTTGTTCAAGTCTGTAGTGACTAAGGTGACTGCTTATTATTAATATGTCATTGAACAGGCTCCAGTTATTGAGGTCTGAGTCACTTCTTTTGAGATTGCTAGATGGCGGATCTGGTAGAAAATTACATTTAGCCGACTAAACACAGTGCACAATGGCCTTTTGATTCTAGCATTAAGATTTTTATGTGATTTTTTAATGGTGGTATTTCAGGATAGGGCTAGTTACAAATTATATGCCTTTGGTGTTTGTTTGACTGCATTTCTTTTAAGGAAAGACTTGCTAGAGAGGCCACTTGGTTTATTTTGTGAGTCTGGATGTCAATTTGAAACTATCAGAAGCTAGGCATGGTGACTCACATCTGTGGTCCCAGTACATTGGAGATGAAGGAGGGAAGTTGTCTGTGAATTCAGGGTGAGCCTGGGCTGAACAGTGAGTTGCAAGTCAGCCTGGGCTTTAGAACAGTACCCCGCCACAAACACACAAACAAAAACAGCATTTACGTTTTAGTTTGATCTTACGGCACCTTGCCACAGTAGTAACTACAGGTTGTGGTAGCTCCCAATGGAGCCCCGTGGTTTTGTTACCCTGGCATGTTACCCTGTGCTCTGGTGGTGCAGGGGAATGAAACCGTGAAACACATGCTTCCTCCCAGCAGCTCCAAGCCAATAGGATGACTAACAGAGCTGCATTTACATGAGGATAAATGGCCAGAGAAAAACCCCACCTCTTTACCTGGAAAGCGCTCCCAGGAGGGGAGCGCATGTGTGGTAGCCCAGAGCACAGCGCCATGGTTGGTGGTTCGCTTTGATCAGGCAGGCTCGAGCCAGGAGCAGGAGGGAGGCTCAGGGTGTGTGTTCAGGGGACAGCGAGTCCTCCAGCCTGCCCGCTCTATGTACAACAGGTCACATGGGGGAGGTGTGGAATATGACACTGAGAGGGTTGGTTGGGGACAAACGTCATGCTAGGATGAGGAGCCTGCCCTTTTCTTGGTATGTCTTGGAACTCTGGTAAGAATTTTGGGGCAGGAATGGTGTGGCTAGATTCATACAAATTGCAAAAATAAGGCAAACGCTCCTGAGCATTTCAGTGTGCCCTGTGAGTAGTAGAAGTTCACTTTTTGTTTTGTTTTGTTTTTATTGAGGTAGAGTCTTGCTGTAGCCCAGGCTGACCTGGAGTTCACTATGTAGTCTCAGGCTGGCCTTGAACTCACAGCGATCCTCCTACCTCTACTTCTACCTCTGGGATTGAAGGCGTGCACCACCATGCCCAGCTCACTTTTTTAAATGAAAATTATTTATTTGAGAGAGAGAGAGAAATAATGGGCCCACCAAGGCCTCCAGCCACTGCAAATGAACTCCAGACACATATGCCACCTTGTGCAGCTGGCTTTACCTGGGTGCTGGGGAATTGAACCTGGGTCCTTAGGCTTTGCAGGCAAATACCTTAACCACTAAGTCATCTCTCCAGCCCTCACTGTTTTTTTTTTTTTTTTTTTTTTAGGTAGGGTCTTACTCTGGCCCAAGCTGACCTGGAATTCACTATGTAGTCTCAGGCTGGCCTCGAACTCACGGCGATCCTCCTGCCTCTGCCTCTTAAGTGCTGGGATTAGAGGCGTGCGCCACTATGCCCAGCTTTTTTTGTACTTTAAAAAATATATTGTATTTATTTGTGAGAAAATGAGAAGGAGGGAGAGAGAGAGACAGAGATAGAGAGAGAGAGAACGGGCACACCAGGGCCTCCAGCCACTGCAAACGAACTCCAGACTCATGCGCCACCTTCACCTTGTGTATCTGGCTTTACATGGATGTTACAGAATCAAACCTGGGTCCTTTGGCTTTGCAGGCAAGTGCCTGAACCGCTAAGCTATCTCTCCAGCCCTTACTGTGTTTTTAGAATGATTCTGTGAAGCCGGAAGTACCACCATCCACTGTACAGTGATGAGAATAGTGGACAGTGAGATTGGCTAACTTGCCCCGTAACTAAAATAAAAAAGAAAATGAATGCGATAGCACTGTTGAAGACCCTTCGGTGGGCGGTAAGAGCCCATGTGGAAAGGCTCTGGTATATTCAGAGAAAGAAAACGTGTCTAGCTTGGGATGGTGGCAGTGTTGGTGGAGAGGTGGACTTTGAATCCATGTGACTTGGCAACAGATCAGGTGGTTGGGTCGGTGAGGAGCTGAGGGAAAGAGAGTCGAAGTAGATTTGAAGTCATTTCGTCACGTGAACCTGGTGAATGACACAGGATAGGGAGGATGCTGGGCTTGGCCAGGAGGGTCAGGTGGACTTTAAGAAATCGAAGGGATATTCGTATCATTCTTGACGATCATGTACATTTGAAGTTGGAAGTGTTTAAAGGTGAACAACAACAACAACAAAAAAAGCCGGGTGTGGTGGTGCACACCTTTAATCCCAGTACTAGGGAGGCAGAGGTAGGATCGCTGTGAGTTCGAGGCCACCCTGAGACTCCATAGTGAATACCAGGTCAGCCTGGGCCAGAGTGAGACCCTGCCTCAAAAAACAAACAAACAAAAACGAAACAAAAAAGGTGGACAAATGACATGTTTTTGGGGAAGACGAGATGCTATCATAATCAGTCTTTCCCAGGTAGAACCAGGATAGAGGAAAGAGGTAAAATTAGCTAAACAAGTGTGTATGTGTGTGTGTTTGGGGGGGGGGGACTGAAGGAGAGAGAGAAGGGGGAGAGAAAGACACAGTGGAATGCATCTTTGACTCCACTTCTTGGAAAGGTAGGATGAGAATGACCTCAGAGCCCTTGTGAGCATATGTAGTAAGCTGGATTCTGTCTGGAGGAGGTCCCGAGGGGAGATACAAAGGGTGTGTCTCTGAGGGGGGGCCGTGTTCATGTATGTCATCACCCGGGCCTTCATAGAGCCCCATCGCCGTCACTATCTGCTGAGTGTTCCAACAAACTGTTGCCTTTCTGGACAAATTATCATCTCAGAAATTAGTACGTGAACTCTTAATATGAGGGTATATTTAGTCTGTATTTTGTGCCTATAAAAAAAAACCGATAGCTCCCCGTGATTGAAAATAGCAACCTTCTAAAAAGCCAGTGAGGAAAATTTTCACCAAACGACCTCCTCGGGGGAGGCTGTGAGAATGAGAGCTTGAATTTTCTGCCTTGTGCTTCAACGGAACTTATTCCGTGAGGGCCTGAGCAGCTTTAATAAAACATGGATGATAAGAAAACATACTCTGTCCTTGGGCTGCATTTTCATGGGTCCAAAGTACACCAGAGTATAGGCTAACATACCTGTGGCACGGAAAGTGGCTCCATAAAAAGGGAGCTTGTCAAAGATTTATTTGTATGAGATTAAGCCACCCCGTACACACAGTTCTCCAGAAAGGCTATTTTTAAAAAATTATATATATATATATATATATATAAAACAAATTATACTCTTAAAAAAATTTTTTTTTTGCTCATTTTTTTTTATTTGAGAGTGACAGACACAGAGAAAGAGGCAGATAGAGAGAGAGAGAGGGAAAGGGTGTACCAGGGCCTCCAGCCACTGCAAACGGAACTCCAGACGCGTGCGCCCCCTTGTGCATCTGGCTAACGTGGGTCCTGGGGAATGGAGCCTCGAACCGGGGTCCTTAGGCTTCACAGGCAAGCACTTAACCGCTAAGCCATCTCTCCAGCCCCAAGTTATACTCTTTTATCCCCCTTGGCCCCCTGCTCCCATTTCCCTGGGGCCCTCCATAGTGGGGTGATGGTAATCACTGTGAGGTCATGAAGGCCTCAGTCAGTCCCTGTGGGATAGCAGGGATGGGTTGGGTATGTCTCAGAGTACTCCTACCCACTCTCTGGCTCTTAAAATTCAGAAAGACTAATCCTTTGGTGTTGGAATTGGGCCCTGTTATCCTAATGGAGGCTAACTTAAAAAAATTAATTAATTAATTAATTAATTTATTGGAGAGAGAGACAGAGGGAGGGAGGGAGAAAGAGGCAGATAGAATGGGCACGCCAGGGCCTCCAGCCACTGCAAACAAATTCCAGACACAAGTGACACCTTGTGCATCTGGCTTATGTGGGTCCTGGGGAATTGAACCTGGGTCCTTAGGCTTCGTAGGCCAGTGCCTTAACCGCTAAACCATCTCCCCAGCCCCAGGGTAACTTTTAATGGCTTGGTTCTTGTTGTTTGGCTCATGGCTTTACAAAGCTCCCAAAGGTTTCACAACCTTTCCAAATTGCCACCAGTTGGGGACCATGTATTCAAAACACACGAGGCTGTGGGGGACATTTCGTATTCAAAGCACCTCAGTGTAGTAGCTCACATTCAGAAGCTGAGACTGGAGGGTCATGAGTTCAAAGCTAGCTTGGGCTTCATAGTGAGATCGCGACTTCAGAAACGAAAGGGCTGGGGATGTAGCTCAGTTGGTAGAGTGCTTGCTCAGCATGCTCGAGCCTCTGGGTTTGATTGCCAGCACTAAACAAACCTGGCATGGTGGTACCAGCCTGCTACCTGTTACCTCAGTTGTCGCGAGGTCAAGGCAGGAGGATCAGAAGTTCAAGGTCATCCTTGCTCTATAGCAAGTTTGAGGCCAGCCTGAGATACATAGACCTGGTCTCAGGAAAAGAATGGTCAAATAGGCCCAGGTGTGGTGGTGCACGCCTTTAATCCCAGCACTCGGGAGGCAGAGGTAGGAGGATCGCCATGAGTTCGAGGCCACCCTGAGACTCCATAGTGAATTCCAGGTCAGCCTGGGCTAGAGCGAGACCCTGCTGGGCCAGGATGGTGGAGGGGAGGCTGCTTACCATGTGGGCTCTCCATAGATACCCTCTGCCTTCCATATGGCAGGAGCTCTCTATACTTTCTTCTTAATCTAACAAATTCGTTTTCAGTCTTAAAAAAATGATGTCTTTTATCTTGTCTATTGCATATGCTTGAGTAAAAAATATGAACAGAGGACAGACATCTTTGAGTGAAGTACAGAGAAATTTCTCTTGCCTGGAAATATAGTAGGAGTGAGAGTAGGTTAGATGTGGGTGAGAATAAACCCTTTTGATTTTTTTTAAATTTTATTTATTTGCAAGTAGAGAGAGAGAGAGAGAGAGAGAGAGCGAGTGAGTGCATGGGTGCACCAAGGCCTCCTGCTACTGCAAATGAACTCCAGATGCATGTACCACTTTGTGCATCTGGCTTGCGTGGGTCCTGGGAATCAAATCCTGGCAGTCAGGCCTTTTTACAAGCAAGCGTCTTTAACTATTGAGCCATCCCTCCAGCCCCCCTTTTGATTTTTCAATCTTTATTTCAAGGAGGATAAGTTACTGGGAAGTTAGATGTCATTTAAGCTCATGATCACACCGATGATCTTATACTGCTGTAGCATTATCATTTTGTCCCTCAGTCCCTCAGCTGTCATTATGCTGTGGTATAGACGAAAGAGGAGATGTGGGGGTGAATTCAGGTCAAGGTTCACCTTTGGAATATTAACAGAGTCATAACAGGGCTGGAGAGATGGCTCAGCAGTTAAGGTGCTTGCCTGCGAAGGCTAAGGACCCATGTTCGACTCTCCAGATTCCACCTAAGCCGGATGCACAAAGGTGAGGCAAGTGTACGGCCTCCTGTGCCCACTAGGTGGCGCCAGCATTTGGTGTTCAATTGCAGTGGCTGAGGCCCTGGCGCCAATTCTCTCTGTCTTTTTCTCTCTTAAAAAAAAGTAAGAACAGCATGCCTGTGTTTGAACTATAGGACTTCCCACACACATTAATTTGGTTAATCCTCAGAACAGTCTTAGTAGCTAGGTGCTGTTGTGATCATTACAGTTAGGAGATCGAGGATCAGAGAGGATAAGTAGGTATATTGTATTGTTCACAATTTCTTTTCCTCCTCCTCGTCCTCCTTGTCCTTCTCTTCCTCCTCTCTTCTTCTTTCTTTCTTTTTTTTTTGGTTGTGCTGAGGATAGAACCATGGTAGGCAAGTGCTTTGCCATGAGCCACACCGCCAGCCCTACATTGTGTGGTCTAAAGTCACTGAGTGGTAGAGCTGGAATTCCCGCCACAGGAAGAGTACCCTGGAGTTTGTGTGTGGCAGTTTGAACCCGTGTCCCCCATGGACTCGGGTCTTTTATTAAATCTTGTAACTTGGGTTTCCAGCTGCCTGTCTGGAGAAGGTGTCATGGGGGTGGGCCCTGCTTCTTGCTGCCAGGCCCCCGCTGCTGCTTTTGCGTCTTTGCTGGTTGTTTGGTGTTCTCTCTGCTTGGATGTGTGGAAGCAGCTCCTCTGCCGTCGACGGGACTTTCTGAGTCTGTGAGCTTGAAATAAACCCCTTCCTCCTATAAACCGTGTCTGGTTGGGGTGCGCATCCCAGCAACGTGGAGCTGACTGCAGCACCGTGCTCGGAGGCTTCCAGCACATTCCCAGTTGCCCTGAACCTGAGCTGGGGAGGAGGTTGTTAGGAAGTTTTGTTTGGCCTTGGTGGCCTTGACCCTCCTAAGTGGGTGGTGATGGCTTTAGTGTGAAATGTGCATAGCCAGGGCATACTTAGGGGGCATGGTGTAGTAATTACAAGGTCCCTCTCTCCCACCCTTCCTTCTTCCCGTGTATAATTTTGCCTTTTCATCCAGTGCATGGCCAAAAACAAAGAGAGAAAACAAATTGAGATAGTCATTTTAAATTAGTAGGGCATGTGAAAAACAAAAGAAACCCATTATTTAGGAGCCTAAAAAGAGCCTCCGGGGCTGGAGGGATGGCTTAGTGGTTAAGGCATTTGCCTGCAAAGTCAAAGGACCCAGGTTCGATTCCCCAGGACCCACGTTAGCCAGATGCACAAGGGGGCGCACGCGTCTGGAGTTCGTTTGCAGTGGCTGGAGGTCCTGGCGCACCCATTTTTTCTCTCTCTCTTTCTCCCTCCCCCTTCTTTCTCTGGCAAATAAATAAATAAATAAATAAATAAAAATATAAAAAAAAGAAGAAAGTGCCTCTGTAGGCTATCAGGTGATTTGTTGTTAGGTTCCTAGTATTTTTGGTTTTATGAGACAGGGGAAAAGGCCTTACCATGTAGCACAGGCTGGCCTCGTACTGACCCTCTTGCCTTAGGGGTTGCATGCTAGGGACTATAGGCACGAGTCACTATATCTCTATTGGTGATATGTTCTTGTTGCTGAACTCATGTACTTCAGGGTGTAATGTTTTCTGCATAGACCTTTTCTTTAATAAATTATTTTTTTAATTTTTTTGTTCATTTTTATTTATTTGAGAGTGACACACAGAGAGAAAGACACAAAGAGAGAGAGAGAGAAGGAGAGAGAGGGAGAGAGAATGGGCACGCCAGGGCCTCCAGCCACTGCAAATGAACACCAGACACGTGTGCCCCCTTGTGCATCTGGCTAATGTGGGTCCTGGGGAATTGAGCCTCGAACCAGGATCATTAGGCTTCACAGGCAAGCACTTAGCCTCTAAGACCTTTTTTTTTTTTTTTTTGTCTTTTAGAAAACTAGCCATTTTCTTTTCTTTCTTTTTTTGAGTCAGGGTCTCATTCTAGCTCAGGTTCATCTCCTGTCACAGCCTCCTGAGTACTGGGATTAAAGGCCACCATGCCTGGCTCTGTTTAGCTTTTATTTTATTTATTTGTTAATTTTATATGTTTTTAGAGCCGAGTGTGGTGGCACATGCCTTTAATCCCAGCACTTGAGAGGCAGAGGTAGGAGGATCACCGTGAGTTTGAGGCCACCCTGAGACTACATAATGAATTCCAGGTCAGCCTGAGCTAGAGTGAGACCCTACCTCAAAAAACCAAAAAAAAAAAAAAAAAAAAAAATATATATATATATATATATATATATATATATATATATATATATATATATTTAAACTATTTTATTTATTTACTTGAGAGAGAGAGAAAGAGGGAGAGAGGCAGAGAATGGGCACGCCAGGGGCCTCCAGCCACTGCAAACAAATTCCAGATGCATGTGCCATCTTGTGCATCTGGCTCACATGTATACTGGGGAATCAAATCTGGGTCCTTAGGCTTTGCAGGCAAGCGCCTTAACCACTAAGCCACCTCTCCAGCCCCCTAACAGTCCATTTTCAATTCAATCGTTTTTTCCTTTTGAGGTGTTCACTTGTTTACGTACTTGCTGTTTGACCTCTTGGGCCTTGCCAGTGTATTTGGTTGCCTTTCATGTGCATAATGATAAACTGTCTCTCAGGCTTTTTTTTTTTTTTTTTTTTTTTCAGTTTGCTTGAGATAAGCCTGGTGAGAATGTAAACTTGCACTGAAATGCTAAGACGTTTTTTCCAGAGGGCTTCTCTCCAACACGGGCAGTGTGAGAGTCATCTGAGTGGGCTGCGGGAGAGGGCATGCCGTGCCTGGTCACCCCAGGGCGGCTTCATTATTTTGTTTGAAGTAGACTCCTAAGACAGCAGATGTTCTCATTTGTAAGTTCATAAACACATTCTCAAGCCCAAAGTAAATGGCTCTGAGTGAGCCACAGCTCAAAACAACTTTGTGCTTAAAAACAGAAACAAAGCGACTAGGGACTGGACACGTTTTTTTAATGGGGTGTAAATAGTGCCACTTGAAACTTGTAAGAGGCTGGACATTGCTATGTGAGAAAATAACGCTTCAAGCCTGGCGTGGTGGCACACGCCTTTAATCCCAGCACTCAGGAGGCAGAGTCGTAGGAGGATCGCCATGAGTTCGAGGCCACCCTGAGAATACAGAGTGAATTCCAGGTCAGCCTGGGCTAGAGTGAGACCCTACCTCGAAAACCACAGAAGCAAAGAAAAAAGAAAGTAATATTTCAGTGGGGTCCGATTTTGATCTTGAGCACTGTGCTGGCACCCTGGGTGTGCACATGCGCATAAGGAAGTGGGGCGTGTAACACAATCTATGGCAGAAGCTGCAGAGCTGTGTGCTAGGAGCGAGGAAATCGAGAGAGGGTTACTGCCCAGGGTAGGACTAAAGACTTCATGTGTGGTGTTGATGGGGAAGGAGCGCAGGACGTTTAATGATCTCCGAGGACCAGTACTACCAGTTTCCCCCCTGCCCTCACCATCATATGCCCGGCACAGTGTTGGGCATAGAGATGGTGACGCAGAAATTCAAGTTGAATGAATGAGGGAGGGAGGGAGGAAGGGAAAAGAAGGAAGGAGGGAAGAAGGAAGGAAGTTAGATTTCAGGTAGAGGCATAAGAAAAGGCACGTCTGGGTATAGCGAGGGCCTGCTAGGGGAGCTGGAATATTCTAGTAGAGGAAGGCTGGTGTGTGGGAAGCTGTGTTTGGGTGTTAGCCCGTTCTCTTTGCTGATGAACTGAGCGAGGGATCTGCGGTCACGTGACATGGTTGGTTGGATTTTCTGGCCGTGGCAATGGGAACAGAAGCCAGGGGCCAGGGTCTGATCTCCAGCGTGCCTAGAAGGAGGAAGAGAAGAAGGAGAAAAAAAAAAAAAAAACAAAAAAATCAAAAAGGGAACAGAGGCTGGGAACAATTTGGTAGGGAGGAGTGGAAGGGAACTGCCAGTTTCTAGCCAGGCGAAAGTGACGGGATAAGTGGTGAAGCGTGAACACAGGGGATCTGTCCTTTCCCCATGAGGCGGGGGTTCATTCCAGCCCAGGCTGACCTGGAATTCACTCTAGCCCCAGGCTGGCCTCACAGCCTTCCTCCTACCTCAGCCTTCTGAGTGCTGGGGTCAAAGGAGTGGGCCACTACACCTGGTCAGAGCTGTCTTTATTTATTTACTTATTTTTTGGAGGTAGGGTCTCACTGTAGCTCAGCTGACCTGGAATTTACTCTGTAGTCTTAGGGTGGCCTTGAACACTCGGAGATCCTCCTACCTCTGTCTCCTGAGTGCTGGGATTAAAGGCATGCGCCACCACACCGGGCCAGAGCTGCCTTTTAAAGGTTCTGTTTTTTTTTTTTAATTATTTTTAATTTAATTAACTAATTTTTTTTTTTTTTTTTTTTTTTTTGGTTTTTCGAGGTAGGGTCTCACTCTAGCCCAGGCTGACCTGGAATTCACTATGGAGTCTCAGGGTGGCCTCGAACTCACGGCAATCCTCCTACCTCTGCCTCCCCAGTGCTGGGATTAAAGGTGTGCGCCACCACGCCCGGCTCTATTTTTATTTTTAAAATATATTTTATTTATTTGAGAGAGAAAGAGGGAGAGAGAGAGAGAGAGAGAGATGATGGGCGCACCACGGCCTCTAGCCACTGCAAATGAACTCCAGATGCATGCGCCCCCTTGTGCATCTGGCTTATGTGGGTCCTGGAGAATCGAACCGGGATCCTTTGGCTTTAAATGCCTTAACTGCTAAGCCATCTTTCCAGCCCCCTGTTTTTATTTTTATTGGATGGGAAATAGGAAATAAGGATTAATTTTCATTTGTTTTGTAACCGAGTCTTTGTCTTTTGTAATCTTCAAGCAGCAGATAGGTACTAGCTGCTATTTAAAGTCTGGGGAGGTGAGTGAGACAGCTGATCTCTACTTCTTTTCTGGCTTTGTGATTTGAGTTGGACTTCGTATACCTAATTGTGGAAATCATTGTTTAAATTTTTTTTAAGGCTTTAATTTCCACTTAATTAAAAATACTGGTTTGGTTAAACAAATTACTCCCAGGACCACCAACAAAACACTGCTATGTTTGTTGAAAATATGTACTATTTCTAGTTCTTGCAAACATCTGATAAATGGTCAGGACTGTTTGTGGTTGACAGTGAATTCCTTTATGAGAACTATTTGTATGGACCGAGAATAGCCACTTACGCCTATAACCCTAGCTCTGGGGAATCTGAGACAGGAGGGTTGCTGTGAGTGTGAAGACAGCTTGGGCTATAGAATGAGAGGTCATCTTAGAACCCCCCCCCCCAAAAAAAAAAGCAGAAAAAAAGTGTTGGACTGTACGTTTTTTTTGTTTACATTTATAGTATAATATCACACGGGGGACTTTAAAAGTAAATTAAGAATGTTTATTTTATATCATTGCAAGTTTCTTTTATGCCCATTCTGTGTTATGTTTCTCATGAGCCCTACATATAAAAACAGCTAATTTTGGTGTTATCTGAAATATAAATTCCAAAATATTACCAATTTGCCCAACATGGGTAGAATAATGCACACTTAGTCTTTATTTTATTAATTGAGAACTTTATTCTGTGAACATATTGCATATTGGTCATATTCCCATTGGGTTATACTTTTTAAAAAAATATTTATTTTTATTTGAAAGAGAAAGAGACAGAAATGAAGAGAGAGAGAGAGAGAGAGAATGGGTGTGCCAGGGCCTTCAGCCACTGCAGATGAATTCCAGAGGCATCCACCACCTTGTGCATCTGGCTTACGTGGGTCCTGGGGAATTGAACCTGGGTCCTTTGGCTCTGCAGGCAAGTGCCTTAACTGCTAAGCCGTCTCTCCATCCTGGGTTATACTCTCATATCCCCTCTCCCCTGCCCCCATCCCACTGAGGGCTCTCCTCAGAGTGGTTCTCAGTAGTCACTGTGAGGTCATGACGGCACCTTCCCACCCTGTGGCTCTTTCATTCTTTCTGCTCCTTCTTCTGCAAAATTCCCTGAGCATTACTTACCTAAGGTGGGTAGGTATTGGCAGGCATTATATATAAATATAGTGGGGTGACAAATATGAGATAGTATAATTAAGGTGGCAGAAAACACTTGAATGCCTTCCTCAAAATAAGGGCATTTTGGAAATGGACTTGAAAACTTGTTAGTATTTATTATTATTAAATTATTAATAATAAATAACTTATTAATAATAATTAGTATTTATTATTAAACTTGTGATCCACACTGTGTTGAATTCAGAGCATTAGAGAGCAGCTATTCATGGAGAACTTTCTTCTTGAAGTTTCCTATCATGAGTTAGTAAGGTCTATGGTATAGCTCTTAAGAGTGGCTTGTGTTGGGCTGGAGAGATGGCTTAGCGGCTAAGCGCTTGCCTGTGAAGCCTAAGGACCCCGGTTCGAGGCTCGATTCCCCAGGACCCACGTTAGCCAGATGCACAAAGGGGCGCACGCGTCTGGAGTTCGTTTGCAGTGGCTGGAAGCCCTGGCACGCCCATTCTCTCTCTCTCTATCTGCCTCTTTCTCTCTCTGTCTGTCACTCTCAATTAAATAAATAAAAATAACAAAAAAAATTATAAAAAAAAGAGTGGCTTGTGTTATAGTTGATCAGAAAGCATCTGTCCTTAAAATGCCTCATAAGAGGGTAGTTATACATATTGTCCAAAATAATGATTGAAATGGTTAAGCTTTGAGGCCTTTGAGCAAAGGTGAGTGTTCCCTAATGGTGAGAAAGACTCTGTGGAAGGTGGATTTCAAGCAGATTTTGAGAAAGCTAGAGTACAGGAAAGAGAGGAGAGGAGAGGACGTTCTGGGGAGGAGGACTGACTGATATGAGCAGAAGGTTACATTAAGGACAGGTAAGGATGGGATGGAGAGGTGGCTCAGTGGTTAAGGGCACTTGCTTACAAAGTCTGATGGCCTAGATTCGATTCCCCAGTACCCATGTAAAGCCAGATGCACAAAGTGGCACATGGTTCTGGAGTTCCATTGCAGTGGACAGGAAGCCATGGTGTACTTTTTCTTTTCTCTCTCTGCTTGCAAATAAATAATAAAATATATGTCATTATTTATTATATATTATATATATATATCTAACAAGAATATGTAAGAATGGCCAGAAGATACAGCTCAGTGGTAGAGTGTATGCTTTGTATGTTATGAGGCCTTGGGTTCAGCCGCTGGTATCTCCATTCTTGCTGGGGTGGGGGTGGGGTGGCACATTCCTTTAATCCCAGAGGTAGGAGCATCAACAGTGAGTTCTAGGTCAGCCTGGACTATAGTGAAACACTGTCGTCTCAAAACAAAACCAAAAACAAAAGAAAACAAAACAAACAAACAAACAAACAAACAAACAAACAAACAAAACAAAGAATTGGTTAAGAGTATTTGGAAGTAAGTGGATGTGTTTATTGGAATAAAATGAAGGGGACCTGGTAGGAGCAGAATCAGCCTGGAAGCGAGGAGGAGGCTTGTGTGTCAGGCTTTGGTCGCTCAGTTAGGGGATTGTCCTTAGGCACTGAGGAGCCCCTGAGCAGTGCTGCGTGGTGGCAGGATATGAAGACGTTGAGATTGTCTCTGTGGTGGAGTGTGGGATGATTGGAACGGGGACCGAGGCTCCTCCTGTCAGTAAAGAGGTGCCAAAGAGAATCTGGACTTCTGCTGCTAACATGGGAGCAGAAACGGGAGAGGTATGGCAGAGTAGTGATTTGGTTTATGTAAATTAAATCAAGATTTACTTTAAAAACAATTATTTATTTGTTTATTTTATTTGCAAGCAGAGAGATAGAGAAGAGACAGAGAGAGAATGGGCATACCAGGGCTATAGCCATTGCAAATGAACTCCAGACGCATGTGCCCCTTGTGCATCTGGCTTGTGTGGGTCCTGGGGAATTGAACCTGGCTCCTTTGGCTTCTCAGGCAAACGCCTTAACCGCTAAGCCAACATTCCAGCCCAAGATTTGCTTTTTTGCCCTCGTATGATGGAAGGTTTCATGCCTTCGTGGCTGGGGAAAGCGCAGGGCTGTTCAGCATGAGAGATGGATTTAGACACGCTGTGTTCCAGGAGATGGAAACCTGCAGTTGTGGGGTCCAGCAGGAAGCTGAGATTGAAGACCAGTGCAGGGCGGAGGGGATGTCTCTTTTTTCACTGGGTTTCCAGTTTGACTCATGACAGTGCATAAGAGAGAAGATCAACGGAATGATGGCTGTGTTCTGGAGAACTAAGTGGATGGAGAGAGGGAGGAGTCAGTTTATGAAGAATGCAAAAATAAAAAAAAGCGATGCCCGGATTTAATATATTTGATAACTGAGAGTTTTGAATGGGATAGCTGGAATTAAAACTGAGAATAGTAAAGCTGAGCATGGTGGTGCACGCCTTTAATCCCAGCACTCAGGAGGCACCCTGAGACTCCATTGTGAATTCCAGGTCAGCCTGGGCTAGAGCCCCTACCTCAAAAAAAAAAAAAAAAAAAAAAAACCAACCAACCAACCAAAAAAACAAAAACAAACAAACAAAAAAAAACAACTGAGAATAGTGGCCGGGCGTGGTGGCGCACGCCTTTAATCCCAGCACTAGGGAGGCAGAGGTAGGAGGATCGCCGAGAGTTCAAGGCCACCCTGAGACTACATAGTGAATTCCAGGTCAGCCTGAGCTACAGTGAGACCTTACCTTGAAACAAACAAACAAACAAACAAACAAACAAACAAACAAACAAAAAACTGAGAATGTACAAGTCTTATGGTAAGGTCCGGGATAAAGGGAGAAATGCAGGGCATATACATGTCTGTACATATGTTCTTTCTATGTTGCCTCTTCCCTTGCTTGCTTTTCTTGCCTTAAGCGGCATGGCATGGAGTTAACGGACTTGGAATTTAAAAATCCCCAGTAAGACTGATTAGAACAAATGGAGGGTATATAACTAGGGTGAAACAGATTGCCATAAATCAGGTTAGATGCATAATTACCCTGTTCTTGAAGATAATTGAGATTCGATCCCAAATCTAATGACAAAAAAAAAATGAGCTGGGTTTGGTAGTGCACACCTTTAATCCCAGCACTCGGGAGGCAGAGGTAGGAGGATTTCCAAGAGTTTGAGGCCACCCTGAGGATACAGAGTGAATTCCAGGTTAGCCTGGGCTAGAGTGAGACCCTATCTCAAAACAAAACAAAACAAAAAAAACCCCTGAAAATTGTGCCTGTACTAAACACTATTTTTTTTTCGTATATATATCTCAGCTTCTATGCAGATTTCGGACCTCTGAACTTGGCAATGGTGTACAGATACTGCTGTAAACTTAACAAGAAGCTAAAAGTGAGTATTGTAGTGGCACTTACGTTTTAATATTAAAATGTTTAAGCCAGAAAACCTGCCCATTGGTACTGCTGTGCACACAGACTGTTTAATCAGGTAATTTAGATCTTTAGAAACGTATGTGAGGACTTCGCCTTCCTGATGAAACCACCAAGGACATGTTAACCTCTTTCATATTTTTGCAGGATGAAATCCGAGCTGAATGCAGTCACTGGACTAGGGCTCTAAGAAAGAGAGCGTACATCCCTTTAGGTTGTTAACGAGTCTATCACGTTCCTCCTGGGGTAGTTTTCCTGAAGCCTGCTTGTAGACACTGTCACCAGGTGATGAAGGGACTCGTCATGGCTTCTGCTCTGCAGCACAGCTCTTGGCTGTCTGGTCGAGATTGAACATTTTGCATATCGAATGTCATCTCTGTAGTGTTAATAACCAAGGGAGACTGAGCTGGCCATGACGGCGCTTCACCTGATGTGAGTGACAGGATTTGGGTCGGGCACTCATTATTCACGCGTGCTTCTGGTCTCCCATGAGGATTTTGTTTCCTCGTGTATGGATGGATTTTGGCATGTGGCTTTTTTTTTTTCCCCCTCCTCTCATAAACTCATAGCATATGAAGAAAAGTGACATCTGCATTCCTAGTATGATTAAACGGAGCCCACGGAAAGCAGTATCTTTTTCTTCCAGTGTGTAAGTGAACCTCTTAAATATTTCATTTTGGAGGACAGAATACTCCGGAGCATCCTCTTAATCACAGAATTATAATGCTTACCCAGCGCATTTCTGCTAGGCACAATGCTGCTGCTGCGTGGGGCAGCGTCTCGCACGTGTTAGCTACTCAGCGATTGCCTTTCATCTTTGGCTGAAGTTAGGTATAAAGACAGTCTGGTGGAGAGTTTCCTGTGGAATATGTTATATGTTTATAAATTTATAAAGTTTTCCCATTATTCTCAAAGTGTTAAATAAAAATAAGGATAATAACAAAATCATAATATAATATAAAAATAATAGTAAGAAGAAATAAATAGGGTTAAAAGTGGAATGGATTTTCAGGTAATAATTGCATAGCTCAAAGCTTATTATACTCCATTGTTTTAGGAATTGACTTAAAAAGTATTGTCTGATCTGAAAATATACTTGTGAATTCATTTAACTGGATCTGTGTTTTCAGGAAAGAAGCCATTGTCTATGAATGTTTTAACAATTGTCAGGGAAGTAAATAATATTCTTTTTATATAAAATGAGCTTTTTAAAGAAATTATTTATTTGAGAGAGAGAGGGCAAGAGAAAAGAGAGAGAGAGAGAGAAAGAGAGAGAAAATGGGGCACACAAGGGCCTCCAGCCATTGCAAATGAATTCCAGATACGTGCACCACGTTGTGTGTCTGATTTACGTGGGTCCTGGGGAATTTAACCGAGGTCCTTTGGCTGTGCAGGCAAACACTTTAACTGCTAAGCCATCTCTCCAGCCCTGAAATAAGCTTTTAATGGCTGAGGTAACAAGTTCGATAAATGAGCCAAGTGAGATTAGTCAGTGAGTGAGCTGCATCGTCGTCCCTGAGAGGACCTGTGGAGTTCTTTGCTTCCATGATTAATTATGTTGGCATGTTCTTGGGATGACCAGGCATTATAATTAATAACCTGGATATTATAATTAATAACCTAAATAACTATCTAGAATTACCAAAGAGAAAATCATTATTAGGAAAATGAAATCATGGGTGTGACTCAGTGTCTATTTGTGTCAATTGCACAAGAGCAGATGGATTGAATTAAGACTTTTTCTACCATATTCTATATTGAACAGAACTTGTTTTAATTTGCTTTCATTTCTTACATGCTTATGAAAGTTTATTAGAGTTCAGATGGTTTCTTGGTTGGTTCCAGTGTCCAGTAATCAGCTGGACGCCTGGAATGATGTTTTCATCTTTAATACAATTAGTGGGCACTCTGTTGCTTTCTGAGGGATTGACTTTTCAAAACCCGAATGTTACTAAGTCTTTGTTTATTCCAGTGACCCATGTCACATAGAATATCTATAAGACAAAAAGATTTACGTTAATAACTTAAACCTAGAGTTGCTTCAGCCCTGTGGAATCTGAATTTCTTTACCTAGAAAGTAGAAGTTCTAGAGTTCTCAGAGAATGATGGTGAGGATTACATTAGAAAGTATATGTGGAGGGCTGGGGAAATGGCTTAGCGGTTAAGGTGTTTGCCTGCGAAGCCTAAGGACCCGGGTTCAATTCCCCAGGACCCACGTAAGCCAGAGCACAAGGGGGCGCATGTGTCTGGAGTTCATTTATAGTGGCTGAAGGCCCTGGTGCACCCATTTTCTCTCTCTCTATCTGCCCCCCCAATAAATAAATAAATAAAATATTTTTTAAAAAAGGAAAGTATATGTGGAAAGAGCTGTGTAAATTTTAAAATTAAGATGTCAGGGCTTGAGGGATGACTTAGTGGTTAAGGTGTTTGCCTGCAAAGCGAAAGGACCCAGGTTTGATTCCCCAGGACCCTCGTTAGCCAGATGCACAAGGGGGCGCACGCGTCTGGAGTTCATCTGCAATGGCCGGAGGCCTTGGTGCGCCCATTCTCTCTCTCTCCCCCCCTTCTCTGTCAAATAAATAAATAAATAAATAAATAATGTTTTAAAAAGTTGAGATTTGATATCGAATACAGACATCAGCGTTTAAGGTATCGTTCTTGCATGGGAAGGCTGGCCAGTGTATTTCTTGGGATCTAACCGACAGTCGCCAGTACTCAGAGGGGCTGCTGGGAGGACAGGGGTCCTGGAAGAGGCTGCCAGGCGAAGTCAGGGCAGGGGGTCATTGTTCCCATTCTTCCGTCTGCCTTTGGGGTAACTGGCGTGGCTGGTTTACACCTTCCTGTGCAATGTGCCCTGACTCCCTCACGCCTTGTCTCCTTCCAGGCCCCTCCCCCTCTCCCTTTCTGCTTCACCTCGCAGACCCCAGGCTCTCCCACTTGGGGTGCGCCCTTCCTGTCACATGTTTTGCTACGCAGTCGTGTCTCTCACCTGCAGCCCATGGTTCCTCAGTTGGGTTTGGCCCCCGGGCACCGCGCCTGCGTACAATTTGCCTTTTCAGCGCCACCCTTACCATCTTCGTGGGTGGATGGTTGCCCGCACTCACTCACTGGGTACCGAGGCACTTGCTCCACTCCCGGTCTTGCGCTGTCCCGCACACCCTGTCCGACTGGAGTGTCCCATCCCTGTGGCTCAACCTCCTGTTCCTTAGGTCCTCGTACAGGTGCTGGCCTCCAGGGAGCACCTCCAAGCTCCGTGCCCTTCTGGACAGGGTTGGGGATACCACCCTGTTTCCCACACTTCTCTGGGCAGAACTCTTGTTGATGAACAATAGTTATCTTCCTGTACCGGTGTTCCCAATGAGATGGGAGGACGAAGCCACGTCTGACAGCTTTATAGCTTCTTACTCAGCACGTGGGCACTTCTGTTGGCCTTATCGTCAATCATGGTCCTGTGGCTTGCAGACTTTTCTTTATTTTTTAGCCTCCTGAGACTTCAGGAGACTAGCTTACCTTCAGCATTTTTATGCCCTTGCTGTGTACTGATTTCTTCTTCCTTCTTTCTTTCCTTCATTTTCTTTTTCTTTTTCTTTTCTTTTCTTTCTTTCTTTCTTTTTTTTTTTGGTTTTCAAGGTAGGGTCTTGTTCTCTAGCCCAGGCTGACCTGGAATTCACTATGAAGTCTCAGGGTAGCCTTGAACTCAAGGCAGTCCACCTACCTGTCCCTCCTCAGTGCTGGGATTAAAGGCGTGCACTACCATGCCCGGCTCTTGTTTATTTATTTATTTATTTGAGAGAGTCAGAGAGAAAGAGAGAGAGAGAGAGAGAGAGAGAGAGAGAGAGAGAGAGGCAGACAGAGAATGGGCACGCCAGGGCCTCCAGCCACTGTAAACGAACTCCAGACGCATATGCATGCACCATCATGTGCATCTGGCTTATGTGAGTCCTGGGGAATCGAACCTGGGTCCTTTGGCTTTGAAGGCACATGCTTTAACTGGCAAATGCCTTAACTGTTAAGCCATCCTTCCAGCCCTATTTATTTTTATTTAATATTTTAATTTTATTTGAGAGAAAGAAAGACAGAAGCAGATAGAAAGAGAGAGAGAGAATGGGTACGCCAGGGCCTCCAGCCACTCCATATGAACTCCAGACGCATGTGTCATCATGTTCATCTGGCTTATGTGAGTACTGGGAATTGAACCTGGGTCCTTAGGCTTTGCAGACAAGTGCCTTAACCACTAAGCCATCTCTCCAGCCCTGCACTGATTTCTTAACCATTTTCTACCCAACTTTGAAACTGAAAATAGCCTAGTGACATTTGTTTTGTTTTTGTGTTTTGAGACCGAGTTGCTCCACATGATCCTGGCCGGCCTGGAATTCACTATGCAATCCAGGCCAGCTTTAAATGGTTAGTGGCTCTCTTGCTTCTGCTTCCTGGGTGCTGGGTTTAAAGGCATGTACCACCATGCCTGATGTCCTAGTGGCTCCCTTTAAACACAAAATATGATGACATTTTTGTGGGTGTCAAACTCCTTTTTCATTTTGAATAGCTTAGCATGATTTTAACCAATCATTTCATTTTAGAATTCACCTGTGCAATTTTGTAATTTCTTTCCTTTTTTCCACTTAGGCAGTTTTAGTTTAGTGTTTTGTATCTTGCTTTAGGTACATGTTATTTTCTAGTCTGGAGATTGTTATTGCTCTCAGTAAAGATTTTATGATTTTTTTCCTCTCTTATTTGACATCTTAACAAGATAGATAGTATTTTGCTATGAATTCTAGTCAAACTCCAAATTTCTCATCTCTTAAATGCCAAAAGATACTTTTTTCACATGATTTGATTTGACGATTTATTGCTATTTTGTGTGTGTCTGTGTGCAGTGTATCCCCAGTGGCCTTAGCTTTAATTATGTTGATAGAATGGAAAATTATCCATCAAACATCTGCTTAAAGGGTCCCAAACAAAGGGCACTGTCACCACAAAAATCATCTAGTGCTTATTTGAAACTGTCCTTCACCATGTCGTTAGTACTAAGAGTTATGCCGTAATAGGTTGCAGTTTACTATTTCTGGTCAGCTACTGTCATGGCGCAGGACGCAATCAGAGAGGGAAGGTTTATTGAAGTGAGAAGACAGGGGTGCGTGTTATTTAATGTCAAGTGTCATTAATGACTGATAGGGAAGGGCAGGAATTCTCAATCTGGTGTTTCAAGGGACCCATAGACCCTGGCGTTAACGTGCGTAATTGATGTGTATTTGTATTTTTCTTTTGGGAGGATTCAAAGCTCTTTATTAAGTTCTCCAAAGTATCCCTAGTGGAGACAGTGCTAAGATCACTGGGCTAGAAGAGAAGGGCGTCAGAAAGAGACGGCTTTACCAACAAAAGACAAAGTTCGTAGTATTGTGAAAAACAATAGCTTCTCTATTTTTTTTTTTTTTGTTTGTTTTTTCGAGGTAGGGTCTCACTCTAGGCTGACCTGGAATTCACTATGTAGTCTCAGGGTGGCCTCGAACTCATGGCCATCCTCCTACCTCTGCCTCCTGAGTGCTGGGGTTAAAGGCGTGCACCACCACACCCGGCCCTTCTCTAAATTTAATCAGCAAAACCTTTCGACCACTAACGTAAAAAGCTGGGGCTGGAGAAGTTGCGTAGTGGTTAGGTGCACTTCCGCCCGTGTGGCCACGTGCGCCTATGCTCCCAGGCCTGCGGAGAGGAGCGAGACCAGGGAATCTGCCAGGCTTGTGAAACCAGCGAGCTCCGTGTCAGCTGGGGTCTCCCCCTCAAGTCAGAACCGGCAAGAGCGCAGTGGCGCCACCTTCTGATCCAGCCACCACAGGGGAGCCCCCACCACCGCAGACGAGCCCACGGGGTGATGCAAGGGCTCGTACGTGTGCATTACACTCATGTGCCACACCACACACAGGCACACGGGCATACAGACATACATGCACACAAGCAAGAGCAAACAAGCAAACAAAAATCCCCAAATTTTATAAAAATAGTATTGAACTGCCCGATATTGTTAATGGAGGTTTTTTGTTGTTGTTAATAGAGTTTTATTTTTTTATTATTTTTAAGTTTTATTTTTCTTTCTTTATTTATTTGACAGAGAAAGAGGGAGGGAGGGGGAGAGAGAGAGAGAGAAAGAGAGAGAGAGAGAGAGAAAATGGGCATGCCAGGGCCTCCAGCCACTGCAAATGAACTCCAGATGCGTGCACTCCCCTATACATCTGGCTAATGTGGATCCTGGAGAATAGAACCTGGATCCTTTGGCTTTGCAGGCAGATGTCTTAACCACTAAGCCATCCTCCAGCCCTAGAGTTTTTCTTTTAATAATTTTTTTGTTTATTTTTATTTATTTGAGAGCGACAGACAGAGAGAGAAAGAGGCAGAGAGAGAGAGAGAGAGAGAGAGAGAGAGAGAGAGAGAGAGAGAATGGGCGGACCAGCGCCTCCAGCCACTGCAAACGAACTCCAGACGCGTGTGCCCCCTTGTGCATCTGGCTAACGTGGGTCCTGGGGAATGGAGCCTCGAACCGGGGTCATTAGGCTTCACAGGCAAGCGCTTAACTGCTAAGCCATCTCTCCAGCCCCAGCCCTAGAGTTTTAGGTGTTGATTTTACTTTGTCTCAGAGGAACGTAAAATCCTAGATGGGTTAAACAGTCTTATAAAAGGGACATTTTCTGGGGCAGTGACTGTTACAAATCAACAAGACTATTTTGAAAGGGTTCAAAGAATAGTCACAGAAATTCTCAGAGCACCCCACATGGCCTTGCCACGGGGAAAGGGGAAGAAAGGGGGCACCCTGGAAGAAAGGACTGTGTTAATTTCTGAGGTGCCTCGCAGAGGGTGGGGCTCTGGGAATGTCCTTATTGCCGAATGCAGGGTGCGGTCATTCTATCCAAGAAGCCAGGCACCTCTACTGTGTCAGGCAGCTTTGTGCAAGAAATCTTTTGATGTAATGATTGGCCATCCTGTTTCTCTATTGGGGTTTCTTCACGCAGTTCTCTTCTGTTTCAGCTTCATGGGCTTAGGGAGAAGAAAAGCAAGCTGCCTTGTGGTAACAGTTCATGTAGTTTAAAGAGATAGTGGGGGTAGGGCTGGAGAGTGAAGGCGCTTGCCTCCAAAGCCTAGATGACCTGGGTTCGATTCCACAGTTCCCAAGTAAAGCCAGATGTACAGAGTGGTGCCTGCATCTTGACTTCGTTTGCACTGGCAGGAGGCCCCAAGGTGCCCATTCTCTCTCTGTCTCTTCTATCTCTCTCTGCTTGCAAATAAATAAATAAAATATATTTTTTAAAAAAAGAGGTAGTGGGGTTCTAAAGCAGTAACTCATGGAATGAGCATGGACAGGGTTTGTGAGGCGTGGACCCTTTATTCCCATTCAGGAATCCTTGGGTCAGAAGATCCTCTTAAAGAGAATCCCCATGTATTCATCTATGTGATCAGAATGACCAAATCCCTTTTTGTTTTTGAGAAAGGATTTTATGTAGCCCAGGCTGGTCTGGAACTCACTATGCAGCCAAGGATGGTCTTGAACTCCTAATCCTCTTGCCTCTGTTTTCTGACAAATGATTTTATGAATGATTTTTTTCCCTTTACTGCTTTATAGTCAAAATGTGTTATTCGTTAATGAAATATATTGGGTTCGAAACCAAATAGATCATAAAGACCTATCCTTTTCTTTTTAAAGAAACAATTCAACTTTTTTTTTTTTTCCTGAGCTCTAAGTAAAAACATAAACCATGTTTTATTTTGTGCAGCCAAAGAAAATTTTCAAGAATGTCCCATTCCTGAGAAAGTTGGAGGTAAACCTGCCGAGTCCTGGCGGCCGCAGGGCGCCCTGCTCACTTTATCGCTTTGGCCGTGAGATGACCACTGACGGCCTTGGAGATACGCTGGTTGCTGCGGCCATTTACTGGGCTAGCCTAGTCACCTGTAAGGGAACGGTGCCCTGGTCACCGTGCTCCCTAGGGTGCTGTGATCTTCATCGGATCATCATCAGTGGCAAAGCTTGCTTGTTCTGAGACGTGCATGGGCTCTCTTCCTCACTTAGGAACGTGTTATCTTGGCCGCACTAGTATCTCCCTTAGCCCAGTCATACAGCTTCGTTAAATGAAGTATTCTAACCAAATGCTTAAAGATTTAAGCACGGCAAGCAACTTCATCAAAAGGCTGCTTTTAAAAGAAAAAAAAAAAAAACAATTTTGTGTCTTCAAAGTGTTCATTAACTCGACCTTTTTTTTTTTTTTTTCCGGTTTTGATCATGCATCCATCACCCTTTTGCCGTAGAATGGTTAATAGTTTTTGGTCTTCTAACCTTGGCCAAGCAGGTGCATGATTTGCCTGTGACCATCCGTCACCCAAGGCCAGTGTGGACTTTTATTTGTGTAGCATGTCTGCATTGTCTCCTCTTGCTGAGTTACTATGGCTCATTTTCTTGTGGCATGATCACATTAAAATGTAACCTTTGCCATCGCTTTTCTTTCTAAGACTGAAGGTGCCCATACGGCGTCAACGCTTTCCTTTTAGTTTGTATCGTTCTTTCGCGCAATCCCTTTAGTTTGGTTTGCAAGTGCCATAAAATATTAGATGATATATTTCATACTTCCTGTTGTTTATGTGAAAGTCATAGAGCTTTGATTCACAGGTAAGCAATGTAAGTAAGACTGAAAATCTCGGTAGGTCTGGTTATAGTAATTGATCGATGTTCAATACTAAATCCCCTCTTGGAAAGGATTTCATTTATTTACTTGAGGGAGGTAGGGAGGGAAGAAGGGGTGGGGAGAAAATGGGCATGCCAGCACCTCTAGCCAATGCAAACAAACTTTGGACACATGTGCCACCTTGTGCATCTGGCTTACATGGGTACTGGGGTATTGAACCTGGGTCCTTAGGCTTCTCAGGCAAGCGCTTTAACCACTAAGCCATCTCGCCAACCCTTGTCTACCTTTTCTTTAACCTTGTTAAACGAGGCTGTTAATGTGTAGTTAAGGTCATTTCGTTGGTGCCTGTGTGCTATGAATGCATTCCTGTGCAGTTCTTTTCTGTTTCTAAGAGGTCTTAGCCAGTATTCTGCCTCAGATAGTCATTCACTTGAAACATGAAAGTAGAGACGGGGTTCCGCTCCTGAAGTGTGTGTCACGTAGCAGCCGCAGCTGGCCAACAGAAGCAACAGGCCTGTCTTCAGCCCTGGCCACCAGGCACACGACAGCGGAGCGGTGGCTTATGCCTGTCATTCCGTCCACAGACATGCTTTGTTGAACTTGAAAGCTTTTTGAAAAAAAAAAATTTTTTTTTTTTTAATTTGTGGTCAACAGGCATGACTTATAAAAGCTTACACAAAATTTTAGATTTGGGACTTAGAAATGCGTCAGGATCTGACTTGACAGTTCTATGCCTAGTTCCTCGCATGTGAGCAGCCGGTTGGAGCTACGTGTGCTTTGGGTGGGGACTTCTTTTCTAGTTTACCAACGGCCCACTTCAGATTGTGAACCTGGAAGGCATCCAGCGCTGATTAATCTGAATTTGAAGTCTTCAAGCTAACCTACTAAGTGAGGCTTAAATATGGGCGTATTAAAGGAGCTGGTTCCCAAGGTGTTACCAAATGTAATGCTCACGTTTGCGTACGTTATAAAGGTTTCTGAGAAGCCTATGCAAGTGGTTTTTTTGGGGGAGGGGGAGAATATGCATTTTTTTTTTTTGAGGTAGGATTTCACTGTAGCCCAGGCTGACCTGGAATTCACTATGTAGTCTCAGGGTGGCCTCAAACTCATGGCGATCCTCCTACCTCTGCCTCCCAAGTGCTGGGATTAAAGGCGTGTGCTACCATGCATGGCCATTTTTTTTTTTTTTTTTTTTGAGGCAGAGCCTCACTCTAGCCCAGGCTGTCCTAGAACTCACTCTGTAGTCCCCAGGCTGGCCTCAAACTCACAGAGATCCTCTTACCTCTGCCCTCTAAGTTCTGGGAATAAAGGTGTGTGCCACCACGCCCGGCTGTAACATACATTTTACAAGATGTACGGCGTGATTTAGAGACTTGAGTGTTTTAGCACCTACAATGTTTCCAGGGGAGGGGACTGTATTAGGTACTTTCTCCTTGCCATGAACAAATGTCTGATCAGAAACAACTTAGGGAAGGAAAAGGGTTTAACTCGGCTTACAGTTTCGGGGGGCATGTTTCCTAGCAGGGAAGGTATGGAGCAGAGCTGGTCACGTCGCGTTTGCAGTGAGGAGGCAGAGGGTGACCAGCACGCGGGGCCGGGTTATAAAACGTCAAGCCTTCTCACGGTGACCCCCCTTCTTCCATCTCCCAAAGTCTCTACAACCTTTCCACACAGTGCCACCAACTGGAGATCAAGTATTCAAACACACGAACCTATGGGGGGGGGGGTGGTTTATAGTCAAATGACACAGGACGAATGGTAATTATTTGCACCTCTTCTGCAAAGTCCAACAGTGACTTAGAGCAGTGAGTTTCAGTGTATGGTATCACACTGAAACACACCAGCAGCAACGGCAGCTGTTTCTGTCAGGAGTGTAACTTCCCAGGCCCTGCTCTGCTGAATCCGTGCTTCAGTTAGCACCCTGGATGACTCTGAACCCATCCCTTAAGAAGGTATAATAGGGCTGGAGAGATGGCTTAGTGGTTAAGGCGTTTGCCTGCAAAGCCAAAGGACCCAGGTTTGATTCCCCAGGACCCACGTTAGCCAGATGCACAAGGGGGTGCACTTGTCTGGAGTTCGTTTGCAGTGGCTGGAGGCCCTGGTGCGCCCATTCTCTCTCCCTCTTTTTCTGTCAAATAAATAAAAATAAAATGTGAAAAAAAGAAGGTGTAATAGAATACAACAGTACAACAATGAAACACAATAACAATAGAGCTTAGATTCAGATTCAATTCATATATATTTGAGATAGATGATAGATAGATAGATAGATAGATAGATAGATAATGAAAGGATGGGCCATGAGGTCCTTCTGCCACAACCAAGGAACACCAGACACATGTGCTACTTTGCATCTGGCTTTATGTGGGTACTGGGAATTGAACCCTGGCCGTCAGGCTTTGCAAGCAAGCGTCTTTAACTGTTGAGCCATCTCTCCAGCCCTCAATATATTTTTTTCTTAATTTTCGAAAAATTGTAGCAATATTGACTATTTTAGCCCAAGGTTTAATTAATAAATTCTGAACCATAAAACTTGTTATGGCCTTATTATGGAGGTATACACCAATCATCAAGCTCAGGGAGAAAGTTCTGGATTTCTCCTGCCTCCTACACTTGCTGTGTAAGTGATCACAGCAGGCCCCTCTCTGGCACCTGCCTTAGGTCCTCTTGGCAAAATGCAGCATGTTCGTTAGCGTTATGTCTCGCCCAGGACCTCTGCTCCGGGAAACCCTGGTGTGCCATTAAGTTGGATCCCTCTGGCACCGCTCTTGTTACTCTGGGAAACCTGGGGATGCAGCAAGCGACTGGTAAATCTTAGCCGCCACTGCTGCTGCTGGGTTTATAGAGGGCTGGCTGAGCACTTCGGTCAAGAAGGGTTTGGGAGGTCATGTATTCCCGTTTCAAGATAGAAATCGAAAATACAGGGTAGATTGTGGCCGCAGAATGTGATTAGCACCGGTCGCCCTGCAGAGCGGGCAGAAGGGTCTGGGTGTTAGTGTTCCCTCTGTGACATCTCTCTGTTTAGGAGTGTTCATTTGCACCTGTGCGGGGTCTGTGTGAGCACGGAGTTTCCCGTGCAAAGGGAAAAGAACCCATAGGGGAGAATGGCTCACTGACAGCCAGAGCAGAGGGCGTCACCCCTCAAGTGCTCTTCAAGACCCGAGACTGCAGAGCAAGGGCTCTTCCTCCTCCCAAGCCGGACCGAGGGCAGCATCTGGGAAAAGTATCTGTAGACTCATTTATATAAGTCCCTGGGGCTGGGGACATAGCTCAGCCTCGCAAGTGTCAAGGGCTGAGTTCGATCTCCAGAATCCATATTTAAAAAAAAAATAGATAAATAAAGGGCTGGAGAGATGGCTTGGCGGTTAAGGCGCTTGCCTGCAAAGCCAAAGGACCCAGGTTCAATTCCCCAGGACCCCACGTAAGCCAGATGCACAAGGTGGAGTTCATTTGCAGTGGCTGGAGGCCCTGGTGCGCCCATGATCTCTGCCTCTTTCTCTCAAATAAGTAAATAAATAAATAAATAAATAAATAAATAAATTTAAAAATAAATAAATCAATAAAATCAGGTATGATAGTGCACACCTTAGATCTCAGCACTGGGGAAGTAGAGACACTGGTGCCAGGTCAGTGAAAAGAACCAAAAAAAAAAAAAAACAAAAAAAGTGTCAAAATCCTGTGTCTTGAAGCATCAAGAAATTGTGTGGATTTAATCTAGCTGTGTCTACAGTTCCATTGCTTGAGATTTAAATTTTGGCTATTCGTGTGATTTTCTTTAACATATATGTTTTTTTAGTCTGTCACTTCTTTTCGTGATTTGTGTATACACAATATACCCTTTTGCTTTATTTTGCATTTAGTTACATACTTGAGCATGCAGCATATTGCCTGGTGTGTAGTAAGTGCTTAACAACTGTGGTGGTTTAAATGAATGGCCCCATGTATTCAGGATTTTATTACAGGGTTTTTTTTTTTTTTTTGTTGTTGTTTGTTTGTTTTTCGAAGCAGGGTGTCACTCTAGCTCAGGCTGACCTGGAATTCACTATGTAGTCTCAGGTTGGGCTCAAACTCATGGCAATCCTTCTACCTCTGTGCTGGGATTAAAGGCGTGCACCACCACGCCCGGTTTAGGATTTTATTCATCTTGGAATTTAGATCTGCAGCCACCTGGGTGGAGGAGGTATCACTGGGCACATTTTAGGGTCCAGCCCTAAGGTGTGGTGGTGGATTTGAAATTCCAGTCTAAAGATATGCAAGCTGAATTCTGCCTGGAATTCCTAAGTGTGCTTGTGTGTGGTGTGGCTTTTGGGGTTTGGGCTTGGGACAACTCTCTCTCTCTCTCTCTCTGACTGTCTTTCAATCTGCTTGGTCCTGTGAGAGAGGGCCAACTTCTTCTGCCATTATGGAACTTCCCTGGATCTGTAAGCTTCATTAAATCCCTTCCTCCATAACTGTGCCTGGTCTGGAAGTTCATCTCAGCGACCTGAAGCTGTCTGCTACAATGACTGACTTCATTAATTTACCTACTATACAGTTGTTGTATTATGACGATCGCTGACATCCTTTTAATAGTTCGTCTTTTCCCATTCCGCACTTCTTTATTAGCTAATTGGAAAGGGATTGTTGGAGCATATCTTAGAAAGGAAATACTAATTTTGGTCTTTAAAAGTGGTCAGTCGATCATAATTTATCGATGGAGAGCAGTAACTGCAGAACCAAGCAGCCAGCCAATAGTAAAATGAAACAGAAAGAAAGGACAGTACTCAGGTTGACAGATCTTAAACAGTAAAGTAGGCAAGGTCCACTGCTATTCTTGGTGGGAATGGCATGTTAAGAATGAAAAACGGGCTGGGGAAATGGCTTAGCAGTTAAGGCATTTGCCTACAAAGCCTAAGGACCCCCGATTCGATCCCCCAGGACCCACATGAGCCAGATGCACAAGGGTTAGCGTCTGGAGTTCGTTTGCAGCGGCTTGAGGCCCTGGTGCGCCCATTCTTTCTTTCTGCCTCTTCCTCTCTCTCTCTCTCTCAAATAAATAAATAAATAAAATATTTTTTAAAAAAGGAATGAGAAACAGGGAGCTGGGTGTGGTGGTGCATGCCTTTAATCCCAGCACTTGGGAAGAGGTAGGAGTATTGCTGTGAGTTTGAGGGCAGTCTAAAACTGTGTAGTGAATTTCAGGTCAGCCTAGGCTAGATTGAAACCCTACCTTGAAAAACCAAAACCAAACCAAAACAAACAACAACAAAAAACCAGGGATTAGGCAGAAAGATATCAGTGATTTGATTAGGGCCATGCTTATTATATTGTTACATTCTACAGCCTAAAGGGCTTCAAAAACTTGAGCCAATAATCATCCCCTGACCCTAAATAGCCATGCCCAAGCTTCATGGAAATTAAAGCTTAAAGGGTGTTAAAGGGCTGGAGAGATGGCTTAACGGTTAAGGCACTTGCCTGCAAAACCAAAGTACCCAGGTTTGATTCCCCAGTGCTCACGTAAAGCCAGATGCACAAGGTGGTGCATGCATGTTTGCAGTGGTTGGAGGCCCTGGTGTGCCCATTCTCCCTCTCTCTTTCTCTCATAAATGAATAAATATTTGAAAAGATCGTAACAAATTGTACAGATCAGAACAAATCTTGAAAATGAAGAGAAGATGACTAATTTTTGTATATTTTGACATGATGGTCACACTCTTTTTTTATTCTCTCTTTCTAGTCATACAGTTTATCAAGAAAGAAAATAGTGCATTACACCTGCTTTGACCAGCGGAAAAGGGCAAACGCAGCATTTTTGATAGGCGCTTATGCCGTAAGTACTTTCTTCACTAATCAAGCCATTCCACGTTAGTCTAGGCCCCTTTTCAAGTGGGAATGGGAATGAGGAGATTATTAGCAAGTTGGGAATTATCTGGAACGGACAGTGTGGACTTTCATCTCTAGATTTTATTATTATTATTATATTATTATTTTCTTTAAAAATTATTTATTTATTTGAGAGAGAGAGAGAGAAGGAAAGAGGCAGGTAGAGAGAAAATGGGTATGCCAGGGCCTCTAACTACTGCAAACAAACTCCAGATGCATGCGCCACCTTGTGCATCTGTCTTTATGTGGGTCCTGGGGAATTAAACCTGGATCCTTTGGCTTTGCTGGCAAGTTCCTTAACTGCTAAGCCATCTCTCCAGCCCTATTATACTATTTTCTTTTGAGACAGAGTCTTCTCTATGTAGCCCTGGCTGGTCTGGAACTCAGGGTTATTATTTTTTTTTTGTTTTGTTTTTGTTTTTTTCAAGGTAGGGTCTCACTCTAGCCCAGGCTGATCTAGAATTCATTATGTAGTCTCAGGGTGTCCTTGAACTCATGGTGATCCTACCTCTGCCTCCCAGGTGCTGGGATTAAAGGTGTGTGCCACCATGCCCAGCTTGGTCTGGAACTGTATGTAGCCTAGGCTGGATTCAGACTTGAAACTATTTTCCTGACATGAGCCACCCTGTGTAGCTGTATATTTTATTTTCTACTGGCTAGTGAGAGAACCTTGGAATTATGATGTATAGCATGGAGTCCACTCTTATATGAGTATTTCAATGCAAAAAAAAAAAAAAACTAGCAAGGACATTTACAGGAAAAACATGTCTGTTTGTGAAATATTATGGAAAAAATTTAAAGCCTGTTAAAGTAATCCTCTTGGGGAGTGAGGGGGGAGAGAAGAGGTAATCCTAGATTACACAGGGAAGGATTATTATTGCTATTATATATATATTTATTTGTTATGTATATTTTTTATCATATATATGTACATATGTGTGTGTATGTGTATATATGTGTGTGCGTGTGTGTGTGTGTATGTATTTGGTTTTTTGAGGTTTTTCGAGGTAGGGTTTCACTCTAGCTCAGGCTGACCTGGAATTCACTATGGAGTCTCGGGGTGGCCTTGAACTCACAGCGATTCTCCTACCTCTGCCTCCCCAGTGCTGGGATTAAAGGGGTGCGCCATCACGCCCGGCTTTAAATCAGTTTTAAAAAAATCATTCATCTATACAAATGTTTGCAATAGAAAAATTGAATATAAAGTATGTTCATATTTATAGCTTTCTTAATAACTAGATAAGACCTTTACAAAAAATAATTTTGAGTAAATTATTTTTTTTTTCCTGAAAGCATAAAAATGTCAGTATGAATTTCATTTAAGCATGCTACAGCTTCTGGACTTTTCTGCCTATACTGGGACCGGGCAAGAGGAAGACAGAAGTCATCAGTACTAAAGTGTACTTGCAGCCTAGAATAGCTCTTCGGGGCTAAGTGTGCTATCCAGTGAGGGAAATCCTGGCTTGAAGGCAAGGGAACATGGTGACATTTTCCCTTGGCCTCAGGCAAGGGCCACAGTGTCTCTGAAACACGGAGGGAGCTCTCACTGCTGGTGACCTTTGTAGGCTTCAGACCTCCGTGGAAGCGTCGATTAGTAGATTTCCCGCTCTGCCATTTCAACCCCAAGGTTCGGGGGAGGGGGCCCCGGAGTGCTGTGACTCCAGGCCTGGGTCTTGCTTCTCAGACCGGGGAGCCCACTCTCCTGTCGTTCCTCCCCAGTGTGGTTGCTGTGACCGTCCTCGGTGGCCCTTTGCTATCTTTCCTTCTTTTCTTCCTCCCTCCCTCCTCCCTCCCTCTCTCCTTCTCTCCCTCCCTTTCTCTCTTTCTTTTATATCTTATTTATTTGGGAGAGAGGAAAGGAAAAGAGGCAAGTAGGGAGAGAGAATGGGTGCACCAGGGACCCTAGCCACTGCAAAAGAAAAAAAAAAAAAAGCGGTTAAGCGCCTGCCTGTGAAGCTTAAGGACCCCGGTTTGAGGCTCGATTCCCCAGGACCCACATAAGCCAGATGCACAAGGTGGCATGTGCATCTGGAGTTTGTCTGCAGTGGCTGGAGGCCCTGGTGCGCCCATTCTCTCTCTCTCTTTCTATCTGCCTCTTTCTCTCTCTTAAATAAATAAATAAATAAATAAATAAATATTAAAAATAAGAATAGTGGCTAAGAATCAGGAAGAAAAAAAAAACATGAATTTTTCATCCTGAAAGGGCTCTGTGATGATAGGCCAGGTTACCGTCTCTCTCTAAACTTTAATTTCCTTATCTGTGACTGGTTGCCATGCCCCATAGATTTCCTTCCAGTTCTTAGAAGTGTTTGTAGCCCCTGCTGGGCCATTGCTTTTATCTTTTTATTTTCATTTATTAGCATATATAATATATATTTATTACACACACATGTATATATATATATATATATATATAGAGAGAGAGAGAGAGAGAGAGAGAGAGAATTAATGAATGAATGAATGAAAGGATGGACACAACAGGGCTTCTAGCCACTGCAAACAAACCCCATAAGCACGTGCCACTTTGTGCTTCTGGCTTGAGGTGGGTACTTGGGAATCAAACCCAGGTCGTTAGGTTTTGCGGGCAAGTGCCTTGAACTGCTGGGTTGTCTCTCCAGTCCCCCACGCCTTTTACCTTAAGAGCACAGTCTATGTGAAAGCTGGCTGTTTGGCAGGGAGGGTCAGTAAGGTCGCTGAACTGAGCAGGTGTTGTCTAGTTTTTACCTTATACTGATACTCGTGACCTCTTTGGAATTGGTGAGTGCCAGCGTGGTTCACTCTGAGGCGCCCGCGCTCATCTCTGGACTCAAGCCGTGAGACAAGCCCGACTTTCCTGAGGGGCTTCTGATGCTAGTGAGCATCTCATTCCTGGATCCTCTGTCACAAGGGATGGCTCCCTCCCTCCCTCTCTCCTTCTCTCCCTCCCCTTCTCTCTTTCTTTCACATCTTATTTATTGAGATGGCTGACAAGGAGAGCTCGTCCCTCTGCTGCTTGGCTTTCTTTCCTGTGTCCCTTTGCGCTCCCTCCTCCCTCCACCCTGCCATCCCTCCCCCCTTCCCATCAGGTCCTCCCTGTTGTTTTTAGCGTAGCCTTTTGTTTCAGCAGCGTACGTTCCGAATTTGCTGGGATGCCGGAACTCCTGGCATTGGCACGGGCCATGCCAAGTCTGGTAAAATCCTGAAGTTCTTCCCTGGGCACCACGGGGGCACGTGCCGCTCCCCACACTCAGAATTTGGAAATGAAATTTAACCGTATATGCTTTTAGCGTGTGAGAAAATACACTGTAAGGGCTGGAGAGATGGCTTAGTGGTTCAGGGGCTTGCCTGGAAAGCCTGAGGACCCAGGTTGGATTCCCCAGGACCCACATAAGCCAGATGCACATGGTGGTGCATGCGTCTGGAGTTCATTTGCAGCAGCTGGAGGCCCTGGCGTGCCCATTTTTTTTCTCTCTCTCGCTCTTAAGTAAATAAATAATAAATAAATAAAATATTTTTAAAAATACCCCGTGATCAAACACATCTTTTCTCGCAGAAGTTTCTACCACCTTAAAGCACCCTGAGGAGGAGCAGGCTTGGCCTGGTCGAAGACGTGCTGAGCGCAGCAGGGGTTTGTCTTACACCTGTGACAGCCCCGAGCCCAAAGTGATGATTTCCGTACGGGCCACTTCCCAGCTGACTTCCTTGTCTAATTTTAGAAATGCATTTCTCAGAAAGTTTTTTTCTCCTTCTTCTTCTTTTTCTTTTGGACACCAACCCTTAATAAGAATGACATTAGGAGTTGTCCTTCCTTAAAGAGTTTTACGCCTTTCTCATGTCATCTGTGTGGGATTTCATTGCTGACACAAATCTTATTAGAAGATAGTAATGTGCTCAGCACACAGATCAGTGAGTTTTAAGGTAAGTCGTATGGGGGAATCTTTTCCAGGTACAACAGGGCCTCTAATTTGAGAGCAGCTACATAATCCACGGGACAAATTCAGTTGGTGTGTTGCATCAGGAAGAAGTCTGTAAGAGCGAAGGTGATTCTCTCTTTTTTTTTTTTTTTTGTTCATTTTTATTTATTTATTTGAGAGTGACAGACAGAGAGAGAGAGAGAGAGAGAATGGGCGCGCCAGGGCCTTCAGCCACTACAAACAAACTCCAGACGCGTGCACCCCCTTGTGTATCTGGCTTATGTGGGTCCTGGGGAATCAGCCTCGAACCTGGGTCCGTAGGCTTCGCAGGCAAGCGCTTAACCGCTAAGCCATCTCTCCAGCCCGTGATTCTCTTTTTAAAGTAAAGGAAGAAAAAGTGAAAAATAGCTTCCGTCTGATGGAGGAAAGAGAAACAGATAGAGGGTTGTTGCCAACACCCAATGGGCTGTGGGGTCCAGGCAGAGGACGCTGGCCTTCAGTCAATACCGCAGAGTGGCCTCGGCCAAGAGACTTCAGTTGCCGGTTCATCGTGTCTGGTCCCGCGCTCACTTATCCAAACTCCCATTCTTTCATCTTTAAAATAGGGATAGTAATATAACACTTAGCAGAGCTGTGAGGACTGAAGGAAATCATGCCTGTGAAGGTGACCTTGGGGCACTGTTAAAAGCATCTAGGAATGCCTGGTGGCTCAGGGTAGGGAAACTATGTGGCCTTTCCAAGTTTATTTTATTTTATTTTATTTTATTTTATTTTATTTTTTGGGGGAGTTTCAAGGTAGGGTGTCACTCTAGCCCAGGCTGATCTGGAATTCACTATGTAGTCTCAGGGTGGCCTCAAACTCATGGTGATCCTCCTACCTCTGCTTCCCGAGTGCTGGGATTAAAGGTATGTGCCACTATGCCCAGCCAGAATCTGTAATTTTATACGTATTTGTAAATTAGGTATAAACATTACACTTGTGGAAATTTAACTGATAAAAAATTATTGCCTCACTGTTTTATAGTTATTTTTTTTGTTTTTGATACAGGGTCTTGATAGATAGCCTAGACTGACCTAGAACTCACTATATAGCCCCGGCTGACTTTGGACTCCAGGTTTGCCTTCTCCTTCCCCCTCCTGCTTGCTGGGCACCATTATACCCAGCTACTTAATGTTCTAGTAATCATTTAATTTTTTTAAAAAAATATTTCTATTGGGCTGGAGAAATGGCTTAGCAGTTAAGACACTTGCCTCCCAAGCCAAAGGATGTAGGTTCGATTTCCCAGGACCCTCGTAATCCAGATGCACAAGGTGGTGCATACGTCTGGAGTTTTCGTTTGCTGGAGGCCCTGGTGTGCCCATTCTCTTTCTCTCTTTTTCTCTCTCTCATGTAAATAAATTAATTAATTAAAAATATTTTTATTGTTGTTTTGTTTGGTTTTTTGAGGTAGGGTTTCACTCTAGCCCAGGCTGACCTGCAATTCACTATGTAGTTTCAGGGTGGCCTCGAACTCACGGCGATCCTCCTACCTCTGCCTTCCAAGTGCTGGGATTAAAGGCGTGTGCCACCATGCCTGGCAAATTAAAAAAAATATTTTTATTTACTTATTTGCAAGGAGAGAGAGAGAGAGAGAGAGACAGAGAGACAGAGAGAGAAGAGACAGAGAGGTAGAATGTGTGTGCCATGGCCTCTAGCTGCTACAAATGAACTCCAGATGCATGTGCCACCTCCTACCTCTGCCTCCCGAGTGCTGGGATTAAAGGCGTGTGCCACCATGCCTGGCAAATTAAAAAAATATTTTTATTTACTTATTTGCAAGGAGAGAGAGAGAGAGAGAGACAGAGAGAGAAGAGACAGAGAGGTAGAATGTGTGTGCCATGGCCTCTAGCTGCTACAAATGAACTCCAGATGCATGTGCCACCTCCTACCTCTGCCTCCTGAGTGCTGAGATTAAAGGTGTGTGCCCTCAAGCTCGGCTCGGGATTATATTTTTATGCAACTATGTCAGACTTCATTGTTTAATAATAATGAGGCTTATTCTTTTTGGAGTTTTATTATAGATATACTAACTTTTGAATACCTGTGTTTTTTTTGATATTTCATTTTTATTTCTTTTTCTTTTCTCAATTTTTATTAACATTTTCCATGATTTAAAAAAATATCCCATGGTAATACCCTCCCTCCCCCCACTTTCCCCTTTGAAATTCCATTCTCCATCATATCCCCTCCCCATCTCAATCAGTCTCTCTTTTATTTTGATGTCATGATCTTTTCCTCCTCTTACGATGGTGTTGTAGTGTCAGGCACTATGAGGTCATGGATATCCAGGCCATTTTGTGGCTGGGGGGAGCACGTTGTAAGGAGTCCTACCTTTCCTTTGGCTCTTACATTCTTTTCTTGTATGGGGACATGAAGACTATCAGAAACGCGCCCGTCATTTTCTGTAAGGAGTTAGGAGCTCCACAGATCTGATGACAGAAGCGGTTAGTGGAAACCGCTCATAGTGGATCTCCTGACTGTTCAGCACTGAGCTATATGTGCTGAATGTACTTAACAGTACATCATATCAGGGTGTAGGGGTGTGTGTGTGTGTGTGTGTGCGTGTGTAAATGAGTGGAACTTGATATGCCTGGGCAACCAGCTGTGAATTTGTTTTTGTTTGTATTGTTTGAGCCAACCATGTAACTTCTTTTTTTTTTTAATGTCCACGTACGAATTGTGATTTCAGAATTGCTTTAAGTTAGCTTAGTAGAATTTGTGGATGAAACAAGTGCCGCTTAGAATACAGCTAGAAAGTATCAGGAAAAACGTAGGTTCAAAAATCACAGGCACTTTTATCTTAGAGGGTTGTTAAAACGTTATCATAACAGACGCCAGCCGTGAGTGTGCTCTCGAAAGTCTGGGTTCTCATACAGAGCTTCCTGGAGGAAGGGAGGGGTGGGGCTGGCCTGGGGCTGGCCGTTTCCTGTTTGTAGTTCCTTCCTTTTGTAGACTGATAGGCAAGAACCCTTTTGTGGCTTGCCTGTCAACTGGCCAATCTTTTCTCTTTGGAGGCTTGTTATTATTATTATTATTTATTTTTTTGGTGGTTTTAACAAGCCAAACTCTCTAAAAAAAAAATCATACATTTTTTTTTTCTTTTTTGGTTTTTTGAGGTAGGGTCTCACTCTAGCTAGCTCAGGCTGACCTGGAATTCACTATGGAGTCTCAGGGTGGCCTCGAACTTACAGTGATCCTCCTACCTCTGCCTCCCAAGTGCTGGGATTAAAGACGTGCGCCACCACGCCCGGCCTTAAAATCAGTCTCCTGGAGACTGGGAGTTGGCCTCGTCTTTTGCAGTGGGTAGCTCAGTGTCAGCTCCTCGTCAGCTCTTCTCGTGTGTTCCTTCCATTTACTGGTGAGCTAGCAAAAGTAGCTGTTCGCTTTCTGTTTGCAGAGGGTGTCTTTCTTCGATTAAACTGCACAGCTATTTCCAGCGTTTTTTGGTTGTGCTGTTTTCAGTATTTCCTGTTAGCGTGCAGAAGTTTCCTCTGTGCCTGAAGAAGCTCTCAAACTTAAGAACACGCACAGCTGCGGACAGACACGCTCACGGGCACGCTCACGCTCACGCACTGTGCATTCACTGCCTATGCATCGTATTTGCTTACAGTCATTTAGTCACACATTTCTGATTCTTTTAAAATATTTTTATATTTATTTATTTGACAGAGAAAGAGGGGAGAGAGAGTGAGAGAATGAGTGCGCCAGGGTCTCCAGCCACTGCAAACAAACTCCAGACACATCTGGCTAACGTGGGTCCTGGGGAATCGAGCCTGGGTCTTTTGGCTTTGCAGGCAAACGCCTTAACCGCTAAGCCATCCCTCCAGCCCACATTTCTGGTTCTTAGTAGTTTAGGAGTGGCATGTATCTATGTCTGTCTGTCTGTCTGTCTATCATCTATATCTCTCTATCATTATTATCTATCTATCTGTCTGTCTTTTTTTTTGTGTGTGTGTTTTTCGAGGTAGGGTCTCACTCTAGCTCAGGCTGATGTGGAATTCACTATGTAGTCTCAGGGAGGCTTCAAACTCATGGTGATCCTCCTACCTCTGCCTCCCGAGTGCTGGGATTAAAGGCATGCGCTACCACGCCCGGCTCTCTTTCCTTCTTTCTTTCTTTCTGTCTTTCTGTCTTTCTGTCTTCAATCATCTATCTATCTATCTATCTAATTTTTATTTATTTGCAATATGTATGTGTAAGGCTGTGCCAGGGTCTCTTGCTGCTGCCAACGCATGCCCATCTAGCTTTACATGGTGGCTTGGGAACTGTCTGAAACATTAACTGACTTTAAAAAAAAATTTCTGAGCAAAAGAAGGAATTTGAAACTGTGGATATAAGTCAGTGGTAGAGTGCTTGTCTAGTATTCATGAGACCTTTGTTTGATCCCTAGCGTTGCAAAAACAAAAAGAAACAAACATAAACCCAAGGTTTCATAATCTGAAATGGGTTTTACTGATATGTACAAGCATTCAATCTTTTGTTAAAAATATTATTTACTTGCACATAGAGACAGACAGAGAGAGAGAGCGAGAGAGACAGAGAGAGGGTGACACAGAGAGAATGGCCACACCACCAGGGTCTCTACCACTGCTGCAAATAGGCTCTAGATACATGTGCCCCTTTTGTGCATCTGACTTTATGTGGGTACTGGGGAATTGAACTCTGGTTGTTAGGTTTTACAGGCAAGCACCTTAACTGCTGAGCCATCTCTCCAGCCCCACAAGTATTTAATCTTTTTTTTTTTTTTTTTTTTTTCCCGAGGTAGGTTCTCACTCTAGCTCAGGCTGACCCGGAATTCACTATGTAGTCTCAGGGTGGCCTTGAACTCACGGCAATCCTCCTACCTCTGCCTCCCGAGTGCTTGGATTAAAGGTGTGCGTCACCACGCCCGCCTTAATCTTTTTTTTTTAATTGTTTAAATTTATTTTATTGATTTGAGAGAGAGAGAGAATGGGCACACAAATGAACTCCAGACGCATGCACCACCTTGGGGAATAGAACCTGGGTCCTTTGGCTTTGCAGGCGAGCGCCTTAACTACTAAGCCATCCCTCTAGCCCATAGCATTTAATCTTAATTTTAGTTTAGCATTGTTTTTCTAAAATAGTAAAAATTCTTACTGATACCTCCAAATAGTTGCTAATAAATGTCAATTAAAAAAAAATCTGTCCTTGCAAGTTTTGGATAATTTTCAGTAATAAGTAATTAAAAAAAATGTTCAAAATAGGAGTACCAGAAAAATTTTAATCAGAGTGGGACTTTTTTCTTGCTTTTTTTTTTTTTGATGTGTGACTGTGTTCACGTGAGTGAGTGTGGGCATGCGCGGTTCCACTGCGTGTGTGTGTAGGTCAGAAGTCAACTGGGTTGGTGTTCACCTGCGACCTTGTCTGGTCTCTCATTGTTCACGCTGTGTTCACCAGCTTGCTGGACCTGAGCTTCTGGGAGATTCTCCCTCACCTCCCTTCTTTTTTTTTTTTTGTTTTTTTTTGTTTTTTTGAGGTAGGGTCTCACTCTAGCTCAGGCTGACCTGGAATTCACTCTGTAGTCTCAGGGTGGCCTCGAACTCTCAGCGATCCTCCTATCTCTGCCTCCCGAGTGCTGGGATTAAAGGCGTGCGCCACCACACCCGGCTACCTCCCTTCTTGTACTGGAGTTCAGACACGTGCACTCCAGCATCTGGCCTTATGGAGGTTCTGGGACCTGAACTTAGGTATTCTTGCTTGCTTAGCAAATGCGTTATCGACTGAACCATTCTCCCAGCCAGAGTGGAAATTTAAAAAGAAAAATTGGCTGCCTGTGGCCTGATGTGGTGGCGCGTACCTATTACACTAGCCTAGGGAGGCTGAGGCAGGAGGATCATGAGTTCAAAGCCAGAGTGAGATCCTGTCTCAGAAAACAAAACAAAAATCCCCGAATTAATCTAACTGCATATCTTTACAGCGTGCATTTATTATTGAAACAAAAACATGTAGAAGGACGTCCTTGAAGGCCTGTCATTTCCTACGAGTGTGGCTCAGAATGTGTTTGCCAGGCTTGATGTGAAAACATGTGCACCTGGGCTCCCCCTGGCATTGGCTGGAGCGTGGGCCATCGCTGTTCCATTTTGTGCAGATGTCTGGATGGAGCAGGCTCCCAGCCAGGCGTGTGGCCAGTGCAGGGCCATAGACGCCTTCTGCTGGGGGAGGTGTTTACTGGGATATGCGCCGAGGCAGGAGGTCAAGCTTCCAAATCTTATGCAAACCGAGGTGATTTGGCCGCACACTGGCCATACTGTGGGTAAAATTTGATACTGAGTGCACGGTGTAAACTTACTGTTTTCTTTCTCTCCTTTTTCTTTTCTTTTTATTTTTTTGAGGTAGGGTTTCATTCTAGCCCAGGCTGACCTGGAATTCACTGTGTAGTCTCAGGGTGGACTTAAATTCATGGTGATCCTCCTACATCTGCCTTCTGAGTGCTGGGATTAAAGGTGTGCGACACCACATCTGGCTCTTTCTCTCTTTTTGTTTGTCCTTTTTTTTTTATTTTAGATTTTATATTATTTATTTGAGAGAGAAAGAGGGGGAAAGAGAGAGATAGAGAATGGGAACACCAGGGCCTCTAGCCACTGCAAACAAACTCCAGATGCATGTGTCACCATGTGCATCTGGTTTATGTGGGACCTAGAGAATCAAACCTCGATCCTTAGACTTCACAGGCATGTGCCTTAACTGCTAAGCCATCTCTCCAGCCCTTAAATATTTTTTATATTAACAACGTCCGTAATTATAGACAATAAACCATGTTAATTCCCTTCCCCCACCCCACTTTCCCCTTCACAACTCCACTCTGCATCGTATCCCCTCCCCCTCTCAATCAGTCTCTCTTTTATTTTGATGTCATCATCTTTTCCTCCTATTATGATGGCCTTGTGTAGGTAGTGTCAGGCACTGTGAGGTCATGGATATCCAGGCCATTTTGTGTCTGGGAGAGTGCATTGTAAGGAGTCCTACCTTTCCTTTGGCTCTTACATTCTTTCTGCCACCTCTTCCACAATGGACCCTGAGACTTGAAAGGTGTGACAGAGATGTTTCAGTGCTGAGCACTCCTCTGTCACTTCTTCTCAGCATTATGGTGCCTTTTGAGTCAGCTCAGAGGTCACTGCCATCTAAAAACAGAAGCTTCTCTAACCAATAGTGAGAGTAGCATTAATATATGGGTATGAGCTGGGCATGGTGGTGCATGCCTTTAATCCCAGCACTCGGGAGGCAGAGGTAGGAGGATTGCCGTGAGTTCAAGGCCACCCTGAGAATACAGAGTGAATTCCAGGTCAGCCTAGATATGTATATATATAGCTTCTGGATGCACCCTTGTCCAAAAGAGCAGGTTACCATATGGCTTATTTACACTGTGTTAGATTTTGATTAATGCAACTCCAACTCTTCCTGTACTCAATCTCTTCCCCTGACCTCACTTAGGCCTTTCCACCCCCAGGAATTGTTCATATACTTACATAGTAGACACAATACCATCCCCTTAAGTCCTCTCCTTTCCTCCCTCCCTTTTATAGCGCCCTTTTAGCTTACTGACCTCTGCTACTGAGTTTTATTCCAAGGCACGTACAAGTCAAACATTTGCAGCTGAGATCCATATATGAGAGGGAACATGCACTTGGCTTTCTGGGCTTGGGTTACCTCACTAAGTACAATCCTTTCCAGATTTATCCATTTCCCTGCAAAGTTCATGATTTTGTTTTTCTTTACTGCTGAATAGAACTCCATTGTGTAAATGTGCCACATCTTCATTATCCACTCATCAGTTGAGGGACATCTAGGCTGGTTCCATTTCCTAGCTATTGTGAATTGAGCGGCAATAAACATGGTTGAGCAAGTATCTGTAAGGTAGTGAGATGAGTCCTTAGGATATATGTCTAGGAGTGCTATAGCTAGGTCATATGGAAAATCTATTTTTGGCTGTGTCAGAAACCTCCACTCTGATTTCCACAATGGCTGTACCAGTTTGCATTCCCATCGACAGTGTGGAAGAGTTCCTCTTTGTCCACATCCTCGCCAGCATTTATTGTCATTTGGTTTCATCGTGGTAGCCATTGTGACAGGAGTGAGATGGAGTGTCAAAGTAGTTTTACTTTGCATTTCCCTGATGGCTAATGATGTAGAACATTTTTTTTAGAAATGGTTATAGGTCATTTGTATTTCTTCTTTTGAGAACTCTCTATTTATTTCCATAGCCCCCCCCCCCTTTTTTTTTTGAGTTTTCAAGGTAGGGTCTCACTCTAGCCCAGGCTGGCCTGGAATTCACTATATAATCTCAGGCTAGCCTTGAATTCACAGCAGTCCTCTTCCCTTGGCCTCTCAAGTATTGGGATTAAAGGTGTGCACCACCATGCCCGGTCATAGCCCATTTTTTAATTGCGTTGCTTGATTTCTTATTATTTAGTTTTTTGAGCTGGATATTAATGCTCTGTCAGATGTATAGCTGACAAGGAGTTTCTCCCATTCTGTAGTTTGCCTCTTGGCTCTATTCATAGTGTCCTTTGCTATACAAAAGCTTTGTAGTTTCATGAGGATCCGGTGGTGGTTTTATTTCCTGAGCGACTGCGGTTATATTCAGAAAATTATTGCCTATGCGAATATGTTGAAGGGTTTCCCCTACTTTTTTCTCTAGCTGTTTCAGGTCTGATAGTAAGGTCTTTGATCTATTTGGACTTAGTGGAGAGAGATAAGGTTCTATTTTCATCCTTGTACGTAGAGATATCCAGTTTTCCCAGCACCATTTGTTGAAGAGGCTGTCTTTCTCCAATGAGTATTTTTGGTGTTTTTGTCAAAGATCAGGTGGCTGTAGCTGCCCAGACTTACATCTGGGTCCTCCATTCTGTTCCATTGGTCTTTGTGTCTGTTTTTGTGCCAGTACCATGCTGTTTTTGTTACTATGGCTTTTGTTACTATGTATGGCAATATAACCAACTTTATTTTTGTTGCTCAAAACTGTTTTGGATATTTGAGTTTTTTTGTGTTTCCAAATGAATTTTATGATTTTTTTCTATTTCTGTGAAAAATGCCATTGGAACTTTGATAGGCATTAAATTAAATGTGTAGATTGCTTTCAGTAAGATTGACATGTTCACAATATTGATCCTTCCAATCCAAGAACATGGGTGTCTTTCCATTTCCTAGTGAGTTCTGCAATTTCTGTCTTGAGTGTTTTAAAGTTTTCATTGTAGATATCCTTTGTTAGGTTTATTCCAAGGTACTTTTATTTATTTATTTGAGGCAAATGTGAATGGGAGTGATTCTCTGGCTTCATCCTTGGCATGTTTGCTGTTAGCATATAGGAAGGCTGCTGATTTCTGTGTGTTTATTTTGGATCCTGCTACATGGCTATAAGTATTTATCAGCTCTAACAGTTTACTGGTAGAGTCTTTAGGGTCCTTTATGTATATAATCATATCATCTGCAAATAATGATAATTTGATCTCTCCTTTTCCAATTTGTATCCCTTTTATGAGTGTCTCTTGCCTTATTTCTATGGCTAAGACTTCTAGTACTATGTTAAATAAAAGTGGGAATAGTGGATATCCTTGTCTTGTTCCTGAATTTAGTGGAAAAGCTTCAAGTTTTTCCCCATTTGGTATTATGTTGTCTGTAGGCTTGTCATAAATAGCCTTTATTATATTGAGATATGTTCCTTCTATTTCTAGTTTCTATAGGACGTTTTCATGAGGAGATGTTGGATTTTATCAAATGCCTTTTCTGCATCTATTGAGATGATCATGTGATTTTTGCCCTTCAGTTCATTTATATAGTGTATTACATTTATCATTTTGTGTATATTGAACCATCCCTGCATATCTGTGTTAAAGCCTACTTCATTAGGGTGAATGATCTTTTGATGTATTCTTGTATTCTGTTTGCCAACATTTTGTTGAGAATTTTTGCATCTGTGTTCATGAGGGAGATTGGTCTGTAATTTTCTTGTTATGTTCTGTCTTTGCCTGGTTTTGGTATCAGGGTGATGCTGGCTTCGTAGAAGGAGCTTGGTAGGATTTCTTCCTTTTCTGTTTTATGGGAAAGTTTGAGAAACATGGGTGTTCTTCCAGTTCCAGTTAATTCACCAGTGAACCCATTTAGTCCTGGACTTTTTTTAGCTGGGAGATTTTTTTATAACTGCTTTCATCTCTGTACTTGTTATAGGCCTATTTAAGTGGTTAATCTCATCTTGATATAATTTGGTAGGTCATATAAATCTAGGAAATCACCCATTTCTTTCAGATTTTCAAACTTAGTGCAGTATATGTACTCAAAGCATGTCCTTATGATGTTTCGAATTTCTTTGGTATCTGTTGTAATGGTGCCTTTTTCATCTTTAATTTTATTAATTTGTGTCTCTTCTCTCTTTCTTTTGGTCAGATTTGCTAATGAGTTATCAATCTTGTCTATCATTTCAAAGAACCAACTCTTTTTTTCATTGGTCTTTGTATATATATATATTTTTTTTGGTTTCTATTTCATTCATTTCTTCCTTAATCTTTATTATTTCTTCCGATCTACTGATTTTTGGTTTGCCTTGTTCTTTTTCCTAGGCCTTAAGGTAAAGCATTAGGTTGTTTACTTGTGACCTTTTTAATTTCTTAATGTAGGCACTTAAAGCTATAAATTTCCATTTTAGAACTGCCTTCATTGTGTCCCAAAGGTTTTGTTCTGTTTTGTTCTCATTATCATTTGACTCTATGAATTTTTTGATTTCCTTCTTGATTTCTTCATTGACCCATTTGTCATTTAGTAATGTATTGTTTAGTTTCCATGATTTTGTGTATGCTCTATAGCTTTTCCTGCTATTGATTTGTAGTTTGATCCCATGGTGATCAGATAGAATGCAAGGAATTATTTCAATTTTCCTGTATTTGTTAAGATTTGCTTTGTGTACTAATATATGGTCTGTTTTCCAGAATGTTCCATGTGCTGTGAAAAGAATGTGTATTCTGCAGCATTTGGACAAAATATTCTGTAAATATCTTTAGGTCCATTTGTTCTATGGCCTCATTTAATCCAGATGCTTCTGTGTTTATTTTTTTGCTGGGATGGCCTGTCAGTTGATGAGAATGAGAAGTCATGCACTACAATTGTGTTTGGTGTTATCTGTGTCCTTAATTCTAATGTTTGTTTGATGTAATTGGGAGCCCCCATGTTAGGTGCATATATGTTTAGGATTGTAATGTCCTCCTGTTGGAATGTTCTTTTAATCAATATAGAGTGACCTTCTTTATTTTTCCTAACTAATGTTGGTTTGAAGTCTACCCTGTCAGATGTAAGGATAGCGACACCTGCTTGTTTTCTAGGCCCATTTGCTTGAAATACTATTTTCCATCTTTTCACCCTACAGTAGTGTTTGTCTTTTATGGAAAGGTGAGTTTCTTGGAGGCAACAAATAGAAGGATCCTGCTTTCTAACCCAGGCTGCAACCAGTGTCTTTTGGTTGGGGCATTGAGTCCATTGATACTGTGTTATTATCAAAAGGTATGTATTGATTCTTGCCATTCTTCTTGTTTTGTAGTTCTTCTGGTTTTCCCTTTATTCTCTTGTATTAACTAGTATTGGAGTGTGGTTTGTTTTTCCCAGGTTCCTTATGTGTGTGCTTTTCCTTCTCTTCCACATGGAGGATCCTTTCAAGTATTTTCTGTAGAGCTGGTTTAGTGTTCACATATTCCTTTAGCCTGCTTTTGTTGTGGAATGTCCTTATTTCTCTGTGTATTTGGATGGATAGCTTTGCATGATAAAGGAACCTTGGTTGACAGTTGTTATCTTTCAGAACTTGCAATACATCATTCCAAGCCCTTCTGGCTTTTAAAAGTTTGTGTTGAGTAATCTGCTGTGATCCTGATGGGCTTGCCTTTGTATGTGACTCGATTTTTCTCTCCAACTGCTTTCAGTATATTTTCTTTGGTTTGTATGTTTTGTAGTTTAATTATAATGGTGAGAGGTTCTTTCCTGATTTTGTCTTTTTTGGCATTCTATGGGCTTCCTGTATCTGTATTGGCATCTTTCCCTGGGGAAGTTTTCTTCTATGATATTGTTGAAAATACCTGTATGCCTTTGGAGTGAAATTCTTCTCCTCCTATGCCCTGAATGCTTATGTTTGATCACTTCATATGTCCCAAATGTCTTGAAATTCCCATTCCTTCCTTTCTATTTGTTTGTCTTTGTTGGACTGTTTCAGATCTACCTCCTGGTCTTCTAGTTTAGATATTCTGTCCTCTCCTTGATCCATTGTACTGGTGAGACTTTCTACAGAGTTTTCTATTGGACTTACTCTGTTTTTCATTTCTAGTATTTCTGATTGGTATATTTTCATTATTTGTGTTTCCTTACTTGTGTCTTGTATTGATCTTCTTATTTCATTATGCTGGTGTCCTGTGTTCTCTTGGGATTCCTTCAGGAGTCTGTTTTCTTCTTTGATTCCTTTGATGTCTTTGAGCACCAATATAATCATTTGTGTTTTGAAATCTTTGTCAGGCATTTCACATAATACAGTCTCACTGGAGGTCATTTCTGATGGATTTGTAATTTTTGTTGAGATTGTATTGTCTTGATTTTTTTATGTTTCTTGTATTATAATGTAGGTGTTTTTTTTTTTTTTCTTGAGTTAATGTGATGCTTGGCTTTTCTAATTATCTGCAGTGTTCTTAGCCAGGTAAATCCGACTTTATATATCTTCAGGGTAGGAGTTAAAGGTGCCAGGTGTGGCTGTTACAGTCCCAGAGTAACAGCAGGAGTGACCCTAGGTGTTGAGTTTGCCTGCTATTCAAGTATTCTGGTCGGCTGGTTGGAGCAAATTACTGGCAAATTCTAAAATTCAACAGATAATCCAGTAAAGCCAAAGTCCCTAAGGGTTTGTATTGCCCCACACCCTTAATCTTGTCACCTGGGAGGCTGAGATTTCTGGTCAGAAATGGGTTTCATGTCAGCCTGGGGGCAAATCAGACCCTACCCCCCATAATGACAGAAGAAATAGACAAAGGCCCCATAAATCAGGAAATGTCAAAAGCAATCATAGTCAACTCCAAAATACAGCTTACTTGAGAATGGTGAAGCCAACCAAAGATATATCAATCAAATCTAACACATAACCTGCCCTGACGTGGAAGGTGAGATTAGCACTTCCGTTGCAGATGTATGTGCCAGGCTTTGTGTAAGCAGGCCCTGGTACTTTTTGGGATGGCTTTCAATCTCACCAATGCCAAGTGCCCACCTCGGACCTCTCTGTTGCGCTGTGGGCTCGTTTAGGCCGCTCGGGTCACTGGATCTGGGGTTCTGATCGGCTTTGCTGGATGCCGTGCGGCCGGGGAGTGGGTGAGTTCTCTGGTGGTTCCTAGCACTGCTGGTTGGGGGATGGGGGCCGGTGCAGGATGCCTGGGGTTGTACCGGAGCTGCTCAGCTGGTCCTGATTGTGTCTCCATCAGCAGCGGCTCAGCTGGTCCCTGCTGCCCCTCCTTCAGGCTTCTTGACGTTGCGAGGAGGCCGGGGTGAGCGAAGACCCCCCCACTGGCTTCTGCAGCCCGCGCTGGCCCGGGGAGCGCACCGATGGGGCTGTTGGCGCCTCAGCAGGATTCCGGCTGGTTTCCTGCTTGCTAGAGGCTCGGAGTCTCTCCTGCTTCTCTGCTGTGGGCGATAATTCCTTAGACACCTTCACTATCAGTAGGAGAGTGTATTTCGCTGTTCTGCTCATTTCCCTCCCTAGGCTGCTTTGGCATGGCTACGATGCCACTGTCTTATCTGGAAGTCCATTTTATTTTGAAACCGGGTCTATACAGGCCCTGGAACTTACTATGTAGCCCAGGCTGGCCACAATCTCCAGAGCATTCCTGCCTCTGCCACCCTTGCTCTCTATTAATTTTTTTCAAATTTATTTATGAGAGAGAGAGAGAGAGAGAGAGAGAATGAATGGCTGTACCTCTTGTCACTGCAAATGAACTCCAGATGTTTGAGTCTTTATGTGGGTACTGGCAATTGAACTGGGGCCACCAGGCTTTGCAAGCAAGTGCCTTTACCTGCTAAGCCGTCTCCCCAGCTTCTAATTTTTTTTCTTGTTGCTCCTCTTCCCAGACTTGCTATGTTAAGGGCTTTGACTTTTCACTATGGAAGTATCCAGGAATTTTTTTTTTTTTCAACGTAGGGTCTCTCTCTAGCCCAGGCTGATCTGGAATTCACTATGTAGTCTCAGGCTGGCTTCAAACTCATAGTGACCCTCCCACCTCTTCCTCCCGAGTGGTGGGATTAAAGGTGTGCACCACCACGCCCGGCAAAATCCAGGATTTTTATTGACAAGGACCAGAAGCTAGAGATGTGGCTAGATCAAAGAGTCATGGCTAACAAAAACGCACAGCAGTGCTGGGAACGCGGCACCTTCTCCTTAAAGAACTATCTAGCTTTGCTGTACTCCCTCATAACGTTACTCCACGCCACGCGGGTAACGTTCGTGGTTCCCAGCTCCCAGCACTGAGATGGCAGGCAGCCTTCCCATGTGGCACGCATGCAGTGCGGTGAATCAGACCGACGATTCTTTCAGGAGTGGGCGTTTGAGTCATTTAGTGGGCCGGTTTGGGGGAAATTGTCTTATTTAATCAAAATAATATAGTCCTCTTGTTAGACAGCCTTTTCCTGTTTGCTCTCTGATCTGTTTGCCTCCCCCTCCTCGCTGTGGATCACTGTCATTTCCTGTCCACCTCTCCAGGAGCAAGGCTCGATTCTAGCTTTTCTCACCTTGTCTTACGAGTAGTCATGTGTACCAGCATTTGCTACAGTGTGCACCTCACAGCTACTTGCTTTGCAGACCCCGCCCCCCGCTGGAATATGAGCTTCTTACTCCTGTCTGCCCCCCCTGTGCCCAGCACAGTACCAGTCTCTGCTGTTTTCACGAGTAAAGGAGTGAAGAGGCCAGCAGACCGCCCTGCTTAGTCCAGATCTCCAGTGGTACCTGACCTCGTGTTGAGCATGGAAGATGTGGTGCAGGTGGGCTTCTGTTAGGGTCTTCACAACAGTACTGCATGTGACGAAAGTGTTGGCCTGGAGAGATGGCTTAGTGGTTAAGGTGTCTGCCTGTCAAACCTAAGGACCCAGGTGCGATTCCCCAGGAAGAGGTACAAGGTGGCGCATGTGTCTGGAGTTACTTTGCAGTGGCTAGAGCCTCTGGTGTACCTGTTCTCTCTTTCTCTCTCTACCTGCCTCTCTCTTTCTCTCTCAAACAAACAAATAAATGAAATACTAAAAAGCACACAAAAATGTCCCCTTATCTATGCATCCGCTTTCTGCAGTATTAGTTACTAGCAATCCACTGTAGCCTGACAATTTTAAGTGGAAAATTCCAGAAAGAATTCACGTTCTGAATTGGATGCCGTTCTGAGTTGCATCACAAAGTTGGCACTGCCTGCGCCCATCCCACCTAGGATGTCCGTTCACCCTGTGTCTGCCAGATCTGCACCGTGCAGGCTACCTGCCTGCCAGTCACTCCCTGGCTGCCTTGTCCCCAGACCTATGCTGTGTCACAATGCCTGTGTCGTTCGTCTCCCTTCGTCCGATCTCACAGACGCTGGATCTTACATGATCACAATACGGTTGACTATAGTACATGGTTTAAAAAAATTTTTTTTTTTGTTATTTTTATTTATTTATTTGAGAGCGACAGACAGAGAGAAAGAGGCAGATAGAGAGAGGGAGAGAGAATGGGTGCGCCAGGGCCTCCAGCCACTGCAAATGAACTCCAGACGCGTGCGTCCCCTTGTGCATCTGGCTAACGTGGGTCCTGGGGAGTTGAGCCTCGAACCGGGGTCCTTAGGCTTCACAGGCAAGCGCTTAACCACTAAGCCATCTCTCCAGCCCCTAGTACATGGTTTTTTGTTTTTTCGGTTTTTCGAGGTAGGGTCTCACTCTGGCCCAGGCTGACCTGGAATTCACTCTGGAGTCTCAGGGTGGCCTCGAACTCATGGCGATCCTCCTACCTCTGCCTCCTGAGTGCTGGGATTAAAGGCGTGCACCACCACGCCCTGCTTAATTTTTATTAATTTTTTTTTTACTGTGTCTAACTTGTAAGTTAAAATTCATCACAGACATGTATAGAAAACATATTCTCTGTGGCATTTAGTTCTGTTTGTGGTTTCACGCATCCCCATGGGGGCCAGAAACGTTCTTTTGCAGGTGAGAGGGAACCAGTGTCCGTTTATCCGCAGGCTCAGCCTCCCATCATAACTGTCCCACTTCAGTGCTTTTGACGCGCAGTCAGCTGCTTGTGGAGACGTAGGACAGACCCGGCCTGCACGCAGCATGGAACACCATTACGTTCACGACAGAATGCCAACTGCCTTGGATGGAAATAGGGAAAGCCTTCAAGTCCATCACTGTGGTAAAGAGCATTTGTCTTCCCTTCAGAAATGTCTGAACATTAGAGATAATTCTCAGTGCCTGCGAGTGAGTTGTAGTTTTGGCAGCAAACTATATTTAAAACTAAGTGATTTGCAGGGTGTGGAGTACGCACGTCTTTAATCCCAGCACTCGGGAGGTGGAGATAGGAGGATCACCGTGAGTTCGAGACCACCCTGAGACTACATAGTGAATTCCAGGTCAGCCTGGGCTAGAGTGAGACCCCACCTTGAAAAACAAACAAACAACAAAAAAGATTCATTTATTTGCACGTGTGTGTGCACACGTGCGCGTGCCCATGCCAGAGTCTCTTGTTGCCAGGTACTTGTGCCACTTTTTGCGTGGAGGCTGGGGAATTGAATGAAGCAAGTGTATTTAACTGTTGAGCATCTCTCAGCCCCAAGTTACATTTTTTTTTTTTTTATCCAGAGCCAACTTTATCTTTTTTGTTAAGACAGCTCAGTGAAATATAATGGAAATAGTGACAGAATGGAGTTAACATTTTATAAAAGGTTCAAAAATAATTTTGTTTTCCTGTTTCTGAGTCAGCATATGAATTAAAAAAAAAGATTTTTTTTTTAGAATATCCTGACATTGGAATGGTGCTATGATTAACACACAGTTTTAAAAATGCATTAGATAATAGATATTATATGTGTGTACTCACTTTAAATATTTTACTTGTGAATTCAGGGAAGAGGAAATCAGATTTAAGTTGTTGATTAAGATCTTTCTATTACAATTGATTTTTTTTTTTTTGGTGATTTTATCCCAAATAGGGACTCTTAAGATTCCCTTTGTTAACTACATTCTACTTTTTCTTGCTTTCCTCCTGCACATTAAAAAATATTTTATTTATTTATTTGAGAGAGAGGAAGAGGGAGGGGAGAGAGAGAGAGAGAGAGAGAGGGAGGGAGGGAGGGAGGATGGGCGTGCCGGGACCTCCAGCCACTACAGATGAACTCCAGACGCATGTGCCACCTTGTGCATCTGGCTTACGTGGGTACTGGAGACTCGAACCTGGTTCCTTAGGCTTTGCAGGTAAATGCCTTAACTGCTAAGCCATCTCTCCAGCCCACCTGCACACTTTTTAATGGAATGCTGTTTGACCTAGACCACAGGTTACGTTCCAAAGTTTCAAGATGAGACAGGAGATCTCTGACTTTTTTTTTCTTGTCCGTACTAGCAGCTCAGAGAATCATTTTCCCTCTGAAGACCTGCTCCCAAGGAGCCGGACACAGACTCTTCTCAGATTGACCAGTACAGATCGCCAGCCCTCTCACTCACTGTCTTCACTGTCCCAGAGGAACTTAGAGAATCTGTCACATGAGGCAGAAGTAGGGGGAACAGGGAGCCCTGCAGAGTGGGCGTTCTGGTCTGGGGGCTTGCCACCTTAGCAGCCCCAGCTTAGCTGCCGCCGCCCAGGTGAACACTGTGGTGTGAAGTGACCAGTCCCCTCGTTGCCCACCAGCGTCTCTTCTCCTCTTGACCTGCCTCCCTTTTCCATTTGCATTTTCCCCTTCAACTTCCATCTCGTTCTCCTAATCTTTTTTTTTAAAATATTTTTATTTATTTTAGAGAGAGAAAAAGAGGGAGAGAGAGAGAGAGAACGAGAGAGAGAGAACGGGCACACTGGGACCTCTAGTTACTGCAAATGAACTCCAGACACACCACCTTGTGCATCTGGTTTACATGGGTACTGGGGAATTGAACCTGGGTCCTTAGGCTTCACAGCCTTAACCACTAAGCTATCTCTCCAGCTGCAGTCCTCCTCCTCCTATTCGGATTGTTTCTTTCCTGAAGCTTTGCTTTCTCTTCTCTTTCCCCCCGTTTCTTAATTGGCTCAATATATACAATAGCTGTCTGTGTGTATGTGTGTGTGGTATATGTGTGTTCTTTTTTTGTTGTTGTTCTTTTTTTTTTTTTTTTTGGTTTTTCGAGGTAGGGTCTCACTGTAGCCCAGGCTGACCTGGAATTCACTATAGAGTCTCAGGGTAGCCTCGAACTCACGGCAATCCTCCTACGTCTGCCTCCCAAGTGCTGGGATTAAAGGCGTGCACCACCACGCCTGGCTTGTGTGTTCTTTTTTAAGATAGGGTCTCACTCTAGCCCAGGCTGACCTGGAATTCACTATGTAGTCTCAGGCTGGCCTCGAACTCATGCTGATCCTCCTACCTCAGGCTCCCAAGGGCTGGGATTAAAGGCGTGCACCACCATGCCCTGGCTGTTTTTATTTTTTTCATTGATAATTTTTTTGTTTATTTTTATTTATTTATTTGAGAGCAACAGACAGAGAAAGAGGCAGAGAGAGAGAGAGAGAGAATGGGCGCGCCAGGGCCTCCAGCGACTGCAAACGAACTCCAGGTGCACGCGTTCCCTTTTGCATCTGGCTTATGTGGATCCCGGGGAATCGAGCCTTGAACCTGGGTCCTTAGGCTTCACAGGCAAGCACTTAATCACCAAGCCATCTCTCCAGCCCCATTGATAATTTTTATACTTATGTAATGAGTGCTCATCTTAACCTTCTCTTTTCCTCTCTCCCTCCTCTGCTGGGCCCTTTCTCCTCCTCATTTCTCACTAGCCCCTCTGCTATTTTGCTGTATTTTCCCTGTTCTCCACTCTTCATGATGGAGTATTGACGGGTTTGGTACAGGTAATGACAGTTGGCAGTCGTAGTGAGCTCTACTTCATGTCTAGAAGATGGTGTTCTCCATCCTCTGGTTCTTACGTTCTTTCTGCCCCTCTTCTACGATGCTGCCTGAGCCCTGGGGAGCGGCGGTGATACCGATGTCTCGTGGGGCATTGAGCACTCCGTAGTCCCCTGTCCTCAGCACTTGGGTGAGTTTTGAGTCTTCCCAGTAATCACTGCCAAGGGCAGAAAGACGCTTCTCTGACCACGTGTGAGAGCAGCACCATGGGCATAAGCACCGAGATTTACAGGGGAATTTGATTGGCCCAACGGCTTTTCAGACTCGTCTTTGAGACTAGGACAGCCACCTCCGCTTCTCTTCTGTTGCTCCGCCGTGGTGGCTTGATTGCCTGGGTGCCCACCTCCCCCTCCCGGCTGGCCACATGTTTATGTTCTTAAAATATCCCAGTGTCTCCCACTGTCAGAGAGATGGATTTGGTACTTACGAAGGCCATTGGCAAAGCCTTTTTTTTAAAATATTTTTTTTAACAATTATTTAATTTATTTATTTGATAGAGAAAGGGAAAGAAGGGGAGAGAGAGAAAAAGAGAGAGACAGAGAGGGAGAGAGAGAGAGAGAATGGGCGTGCCAGAGCTTCCAGCCTCTGCAAACGAACTCCAGATGCGTGAGCCTCCTTGTGCATCTGGCTTACGTGGGTCCTGGTGAATCGAACCTGGGACCTTTGGCTTTGCAGGCAAATGCCTTAACCGCTAAGCTATCTCTCCAGCCCTGCAAAGCCTTTTGACGTGCACTTGGAGTTCCATCATTTATCTGTTAATGCTGAGAGGTGTGTTTATTGTAGATCTGTGTGTAACAGGTATTTAAGTTTCTGATTTGTATAATGAGAATATTTATAATGGCGATCCTAGACCATAATTATGTATCAGAAATACCCATCCATATTCATAATCAGGCCTCATAGTTTGTCATTTAGAATCCCAGGGACAGGGAGAGAGGTCAGGGTATTTGTATCTTAAATAGCTTTCACTTAATTTTGGGGGGATATACCTAGACTTGGGAGCCCTCTTTTATTGACAGATGAGAAATATACACAGGGAGCTCTCTGACATGAGGAACAGATTAACCTTGTTCTTGGTATTCCCGTGGTCCCTGGTGTCAGTAACTCTTTGCTGACTGGAGAATTGAAATATCGGTATGTGGCATCCTGGAGAAGGCTCTGCTGATATCTCCTTTTCCTTTCTCCTCCCTTTCCTCATCTTCCTCACTCCGCATCAACCTGAGATGTAAGTCTTGCTGCTGCTCAGATGGTTCAGCAGTTGAAGGTGCTTGTTTGCAGTGCCCGCCCACCAGGCTTGGATTCCCTAGTACTCATGCGAAGTCAGAGCAGTGCGTGCATGTAGAGTCCATTGCAGTGGCAAGAGGCCCTGGTGTGTTCATTCTCTTTCTTCCTCTCTATTTTAGAGAGAGAGAGGGAGAGCGAGAGTGAGAGCAAGAGCGAGAGTGAGCACGCCAGGGCCTCTAGCCACTGCAAATGATCTGTAGATGCATGTGCCACCATGTGCATCTGGCTTACGTGGGACCTGGAGAATCGAACCTGGGTCTTTAGGCTTCGCAGGCATGCACCTTAACTGCTAAGCCATCTCTCCAGCCCTTCTTTCCCTGTCTCCTCTTTATTATTATTATTTATTTATTTGAGAAAGAGGATATATATATATTAGAGAGAATGGGTGTACCAGGGCTTCTAGCCACTGCAAATGAACTCCAGACACATGTGCCACCTTGTGCATCTGGCTTACATGGGTACTGGGGAATCAAACTTGGGTCCTTAGGCTTCACAGGCAAGTGCCTTAACTACTAAGCCATCTGTCCAGCTTCTCTGTCTTTCTCTCTCAGAGATAAGTAGATAAAAATATTTTCAAAGATGTGAGAAGCTGCTGACCAGGGGTTGGGGTCTGTGTATTTTCTGGAAGAAGTGAGGTTTACTCACAGAGGTGAGCCAGGACTAGCTCCTAGTAGCGGAGGGAAGGCGAGTGGACTTCGTGCAGATTACATCAGGCATGCGTGCAATCGATCTGCTGTGTGCCTGTGTTTATGTCACTTGTGTTTGTGGAAATTACGAAGCTAAGGTATGCCCCTACCTTGGTTACTGAAAATGATCTGCAGGTTGAAGAATGCTTCGTTCCTTATCTTCTCAAAGGTGTGTCCTGTCATGTGGCCTTTTGTTTGAACAGTTCAGGCTGATGCCCAGAGCCCTTGCCGCAGAATCCTCTCTGCAAACACCTTACTGGTGGGCAGAGCTCGTATTTCCCTGGCATTTTCTAAGCAACAATTCTTTTGTAAACACTAGAACAGAACAGCCAGTTCCTTGTCTGTGCTCGTTGTCAGCCTTTTCTTCTTGAGTAAGACGAGTATTAGCTCGTTAGTTACTAGGCGATTTCGTCCACATGCAGGGTGGCTCTGGCTTCGACGTTTGCATAATATCTACCTTCAAAAGGCTTAACATTTGGAAAAGAATAAGATACATTTAAAAAGGTTTTAGGATTTTTATTTTATTTATTTATCTTAAAGATTTTATTTTTACTTATTTAGTAGAGAGAGAGAGAGAGAGAGAGAGAGAGAGAGAGAGAGAGAATGGGCATGCCAGGACCTCTAGCCACTGCAAACGAACTCCAGATGCATGTGCCACCATGTGCATCTGGCTTATGTGGGACCTGGAGAATTGAACCTGGGTCCTTAGGCTTCACAGGCATGTGCCTTAACCGCTAAGCCATCTCTCCAGCCCTATTTATTTATTTTAAAAATATTTTATTTTCAAGGTGGGGGGGGCAAGAGACAGGTAGAGAATGGGCACACCAGGGCCTCTGGCCACTGCAAACAAACATTAGATGCATGTGCCACTGTGTGCACCTGGCTTTACGTGGGTACTGGGGAATCGAACCTGGGCCATTAGGCCTTACAAGCAAGCACCTTAAACTCCTGTGCCATCCTTCCAGCCCCTATTTATTTATTTCTAAAATATTTTATTTATTTTGGTGTGGGGACATGGGTGCGCCAGGGCCTCCAGCCACTGCAAACAATCTCCAGATGCATGGGTCACCTTGTGCATCTGGCTTTCGTGGGTCCAGGGGAATTGATCCTGGGTCCTTTGGCTTTGCAGGCAAGTGCCTTAACTGCTAAGCTGCCTCTCCAATCCCTATTTATTTTTTGAGGTAGGGTTTTGCTATGTAGCCCAGGCTGACCTTGAAGTTGTGGTTCTCCTACCTCCGCCTCTCAAGTGCTGGGATTAGAGGAGAGCCCCACTACACCCAGGCAAAAATTTTAATTTTCAAAACAGTGGTATTTAGAGTTTCTCAGATGCATGCTGTGGTTGCTGGGTGGATACATTGGATAGCCTGGTCTACCTCCTTCCCAGAGATGAAAGGCTGCTTGAAGTTAATGAGAAATGGCCTCCCTTAGTTTCATTCCATCCGTGGTAGTCTTTCCCCTGTAGGTACCCACAAAGCCTTTGTCTTTTCCTTACTTTTCTTTCCAATACTTCCTGCTAGTTACTGGAAGAAAATCCCTGCCTCTCATTGCCTCGGGTTTTAAGTCAATCTTAATCATAATGCTAGGTATTGAGGAGGGCTGTTACGCATTAATTGATGCGCTAAAGTACCAATCAAAACAGTTGAAGTAATTCCTGGTCAATTTAGAGGCACTGAAAAATTCTATCCATTGATCTTCTTATGTTTTTCTAATGTAACCTTTCCTCAAGTCATAGCGGTGAGAGGAGAGAATTTAAAAAGGAAAACACCCTTCTTTATTTTAGTTTTAGTATTTGGCTTTCAAAGTAAAGTTTTTGACTACATTTTACTTTAGATCCATTATTTTTAGTGATAATATGAGACATATCGTTTTTGGACTAGCCTAGGAGACTTAACAATCTTGGACTTTTATCTTTAGAAAAATACTCCCAGAATTTGAGTTGTTAGCCTTTAAAAATAAACCTTGGACTATGGTTCGTTTCAAGTTAAGGAGTTTTCATAATGAAGAACAGATGTTAAGAGGATTTTTAAACAAATATTTTATTTATTTATTTGAGAGAGAGAGAGAGAGAAAGAGAAGGGGCAAGAGAAGGAAGGGGAGGGAGGAAGGAGAGAGAAGGACTACATGGGCACACCAGGGCCTCTTAGCACTGCAAACAAACTCCAGATGCATGCAGCACTTTGTGCATGTGGCTTTACATGGGTCCTGGGGAATCGAACCTGGGCCAGCAGTCTTCGCAAGCAAATGCTTTTAACCACTGAGTACCATCTCTCCAGTCAAGTTTTCATCTTTGTTGTTGTTTTTATTGCTTTCAAGGTAGGGTTTCATTCTAGCCCAGGCTGACCTGAAACTCACTTTTGTAGTCCCAGATTGGTGTTGAACTCATGGTGATCTTCCTTCTTCTGTTAAGAGGATTTAAAGATTAAAGCATGATGTTAGATCTGTTCCCAGCCTCTTCATCATGAAAAATATTGTGATTCTTGGGTTGGAAAGAGGACTTAGTGGTTAAGGTACTTGCCTGTGGAGCCTAAGGTTCAATTCCTCAGTACCTAGTTAAGCCAGATGCACAGGGTGCTGGGTGCATCTGGAGTTCATTTGCAGTGGCTGGAGGCCCTGGCGTGCACTTTTTCTATCTGCTTCTCTCTCTCTCTTAAATGAATAAATAAATAAATAGCTAATTAAGCTTGACCAAAACAATGCTGTGTTTAAAGAACACACTAATCTCACATTAAAATTTTTTTCTTAAGTTTTGGAATATTTTTTATTTTTTGTTCATTTTTATTTACTTATTTGAGAGTAACACAGAGAGAAAGGCAGGTAGAGAGAGAGAGAGAATGGGCGTGCTAGGGCCTGCAGCCACTGCAAACGAACTCCAGACGCGTGCGCCCCATTGTGCATCTGGCTAACGTGGGTCCTGGGGAATCAAGCCTCGAACCGGAGTCCTTAGGCTTCACAGGCAAGCGCTTAACCACTAAGCCATCTCTCCAGCCCAAATTTTGGAATATTTTATGAAATAAAACTCGCACTATACCCAGAAGTAAGTAGTGAAATTTAGCACCAGGAGCTTATTTATCTATCTATCTATCTATCTATCTATCTATTTATTTCTATTTTTGTACTCAGTGAATATGGTCAAATTGGTACCATTGTTAGCCTCCTCCCTGTCCTCCCTCCTCCACCTGGACCCTCCTTGTTGGGGTATATGGGTTGTGCATTGTGGGGTTAGCCATCAGTTTTGGGTAAGAGAAAATGTCTCTGTGTATCATGACCCAACGTGTGGCTCTGACATTCTTTCTGCCCCCTCTTACGCAGATTTCCCTGAGCCACGTTGGGTTCATTTTAGGTCTGCTTCAGTGATGAGGTCTTGGGAGCCTCTGTGTTCCTGGATATCTGGTTTGGTAGTTGATTGTTCTCTGTGTCTATCTCCTTCACCGTTGTGCTGGTTCCTGGTTTGCCAAGAAAACGGCACTCTTGCTTGCTTCCCCAATCATTATTAGTTTCAGCTGGGGCCCTTTTGAGGCGCGATGGGCTGGTTAGCAGCAGGAGTTTGTACCACGAAGCTGTTCAGGGCGCGCGTATGCGTCGTTCCGTCCTGCCTGCAGTCCGTCTGCTTTGGCTGCCTTCTCACCGCACGGGCAGCGCAGCGCTGTGTCCGCTCCTGTGCCGTGGGGAGCCCCGGTCTTCTGGAAGCCACACGTTTTCTCACCGTCCACTTAACCAGGTCCTTCCAAGGATCTCTGTGCAGAGCCAGGGACTATGGTTGTGGCGTTTCCTTGCTCAGCTCCGTAAAGGATTGGGTCAGCACATTATTGTATCAGCGCTGGAACATGGCCTGAGGCAGAATAAGATCACAGTGTCATTGAGAAGCCCTAGCCAGAGATGGGGACTTCATCCTGGCTGTATCTGTCAGTTCTGGAAAGACAGCTTTTCAGGTTGATTATGAAAATCCTGGTTCTCATCCAATTTAATAGGAAGTCACACATGTCTAATGTCTGCAGTTCTCCTAAATTGCCCATCAAAGAGCTCCCACAGGTTTCACTCTGATTGGGTCCATGAGAGGGGTGGAAAGACATTCCTCATCCCAACATATTTTCAAATAAAAAAGAAAGTCTGCTGGCCCAATCCAAACCTCAAATTAAAATGTAAAGGCTGAGAGCCGGGCGTGGTGGCGCACGCCTTTAATCCCAGCCCTTGGGAGGCTGAGGTAGGAGGATTGCTGTGAGTTCGAGGCCACCCTGAGACTACATAATGAATTCCAGGTCAGCCTGGGCTAGAGTGAGACCTTACCTCAAAAAACGAACAAAACAAAACAAAAGAAAAAGTGAAGGGTGTCACATGATAGAATTTTAGAGCAAACATTACCTTGAATGAAAAAAAGAAAAAAGAACAGTCATTTCTAGACCTGTTCTTAGAAGGATCCCAGATTAAGTTCTTTTTTTAAAATATTTTATTTACTTATTTGAGAGAGAGAGAGAGAGAGAGAGAGAGAGGGAGAGACGGAGGCAGATAGAGAGAGAACAGGTGCACCAGGGCCTCTAACTACTGCAAACAAACTCCAAATGCATGGACCACCATTGCATCTAGCTTACGTGGGTGCTGGGGAATTGAACCTAGGTCCTCAGGCTTCGTAGGCAAGCACCTTAACTGCTAAGCCATCTCTCCAGCCCCAGATTAAGTTCTTAGCAGAAGTACTGTTGAATTTTGCCTCACTCCTCCGTCTCGGTTAGGCCGTATTGCCGTTGACCTCATCACCTGGGATTGATGTTAGACTTGAAGGACAGGAAGAATGACTTGTTTTCTTCCCATTGTGCATTCATCATTACCACGTTTTAATTAGACTATTTAGCACAGTACATTTAAAATAGACTAGAATCCAAAGCTATTTAAAATACACAGTTGTATTTCAGGTTTGTAACCGGGCTTGCCAATCTAATTTGTTAGTGTTTATTCAACACTATTTCCATTTCTGTAAGCAGTTAGAACAAAAGTAGAATTGTTTGTGTAGTTCAGAAATGCTTGAGTTTCTTTCCTATTTTTTTTTTTTTTTAGAATTGTAGAATTGAATGCAGATGCTGTTTTCTTCATCACTGAGTAGAATGAGAGGAAACGCTGATGAGGAAAATGTTGCTAAACATAAAAATTAAACACTTTGTTCTTGTTTATGACAATTACGACTTAACACTGTCTTCAGGAAAAAAGCTTTTTATAAATTAAGTGCCTTGACATTTAAGAAGTCTGAGCACCAAGTCTCAGGAGCCAAGGACAAGACTTTAAAAGCTTTACGTTGTCAGCTCTTTGCCGAGTTTCTGGCTGCGTAATATGTTGTTAATAGATGTGCTTCCCATGGACTTGTGTGTCTCTTTGGTTCCAGGTAACTAGTAATTGGTAATTAATAATTGCTTTCCTCTCCTGAGTTGATCATTTTATTTTATTCTCCTTTTGCTTGATTTTTAAATATGAAAAAAAATGACAGTTACAGTAACATTAAGTATCTCTCTCTCTCTCTCTCTTTTTTTTTTTGAGGTAGGGTCTCACTCTAGCTCAGCCTGACCTGGAATTTACTATGTAGTCTCAGGATGGCCTCAAACTCATGGCGATCCTCCTACCTCTGCCTCCCTAGTGTTGGGATTAAAGGTGTGCGCCACCACGCCCAGCTCAACTATCTCCTTTTTCATGTACTTTATTGGACATGGGCCACCTCAGGGCTGTTGTGATATTTTGACAGTGGATGAGACAAAGCAGGGAGGTTAGAGTGGCATATATTTTACAGTTGTTTATGCTAAGGTACTGGGGGACTTAGAGACTGTTGAAGAGGCTGAGAGTGTCGAACTTGGGGAGGGATCAATGTCTGTACTTTAAAGTGAGAGGGTTGGGCTGGAGAGATGGCTTAGCAGTTAAGGTGCTTGCCTGTGAAGCCCAAGAACCCAGGTTCAGTTCCCAAGTACCCACATAAGCCAGATGCACAAGGTGGCACATGTGTCTGGAGTTGGTTTGCAGTGGCTGGAGGCCCTGGCACGCCCATTCTCTCTCTCTCTGCCTCTTTCTCCTTCTCTAGTAGCTAAGTAAATAAATAAAATAGTTTTAAAAAAATAAAACTTTTTTTTTTAAGTGAGAATGTTTTACTAAGTGATGGTCTCTATGTTATGAGGTAAGCAATCACAAGGGCTGTTTATAACTCATATTTTTATGTTCATATGTGTAGGTTGGCTTTAGGGCTGAGCTCTGAGAATATGTAGATCCACTCACGAGTGTAGGTGCCTTGTATTAGTTACTTTTCTTGTCATTGTGACAAAATACCTGACAGAAACAACCCAAGCAAATTTATTTGGACTCATGGTTTCAGAGATTTCAGTGTGTAGAACGTGAATGCACTGGGCTGGAGAGATGGCTTAGCGGTTCAGGTGCTTGCCTGCGGAGCCTAAGGACCCATGTTCCACTCTCCAGCTCCCACATTAGCCAGGCGCACAAAGGTGAGGCAAACGCAAGATCACACATGCCCACTAGGTGGCGCAAGCATCTGGAGTTGGATTGCAGTGGCTGAGGCCCTGGCGTGCCAATTCTCTGTCTGTCTCTTTCTCAAAAAAAAAAAGAACTTGGATGCATTGATTGGGCCCATGAGAGGGAGACAGGGCATCACGACAGTGGGGACATGTGGAGGAAGTTGTTCACCTCATGGTAGACAGGAAGTAGCGAGTGAGGAAGGGACCAAGGACACCTTCTCAAGTTTTCAGACTCTCTCAACATTACACCACCAATCCTTTATTTATCACATAGGCCTGTGAAGGACATTTCATATTAAACCGTAGCAGTGGAGCAAAAAGAAATTTCAGGACTAGCTGGGCGTGGTGGCATGCACCTTTAATCCCAGCACTTGGGAGGCAAAGGTAGGAGGATTGCCATGAGTTCAAGGCCACCCTGGGACTACAGAGTGAATTCCAGGTCAGCCTGAGCTAGAGTGAGGCCCTACCTCGAAAAACCAAACCAAACCAAACCAAAACAAACCAAAACAAAACAGCACAACAACAAAAAGAAATTTCAGGACGGAGTTTGTCTCTTCCCCGTGTTCCCTGGCTACTGAGGAAAGGGCCACTGAGCACAGTTGCTAGCAGTGGCTGTGCTATTCCATCATTTAATATTTCCAACAAACAATGCACAGAGTAGCAGCAGTGTCTCGGTGACACTATGCTTTCTGTGTGAGGCGAGTCCACAGTCCATTTATACTCCCACACTGGAAATACACGCATAGAGATTTAACCTCATGCTTCTCAAAGACGAAGGAGCCTGCCTCTCAATCCGGGCAGGTTGGCTTGGATCTAGGTGTGTAACCACTACATTTTGTTCTCACAGTCTCTAAATAGGTAATCGGTGTTGTGACCGTGCCATGCTTTTTCTTACAGAAAATGCCTTCTTTCTCCTGTTTGTTTGTGTCGCCATCAACTGTTTTCTTAAAAAATATATTTTATTTATTTGAGAGAGAGGGAAGGAGAGAGAGAGAGAGGAAGAGACAGATAGTGAGCGAATGGGTGTGCCAGGGCCTCCAGTCACTGCAAATGAACTCTAGACGCATGAGCCGCCTTGTGCATATGGCTAATGTGGGTACTGGGGGATTGAACCTAGGTCCTCAGACTTTACAGGCAAGCACCTTAACTGCCAAGCCATCTCTCCAGCCCACCATCAAATGTTTTTAGAGTGTACTATGTACCAGGCACGCTGTTGAGCCCTGCAAATCCAGGAGAGATGACAGTTAGCCTCCGTTCACCTCACAGACTAAAATCAAATAACCACTGAGACAGACTGGAGCTCTGAGAACGTAGGGCAGTGGAGGATCTCATTCAACTGTCCCAGAAGGCTGTCCCTTTTCAGAGCCCTGCTCTACTTGAGTGGGACAGCCCAGGGTAGGGAAAATGTGATAATTAAGGTAGCAGAAATATGGTTGCAAATTCCAGATGCTTCAGAAAACATATATGTGACTTTTTACAGGCTTAAGTGATTTTTTTTTTTACTTCTTATGTTGGTCATTATTTCTCTATAGTTACTAAAGAGTTTGATAGATTGCCAGTGTGTGATACATACACAAGTGTTTTAAATTGTAAATGTTACATATGGTAGTATTCATTTATGTGTAGACTTAGCATAGGTTTTCTACTTGTAACAAGGATATGAAATGCTTTAAATTATCTTGATTTGTGCTAAAGAGATGTGGTAGTACATAGTGTTATGTATGGCAGAAGCAAAGTTAATAATTGAAATTGGGCAACATTGGCCTATTGGCAAGCAATATAAATCATGCTGGCTTATAGTACTGTCATTTTTTAAAAGAATATTTTATTTATTTACTTATTTGAGCAAGCGAGTGAGAGAGAATATTGGCATACCAGGGCCTCCAGCCATTGCAAATGAACCCTAGGCACATGTGCCATGTTGTGCACCTGGCTTAGTGGGTACTGGGGCATTAAACCTGGGTACTTAAGCTTTGCAGGCAAGCGTCTTAACCACTAAACAATCTCTCCAGCCACAATACAGTCATTTTTCTTAAGGTGTTAAGTAAAATCCTTATAACTATTAGTAGTATACATTAGAATCCTGGCTCTCAGGCTCTCAGGAATTATGTATTTAAGAAATAGTTAATTGAGTCCTTGGCCCAAAATCAATTAAAAGGGGAAAAAAAATCACTTTACTTGATGGACTCATGCATATTTAAAAATAAGAAATTGTATGTTAAGTGCTCTTTATTGAAGAGGTTTCTAGGACTTTCTGGCAAAGCAATTTCATGTGAGTGACACAGGTATCATTCACTAAGTTAGAGTGGTGTACCAAGCGCTGTCCCTGCAAATATTTTAGTCAAGTTGTATCCTTCAAAACTTTGGGCAAATTCTTGCCATTGAGTTTATTCATTTTTGAACTTCTAATCGACAGCTTCCATACCTTACACAGTACACCACCTTCATAAACCCCTTCCACCGTCCTCCTTTTCCCCATCCCGCACCTTCTCCATGAAACCCCTTCTTCTTTCCAACTAGTCCCTGCTATGGTTTGGTGCCGTCACTTTCCCCTCCTCCCATACAGGCGCTGTGCAGGTAGCACCAGCTACGGTGAGGTCATGAACGGCACGGCCACTTTGTGTCTGGGAGACAGCCCTGCAGAGCTCCTCCCCTTCCTTTGCTCTTCCCTTCTCCCCACCACCTCTTCTGCAGTGGTCTCATTGAGTTTGTACGTACTGGTAGCTAGCGAGACAGCAGCTAGTAGGTATATACCTGTTTCCCTCTTAGAGGCAAGAGAACTAGAATATTTAGAAAATTCTTTGAAGTGTGTGTGTGTGTGTGTGTGTGCGCGCGCGCACGCGTGTGCGCGTGCTCATACTAGAGTCTCTTGCTGCTACAAATGCATGCCAGATGCATGTGCCACGTTGTGTCTGACTTTATGTAGGTGCCAGGGAATTGAACCGAGGCCAACAAGCTTTGCAAGCAAATGCCTTTAACTGCTGAGCCATCTCCCCAGTCCCCTGAAATTAGTTTTATTTTGTTTTAATTTTTATTTATTTATTTTTTTGAGAGAGACAGAGAGGGAATGGACATGCCAGGGCCTTTCAGCGTCTGTGAATGAACTCCAGGTGCATGTGCTCCCTTGTGTGCATGTGCGACATTGCACGCTTGCACCACTGTGCGTCTGGCTACATGGGACCTGGAGATTCGGACACGCGTTCTTAGGCTTCGCACGCAAACACCTTAACCGCTAAACCATCTTTCCAGCCCCTGAAATTAGCTTTATTCAGAAGATACTTTTAGAACTATTAGACTATCTAGTAACACATTTTAAGTTCTAAATACAGATTTTATTTTTGAAAAGAGGAAACAGTTAACATTCCACAACTGATTTATTTACTTCCTGTTTAAAAAAACAAAATAAAGTGACAGTAGAGAATACAAAGTAGAGGGCTCTTCTTTTTCTATCTTGTTCTCTCCCTCGCCCCAGCCCCATTCCTCAGACCCTTACTGTTAACAATTTAAAGTCACTTAATTAAAAAAAAAAAAAAAACATTTATGATGACATTAGGAATAAGAGTTCTTTCTCCCGTATTTGTGGAGTCATATTTGTGTTCAGGAGTAGCGGACATTCAGACATTCTTTGGATTTCTTGACAGTTAGGCTAACATATGTTATTTTCCATCTTGGCTTCAATAAGGCCCAGTTTCCTTTTTCCCTCTTTAATAAGCAAACATATCTAAGAAGCCATAGCATAGGGAATACATGCTGTATTTTCTCCTGGAAAAACAGGGTTTTGTATTCTAATGAGCCATCATACATTCATTCAGTAATGCCCTCAGGCCTCGGGAGAACATTTTCCCACTCTCCCTAAGTACTTACCTTTAGCCTGCAAAAGGTCACCCTGTAATAGACGCCCCGGGAATCTTCCTGGAATTTAGATAGCCTTTGTTGGGTTTCACTTTGCACTTATTAATAATTTAGCACTGGGATAAAAATAAAAACAAAGGCTCTCATCTTACCACGGGAGGACATAGCCCGTGTGTGCTAAGTCATGCAGGTGAGACGCAGAGCTGAGCCCTGTGGGTAGCCAGTCTACAGACATATTTCATGGGAGCCCAGTGACTCTCTCCTGCAGAAACAATGCCTCAAAATTAAAGGGAATTAGCCGGGCGTGGTGGCGCACGCCTTTATTCCCAGCACTCGGGAGGCAGAGGTAGGAGGATCGCCATGAGTTCGAGGCCACCCTGAGACTTCATAGTGAATTCCAGGTCAGCCTGGGCTAGAGTGAGACCCTACCTCGAAAAACAAAAAACAAAACAAAAAACAAAACAAACAAACAAAATTAAAGGGAATTAGTGTAATTGCTTCTTAGGAAGGGAAATGTATTTCTGCTTTTCAAAGGCTGTTGTGTAAGCTTTAATTATCTCATCCAGACACGGACGCTCACTACCAGTAGTTTTCCCTTGTGGCAGCCACCGTCAACTTTGAAACGCTGCAGCCTCTTTAAGCTTGAGAAATGTCTGGGTTACAACCAGTGCCGGCTGTTATGCCTACCCATTAGGGTGCAGTAAAATGGTGTCGTAACATTGGTACTGCAAATAGCCTTCAAAGCTGGGGTTGATTTAAATGGATTTTATAATTATTTGAGCTGCCACTGGAGTTGGAATTCTCTTTGCATCCTGAGTCTCCAGTTCAGGTTCTGTCCTTTTCAAGCCAATTCATTAAAAAAAAAAATTTTTTTTTTTTTAGAGAAAGCCAAGGGGGAGGAGGGAAGAGAGACAGAGAGAGAGAATGAGAATTGGCACACCAGGGCCTCAGCCACTGCAATTGAACTCCAGACGCTTGCGCCACCTAGTGGGCGTGTGCGACCTTGTGCTTGCCTCACCTTTGTGCATCTGACTTATGTGGGATCTGGAGAGTCAAACCTGGGTCCTTAGGCTTCACAGGCAAGTGCCTTAACTGCTAAGCCATCTCTCCAGCCTGCCAATTCATTTTTGATTCACTTTTTATTTCATGCCCAAGTCACTTTAGTTAGCGTGTGTTTTCTCAGATTCCATTTTCCAAATGCATATAAGGACTGGCTGTTAAAAAAAATTAGGTGTACTTTTAATCTATTTTAATTTGCTTTCTTTAGAGAATTCACAATGGGGTGCTTTCTAGCCCTGAAATTACTAAGTAAATACATGTGATAGAATTTTAGTGGAGTAGCTTAAAGGTCATAGAAGCTTTGTCAGTCAAAAGGAAAACCATACCTAACAAAACCCAAAACGGTAGGGATTGGAGAGATGGCTTAGTGACTAAGGTGTTTGCTTACAAAGCCAAAGGACCTCAGTTCTATTGCCCAGGACCCATGTAAGCTGGATGCACGAGGGGGCTCACGTGTCTGGAGTTATTTTTGCAGTGGCTGGAGGCCCTGGTGCGCCCATTCTCTCTCTCCCTCTCTCTGCCCCCCCCTCAAATAAATAAATAAAAATGAAGTTAAAAACAACAAGAACAACAAAAACCCCAACTGGGACCGGGGATAGAGATACGGCCCAGCGGCAACAGTGCTCCTTGTGCATCATGAGGGCCTCAGAAAGCCTACGTTCCGTGTAAACAGCGGGGTGTGGTAACCCCAGCCCTATGGGGGATCAGGGGCTGGAGAGTCACTGGCGCTCAGGCAAACGGCAGGCTTTGGGATCCTTAAGGGACAGCCGCAAGGAGACTTGTGATGAATGACGGAATAAGACACCCGATATTCTCCTCTGGCCTCTACACATGCTCATGGGGGTGAGCATCTCACACGTGTGTGCATACAGCATACATACACCATCACACACAGCACACAACCCGTACACGCAAATATACAACAACCCGGGACTGCTTGCCATGCTTATAATTGAAATGCATAGGATTTTGATGTTGGGACATATTAAGGAGATGATGCCATTAATTCTAGGCAGAGAGGATTTGGGGAATTAAATTAGATCTAGAGATGGCAAGGACCAGAACTTACCCTGTGGTATATGTATCTTCTCACATTCCGGCCAAGGCCTTCTCTTCACTGCTGCTCCCTGCTGCCTGTCCGTCCACACTGATCGCAAGCGCTGTGCCATCCCAGGGCCCTGGCGCTGCCACACCCACTCCCAGGAAGCCCTTCCTGTGCCTTGCCTACCTGAATCTCACCTGTAATATATCATTGAGATCCTGCTCTGCCTTTGTTATGCCAAGGCTGGTGATTCTGTTGTATTTACTGGACCCTGATTGTGTCCTGTTCATAGCGTAGGTTTTATTTAGTTTTTTAAAATTATTATCTTTATGTCCTCATCATGTAAGTTCTCCTAAGTGAGGTTACCAGTATCCTATATTGTGCCTGGCATATGCTGTCTAGGCAGTAAATTGACTAAGTGGAAGATGTTTACTGGTTTTATTTTTTACATGTTTAAAAATTTTTATTTTACTTGGTTGAAAGAGAGAAATATAAATGCATGCACCTCCTGGGGCCTCCTGCCACTGCAGACAAACTCCAGACACATGTGCCACTTTGTGTGTTCTTTGCGGAGGCACTAGGGAATGGAACGTGGGCCGGCAGGCTTCAGAAGCAAGCGCCTGTAACTGCTTGAGTTACCCATTCCCCCCGCCCCACTACCTGCCCTGCTTGCTGGTTTTAAGAACTCCTTGTTTGAGCTGGAGGTGGTGGTTCAGGCCTGTAATCCCAGCACTTGGGAGGCTGAGGTACAAGGTTCCCCATGATTTTGAGGCCCTCTCGGGCCACAGAGTGATTCCAGCTCTGTCTGGGTTAGAGTCACGAGATGCCGCCTCCTCGCCTTTTGTGCACCAAACTGTGGGGCTGGAGAGATGGCTCAGGAGTTAAAAGCACTTGCTTACAAAGCCTGCCAACCTCACTTCAATATTCCCCAGCGCCACCTAAAGCCGGATGCAAGTGGCGACATGGACCCTGTGGTCCCAAGTGAGCTTATGACAATGGGAGGCAGAACCAGGACAGCTGGAAGCTAGACCTGCAGTGGCAAGAGACTTTCTCTGAAAGAAGGTGGGAGAAGAGCCCAGACGCCTCGAGGCTGTCCTCTGACCTCCACACTCATTCTGGGTGGCACACGCTCACCCATACACACACACACACACACACACTCGAACACATGCACACAAATAAATAAGTAAAACCTTAAAAATGAACTCCTTGCTCATTTCAGATCAGTTTATCATGCACCCCTAGCATCCATCATAGTGGCCAGCCTCTGTTTTCCCCCTGCCTTTACCAGCATACACGTTTATCCATTCCATTGTGATTTTACTCAGCCTTCAGAGAGCAACACCAGCTTTTCTCAGAACAGAGAACCCAGTGACGTTGCACGGCTACTGTGTTTGTTGTGAGTTTTGGATGTCTTATCGGCCTCTGGGCTAATTAACAACTATCTACTATGAAGGACAAGGATGCCTCTCTGGTCTTTGGTGAGAACACGAATGATGGGATTCATGACTGTCCCTGCATTGGGTCTGTCCAGTGGGCTTTGTGACCCATTCAGACTGGCTGCTTCAAGGGCCTGCCCTGTCTGTCTAATCCTCAGCCATTTGTTTTTTTTTTTTTTTAAATTTTTATTTCTTTATTTGAGAGGGAGAGAGAGAGAATGGGCGCGCCAGGGCCTCCAGCCACTGTAAACGAACTCCAGACGCGTGCGCCCCCTTGTGTATCTGGCTAACATGGGTCCTGGGGAATCGAGCCTCGAACCGGGGTCCTCAGGCTTCACAGGCAAGTGCTTAACCGCTAAGCCATCTCTCCAGCCCAGTCCTCAGCCATTTGTAAATCAAGTGTGCTACATAGCTTCAAACTGAGAAGGAAATGCTGGCAGCTTGGCTGCTGCCTAGAGTGGCACATGCCTATTATTCCCAGCACTTGGGAGGCAAAGGCAAGATGATCACCAGGAGTTCGAGGCCAGCCCAGTTTCCACACCAGGTTCCTTCCCAGGTAGGGTTACATAGTTTTCAAACAAAAACCACCACCACCACCAACCCCAAACAAAAGTCCCAAACTAACCCCTCCTCCCGGGTATAAAAGAGCCACAGTATCACCCTGGTAGATGTCACTCCAAGTGGATGAAGTGAAATGCAACTTCGGTGAGTAACTACTTCTGTCATTCCTGGGTGGTGTTCTTAATGTCTCTGTTCATCTGTCTTAGGTCATCTACTTAAAGAAGACACCAGAAGAAGCCTACAGAGCACTCCTGTCTGGCTCAAACCCTCCCTACCTACCATTCAGGTATAATTGCTGCTGGAGCTTGGGCTAGACTTGGCTCGGGAGTTCCTTGGAGTGGGTTATCAGCGTCCTAACACTGTGACTGTGATGTTCCACGGTATGGAAAAGGATGGTATTGTTTTCCTCTTCCAAGGTCAGAGGGTAGTTTTTATTATGTTGTTTTGCATATTTCTCTCCCTTAGCTAGAAAGAGTAAAATGGCTTTTTCATTTAAGGATTTCCCCCTCTTTCCCTTCTTTCTGGACTATGTTTACTTGAAGTATGAAGTGTCTGATTTATGATCTTAGTCATCCACATCAAGTATGCACCCAGTCATTCTTTCAGTCCGTGAGCATCAATTGAGCTCTGACTGCTTGGCAAGGATGTGAATAGAGAAGACTCATTACATATCTTCCAGGACCACAGGTTTAGTAAGGACCCTAAATCCTCTGTTTACCACACATTTTAGTCTTATAATTTCAGGAAGGTTGTCTCTTACTAAAGTATTGGAAAAGAAGGTTCTGTTAGGTATCATCTGAAGATCTTCAACTATTTGGAGTAAATGAGTTTGCTTAAAGCATAGAAGAGACAATGTATCAAAATTCTCACAACAGGATAGGTATATAGCTCATTAGTAGCATAGAAGGCTGGTTTGATCACTAGCACTAAAACAACAACAACAACAATAAACTCCACTCCAGTGAAACCAACACAACCAACAAAACAAACCTCACACAGTAAGTCATCTGGTAGAATTGTCAATGACTGTAATATTTTTGTCCTTTTGCTACTTTATGTACCTGAATCTATCAGCACATATGTTGTTGGTATCACCATTGATATGAGTACTATCAGAGGAAGGAATGGAGCCACCGAGGAGGTCTCTGCTAGTGCATCTCTCCCATTTTGCTATAGTCTCTCACAGGGAGCGGACCATCACCAGTGCAGATGATGAGAAATGCTTTCAGTTAGTGAATAAAATAAGACACAAGGGCTAGAGAGATGGCTTAGTGGTTAAGGCGCTTATCTGCAAAGTCAAAAGACTCAGGTTCAGTTCCCCTATGCACACGTGAGCCAGATGTGCAAGGTGGTGCATGCATTTGGAGTTTGTTTGCATTGGCTAGAAGCCCTGGCACACCCATTCTCTCTCTCTCTCTTTCTCTGCCTCTCTCTCTCTCTCTCTCAAATAAATAAATAGTAAGAAAAATAAGACACAAGCTTTAAACTCCACAAGGTTCCTACCTCTGCTTCTGAGACCACAGGAGGTAGAGGAAAGTGTGTCTAATCTTGCTAGAGAGAGCAGTGTGAGACTGATGGGAACATGTGTTGAAGCAAACTGGCAGACAGAAAATGAGAATATATAGGAGACTTTTAAGAAAATGTAAAGCCTTTTCTTTTTCCTTCTTCTGATGGCTTCTAGAATGTGAAAGCCCTTTGTAAAATACAGTTCTTTTTGTCAGAATGGTTGCCATTTTGACAAATGATATTAATAACCCTGAGTTCTGAGCAGTGTGGTTGAGAGTGGATCCTTTGGCCATAGAGATGCTGGGTTTGAAGTCTCCTGTGCTACCTGTCGCAAGTGTAAGTAACCCAGGCATATGACTTACTCTCTCTGGGCTTTGCTTCTGCTTCTGTAAGACGGCCACAGGGCATTTCTAAGATTGACTGAGACACTGCATCATCCCTCCTTGTGCCTGGCAGACTGCCTAGGATTTTTCCTCATTGTCTACAATGTCCATATTGTTAATGAGAATTAAGGGCTATTTATAAGAATCTAAAATATGAGTAGGAGGTGTTTCTTCCAGTGATCTCACATTTTACTAGGAGCAGGCACAACATTAGCTGTAAACGGGTTGCACAAAACTAGAAGACAAGATTGATTCTGACACCCTTGGGGATGTCCTAGACTCATTTAAAAGGAGCTGTGAAGTTGGTGAAGAGTTTGGCAGGATGAAGGGGGGACATTGGTCACAGATGTACCCTTTGAAAACTCCTGGAGGTTAAAAAAAAAAAAGGGCTGGAGAGATGGCTTAGCAGTTAAGCGTTTGCCTGTGAGGCCTAAGGATCCTGGTTCGAGGCTCAATTCCCCAGGACCCGTGTAAGCCAGATGCACAAGGTGGCACATGTGTCTGGAGTTTATTTGCAGTGGCTGGAGACCCTGGCGTACCCATTCTCTCCCTCTATCTCTCTCTGCCTCCTCCTCTGCCTCTTTCTTTCTCTGTCTGTTGCTCTCATATAAATAAAAACAAAAAACCCTGGAGGTGGGCATCATGCATCAAGTAATGTGGTAGGAGCTCAGGGTCTGGTGAGAGAGGGGCACTGACCATGGGGTCTGTCCACCCACCTTTCCTGCAGACAGTGAGGGTTCATTCACTTTGTGTTTCAAATCAGAAAAATATTGGCAGCATTTTTGGTTGTTTGAAAATTCATTATGTACCTGGAAATTATGCCAAGGTAGTATATATAATATTATAATGCTAGTTAATAGGCCTGATGGACAATAGAGATATTTAAAGTCCTTTAAGTAGAATATATATTGATTTTTATACTGCTGATAACCAATTGAAATTATTAATTTCTGTATTAGTAAGATTAGCCTTGATTTCCTCAATTGTCAGATGAGATCAATGTATTTATTGGAGGAGGAGGGCCCAGGCTGGCCTCAAACTCACAGCAAGCCTCCTGAGTGTTGGCATTATAGACATGTACCACTATATTTGGCTAGAATGTTTTTATGTGCATCTAAGCAAAGATACATTCATTTGTGTGTGTGTGTGTTTCAGTTTTTCGAGGTAGGGTCTCACTTAGGCCCAGGCTGACCTGGAATTCACCATGTAGTATCAGGATGGCCTCGAACTCATGGGGATCCTCCTACCTCTGCCTCCTGAGTGCTGGGATTAAAGGAGTGTGCCACCATGCCCAGCTTTGTTTTGGCTTTTGAGGTAGGGTCTTACTCTAAATCAGGCTGATCTGGAATTCACTATGTAGTCTCAGGGTGGCCTTGAACTCAGAGTATTCCTCCTACCTCTGCCTTCCGAGTGCTGTGATTAAAGGTGTGTGCCACCACGGCCGGCCCAAAGATATATATTCTTATTTTTTCTCATTTTCAGCACAAAATATAGAAAACTACCTATGTTATTTGCACCTTAACTTTTTTTTCACTAAATTCATCTTAGATATGTGCACGTGCACACACACACACACACACACACACACAATTTTATTTATTTGAGGGAGAGAGAATGGGCACATCAGGTCCTCTTACCATTACAAATGAACTCTAGATACACATGCCACTTTTGTGTGTCTGGCTTTACATGGGTACTGGAGAATCAATCCAGGGCCATCAGGCTTTGCATGCAAGCGCCTTTAACCACAGAACCTTCTTTCCTGCCCCATTTTGGATACTGTGTGTGTGTTGGGAGCTGGAGAACTTTCTTCCTCATTCGGCCTCATCGCTGTGTCACGGACCACAGTGCACTGAACCAGTCTCTTAGTTGGTGAAATGTAGATCATTTCCTATTATTTAATTTTTTTCATTTCCTCTTTTTTACTTTTTATATTTTGTTTTTTTGAGGTAGGGTTTCACTCTAGCCTAGAATGACCTGGAATTCACTATGTTGTCTCAGGGAAGCTTCACACTCAGGGCGATCCTCTTACCTCTGCCTCCCAAGTGCTGGGATTGAAGGCGTGCGCCACCACGCCGGGCTCATTGCCTCTTATTTTAATTGTAGTTTCAAAATTTACATTGTCTCGGGTGTATGGAAAATAAGAAATCGAGCTTACTCTAGTGAATATTATTATTGCATTGTTGTTAGACATAAGAGATTTTAATACCCTGTTGAAAGGTGCTTGTTATATTATGTGACAAAAGAACACTTAGCACAAATAGAGGCATTTGTTTGTTGGTTTTGGCATCCAGAGCCTAGTCTCTCTCTCCCTCCCTCCCTCTGTTTTTTCCTTTTCTCTCTCTCAAATAAATAAAACATTTTAAAAAGTGGAAATTGGCTGGGGAGATTGCTCAGTGGTCAGAGGCACTTGCTTGCAATGCCCACCGCTGGGGTTCAGTTCCGCAGTGCCCACATAAAGCCAGATGCACAGAGTGACACATGGGTCTGGAGTGACAGGAGGTCCTGGTGCACCCGCACTCTCCTCTCTCTCATACATAAATAAAGATTTGAAACAACGGCAACCCTTAGTGGAACTTCCATTGAAATGTGATTTTGTTATACTATTCAAAAAAATTTTTTTGCATGCTTAGGTGTGGAGTATGTGCATGGCATGGTGTGGTGTGTGTCGTGGGTGTTAGGTGTGGTGTGTACGCATGCGTGGGCAGAGGCATGTGCCCCATGCGTGGGCAGAGGCATGTGCCCCATGCGTGGGCAGAGGCATGTGCCCCATGCGTGGCCATGCAGAGGCCAGAGGAGACCTTCGGTGCCCTTTTCTTGCCACACATCTCTGCATTTCCTTGAGGTGCAGTTTCCCCTCAACCTGGAGCCGCTGTCACTCAGTGACACAGTGACTTTTCCGTCTCCATCCTCCGCTGGCTGGGTTACGCATGTGTGTGGCCACTCCCAGCTTTTTAAAAAATGGCTTAGTGGTGAAGGCACTTGCCCGTGAAGCCTAAGGACTCAGGTTCAATTCCCCAGTACCTACATAAGCTGGATGCACAAGGCAGCGGCTAGAGGCCCTGGCATGCCTGTTTTTTTTTTTTTTTTCTTCTTTTTTTCCCTCGCTCTCAATCTCTCAAATAAATAAAAAATTTCTGAGGAATTGAACTTGGCAGTCTCTAGCAGGAGAGGCCCGCCCTCATGCTTAAGCGGCAAGCTTTCTTAAGCTCTGAGCCATCTTCCTGGCCTGTGTTGTTTAAAAAATGTTTTTTAAGACCATTTTTGAGGTGTGGTTGGTATGTTTCTCTGTGCTTTTCTCTGAAATGTCTGAAGTATCCCATCTGAACTATGTATTTTAATATCTTACTAATAATGGAATTTTATGGCTACTCTGAATTTAACTAGTGCTGTTCATCAAGATTTATTCATTTAGCAAACATGTATTGGAGTAGTCACTTCTGTGAAGTCTTGCCTCATTTTCCTACAGAAACTCGGCAGGCCCCTTGCCTGGAATTCTCTGTAACCTTCTGTGAATCACTACGCTGCACACACCGTCCCAGCAAATTCTCGTATTCTAATTCTCTGCATGGGTGACTTTTCTCTTGAGGGTACAAATTGGTTTGTTTTCCTTTTAGTGTCCCCAGAGGGGAAAAATTATATTAACATATTGCTTTTTTTTTTTCCTGTGCCAGTCAGTGAAATTCTATGGATCTAAGGAGCACTGGGACATTTTGGTATGACTGAATGGAACTCAGTCTGTAGTTTGTATGAATGAGTAGGTGTAGGAAACAGTCGATAGCAGTTTGTTAGAGTTGGGTGTTGTGGGGATACTGAGAACAGAGGTTTGGCTTTGGAAGTGTGGAGTGGAGGAGCTATCAGAGGTCAGCTTCATAGAATGACTTTCACGTAAGGATGAACACTGGAGTGTAACAATTCAGGTGTTGATTTTAGGTACTGTTCAGATGGCACAGGGTTTTAAAAACAATGGCATGTATGATGTTTGTGCTACAGACATATTGTTACGTGTGTGGGTTATATGTATGTGTGTGTGTGTATGTCTGTGGGTGCACGTGCTTGTGTGTAGGGGAGGCCAGAGGTTGATATTGGGTGTGCTCATCAATCACCTTCCACCTTCTCTTCATATACATACAATTTTTTTAAAAAATTATTTATTTATTTGAGAGCGACAGACAGAGAAAGAGGCAGATAGAGAGAGGGAGAGAGAATGGGTGCGCTAGGGCCTCCAGCCACTGCAGACGAACTCCAGACACAGTGCGCCCCCCCTTGTGCATCTGGCTAACGTGGGTCCTGGGGAATCAAGCCTTCAACCGGGGTCCTTAGGCTTCACAGACAAGCGCTTAACCTGCTAAGCCATCTCTCCAGCCCCAATTTTTTATTTTTATTTTTTATTTTGAGAGAGAGAGAGAGAGAGAGAGAGAGAGAGAGAGAGAGAGAATGAATGGGTATGCTAGGGCCTCCAGCCACTGCAAATGAACTCCAGATGTATGTGTCACCTTATGCATCTGGCTTATGTGAGTCCTAGAGAATTGAACCTGGGTCTTTTGGCTTTGCAGGCAAATGCCTTAACCACTAAGCCATCTCTCCAGCGCCCTATCTTTTCTTTTTAAAGATACTGTTTTTATTGGAGAGAGAGAATGATTTAGAATGGGCACACCAACACCAGGGTCTTCTGCCTCGGCAAACAAACTCCAGGCGCATCTGGCTTTATGTGGGTACTGGGAAACTGAACACACGCTGTCAGGCTTTGCAAATGTCTTTAACCACAGAGCCCTACTATCTATCTATCTCTCAATATATTTATTTATTTATTTATTGAGATAGGATCTCTCACTAAAACTGGAGCTCTCTGGTTTGGCTAGAGTAGCTGGCCGGGGATACGCCTGTCTTTGCGTCCTCCTCCTGCCTCAGTGTTAGGGTTACAGGCGCACACACCATACGTGGATTCTGACTGAGGAGCTGAACTCAGGTCCTTATGCAGGCGTGGCAAGCACGTCACTGAATGAGCCATCCTCACCCCCAAGAGGTACGTTATTAAAATCAGAAAGTTGTTTGTATTTTTTTCTGTGTCAAGTTCTATTTAAACTTTCCTAGCTGGGCTGGAGAGATGGCTCAGCCATTAAGGCGCTTACCTTCAGAGCCTAATGACCCGAGTTCAGTTCCCCAATACTCATGTAAAGCCAGATGCACAAGTGTCACATGCATCTGGAGTCCGTTTGCAGTGGCTGAAGGCCCTGACATGCCCATTCTCTAGGTCCGATTCTCTTCTATCTCTCTATGCTTGCAAACAAACAAACAAACTTTTGGGCTAGAGGGATGGCTTATCAGTGAAGGCGCTTGCCTGCAAAGCCCAAGGACCCAGGATCGACTCCCTAGGACCCACCTAAGCCAGATGCACACGGTGGCGCCTGTGTCTGGGGTTCGTTTGCAGTAGCTGGAGGCCCTGGTACACCCATTCTCATTCTCTCTCTTAAATAAAAAATAAAATATTAAAAAATGAACTGTCATAGCTATAGCTTTCTAAGAACCTAGTTAAATATTAACTACAAATGAAAAAATTAAAAAAGAATGATTGATGTACTTTACTGCCTATTTTTAAGTACAGCTGACTTCAGTGATAGCTGATAATTTTTGGTGTGGCCGGACCCTCAAGAAATGTTCTCATTTTACTGGTCACGAGTCTGTCTTAGGGTGTTCTATTGAGTAGTAAGGTATTTGTGTCGAAAACTGTTCTTTTACTTGTGCTGAGAATAGCCAATGTGTTTATCAAGAGTGGCTGTAGCCGAAAGCTAGAAGAAAAGGCTCTTTTCCACCTCCTTTAATTCGTTGAGGCCGTCACTCCCCAGAACTGGCTTGGCCGCTGGCCTTTGTGGACACAAGGGACATTCAGTTCTGGGGGCAGTCGGTGGAGCTTGACTTGGCAGGCTTCCTTCGAGATCGCTTCCACTGAGCACCCTGCCAGCTCCAGGGCGTGCTATTGGTCAGCTACTTCACAAAGTCCCGTGACTCGCCTCCTGTCTAAAGCCCCACAAGACCCCGCCCGTAGTGGAATTTCCAGATTTTCTTGCTGGCTAATGGCAGTGTTTGTCAAATCTGTACTTTTTTTTTCCCGTGGGTGGGGGGTAGTGTGCATGGGTGGGTGATGCATGTGCATGTGTGTGCGTGTGCTCAGTGTGTTGAGAGTGGGTGCTTGCATGCCCCGGTGCCCGTCAGTCAGAGGACAAGGGCTGATGTGTTGTTGAGGCAGGCTCTCTTCTTGTGACCTGTTCCCCAGGCTTGCTGATCTGTGAGCTCCAAGACTCTACTTCCCTTCTTAACACAGGGATCACACTGGCATTATAGCGTCAGGCTTTTAAAAATAGTATTTTTAGCTGGGTGTGGTGGCGCACACCTTTAATCCCAGCACTTGGGAGGCAGAGGTAGAAGGATTGCCGTGAGTTCGAGGCCACCCTGATACGACATAGTGAATTCCAGGTCAGCCTGGGCTAGAGTGAGACCCTACCTCGAAAAATCAAAAAAAATTTTTTAAAAATTTTATTTATTTATTTATGAGACGGAGAGAGAGAAAATGGGCAGCGCCAGGGACTCCAGCCACTGCAAATAAGCTCTAGATGCATGCGCCACTTTGTGCATCTATCTTTACGTGGCTCTTGGGGAATTGAACTCTGGTACTTAGGCTTTGCAGGCAAGTGCCTTAACTGCTGAGTCATCTCTCCAGTCCAGGCTGATTTATTATTTTTTTTTTTGAGGTAGGGTTTCACTCTAGTCCAGGCTGACCTGAAATTCACCATGTAGTCTCAAGGTGGCCTTGAACTCAAGGTGATCCTCCTACCTCTGCCTCCCGAGTGCTGGGTTTAAAGGCGTGCGCCACCACGCCTGGCTCGTTTGTTTGTTTTATAAACGTGGGTTCTGAGGATCCAAATTCAAATGTTTGTGCTTGTATAACAAGTTTATCCACTGAGCCATCTCCCCAGTCCAAATCTGTACTTCGATTCATTTTTTTTATTGCTTGTGTGTATATTTATAAGTATGTGTGTGTATGGTGTGTGTGTGTGTGTGTGTATGAGGGTACTTTCCATGGCGTGTGTGGTGGTCAGCAGATAGCCACGGGATGTTCCTTCTTTTCTCCCACCCTTTTGAGACAGGGTCTCTTGCCACTGTTGCTCACAAGCTTCGGGATACTCCTGGTTCCACCTCCCATTGCTATAACTGTGCTGGGATTACAGACATGTGGACCCCTCTGTGTCTGGCTTTACATGGGCACTGAGGAAGAGTGTCTTTAACTACTAAACAATCTCTCCAGTCCTCAAATATGTACTTCTAGGTACTCATAAAACAGCAGTCGTGAAAGCTTAAAGTTTTACAAAACACAAAATGTTAACCAATCTATGGCATGGAGAGATGGCCTAGCAGTTTAAGGTACTTGCCTGGGAAGCCTAAGGATCCAGGTTCAACTCCCCTGTACTCATGTAATCCTGATACACAAGGATACACAAGGTGGTGTGCATGCATGTGGAGTTTGTTTGCAGTGGTTAGAGGCCCTGGTGTGCCCATTCTACCTCTCTTATCTCCCCTTCTCTCTCTCTCATATAAGTAAGTACATAAAATACTTAGAAAAGCTAACCAATCTAAATTGCACACTTGTTATTTGAGATTATGTTTGTGTTTCTTTCTGTCTTTTTTTTTTTTTTTTTTGGTTGTTTGTTTTTGTTTTTTGAAGTAGGGTCTCACTCTAGCCCAGGCTGACCTGGAATTCACTATGGAGTCTCAGAGTGGCCTCGAACTCACAGAGATCCTCTTACCTCTGCCTCCCGAGTGCTGGAGTTAAAGGCGTGCATCACCACGCCCAGATTTATGTTTGTGTTTTTTCTTCAAACTAGCTTAGCCAGTTTTTCTTTCTTTTGCTATTGGCGATAGTTCCTAAATTTGCCAAAATCTAATGTTTCTATGGTATGCAAAGTGAAAGCAAAATACAATTATGCAGAAAATAAATAAGCTGCAAGGACCCAGCCTAGAAGACATATCCAGAAAGCAGAGCGTGAGAGAGGATGGGCACGGTGACTGGCATGGGGCTGAGTGACTGGCAGACGTGGAGGCAGCCCTTCTTTCATCCAGAGCAATAGCACTGGTTAAGGTCGGGTGCTCTATCCTTGGTTGTTAGTGCTTTGGTTTGTTTTTATGAGTTCCTTCCCAGGTTGGTCCAGGGATGCAATTTGTGTGTCTGTGGGTTTTTCTTTCTTTCTTTTTTAACTTGCATAACAGATTTAAGCCTCCAGCTATAGGTTGTTTGCCAAAGTTACGTTGGTGCTCAAATTTGTACCTTGTAGAATCTTTAAAAAATTACTGATGCTGCTACTACCAGAAATTCTTTTTTTTTTTTTTTTTTCCAAAGTAGGGTCTCACTCTGGTCCAGGCTGACCTGGAATTCACCATGTAGTCTCAGGGTGGCCTCGAACTCACGGCGATCCTCCTACCTCTGCCTCCCGAGTGCTGGGATTAAAGGCGTGTGCCACCACGCCTGGCTACTGCCAGAAATTCTTTTTAAAAATTTTTATTTTTTTATTTGAGACAGAGAAAGAGAAAGCAAGAAATGTGGGCATGCCAGGGCCCGCACTGCAAATGAACTGCAGACACATGGACCATTTTGTGTGTCTGACTTCACATGAGTACTGAGGAATCGAATGTGGGCCATCAGGCTTTCCAAGCAAGTGTCTTTGGCCACGGAGCCATCTCTCCAGTCCTACTACCAGAAATTCTGATGTAACTGGTTTAGGGTGAAATCTGGGTATTAGATTTTTTGAAAAAAAAAAAAAAGAGGCAGATAGAGAGTATGGGTGCACCAGGGCCTTCAGCCACTGCAAACAAATTGCAAACTCATTAGGTACCTTTTGCATCTGGCTTACGTGGGTACTAGGGAATTGAACTTGGGTACTTAGGCTTCGCAGGCAAGTGCCTTAACCACTAAGCCATCTCTCTAGCCCTGGGTATTAGATTTTTAAATCCTTCCTATATGATTCAGGTATGTGACTATGTGGCCATGTTGCATTAACTTTTCCTGAAGAGAACAAGAGTCTCTTTACCCCTAGATGGGCACCGACATCAAAGCAGCAGTTACACCCGAGTCTCCGCCTTGGTGAACCGATGATTTTATTGAGGTTACTTTCAGAGTGGGCCGAGGGTGGCTTGCAGGAGGGTGGATGATTCAAAGGCAGCTGCAGCTCAGAAAAGTCCCCTGGAGCATAGCTGGTGACCCCTGGAAGCTGCGTCTCTGGAGCACACGACTCGCAGGAGCTGCTTGGCCTGGAGTCTCACTCAGCACCTGGTTACCGCGGCTGTGACCCTGGGAAGGGGTCAGGTGACTCCTGTACGTTTCAGGAACACCCGATACCTAGGAGATGTTCACCTCTGGAGTCTCAGGAGCCTCCCTCCTCAGTACCTCAGGCCACCCAGAGAATTTCTCTATAAGCTGTACCCTGCCCCCACACCCTCCAGATGAAATGATGACATTTAAAACTCTCTCTTGGGGATTAAAAAATAATTAAATTTTTATTTATTTGAGAGAGAGAGAGAGAGAGAGAGAAAGAGAGAGAGAGGATGGGCACACCAGGGCCTCCAGCCACTGCAAACAAATTCCACACGCATGCGCTACCTTGTGCATCTGGTGTATGTGGGTCCTGGGGAATCGAACCTGAGCCCTTTGGCTTTGCAGGCAAGTGCCTTAACCACTAAGCCATCTCTTTCTCTTGGAGATTTATTAAACACATTTCCATTTTAAAAGTTTTGATTGATATTGAGTAATGAAGTAATTTAACTCACAATTTCCCAAGATATTGCTTCCCTTCCTCCTAATTCCTGTTAACTTCTGGTAGAATTACTGTTCTGAAACACTCAGGCCTGTCTCCTGACTCACGCCTGCGTGGGACAAAAACGATCTCTTGGGATCAGAATAATGTGCTGTCATTCGGGGAACTCTTTGTGCTGCTTCCTGAGAGCCCTGGGAATAAGTGGCATATCAAATCCTGGGGTTTTATCTGATGTGAACAGGCATATCCAAGTATTCTCTCAGTAGATGGGAGGCCAGTCTTCCCTAACAGAGGGCCCACAAGCCTCGCCCTGGCAGTCCTTTAATGATGAGCACCTTCAAAACACACTCACACTGTTGGTGTTAAGGGAGGAGTTTGTTGTGTTTGGGGATGACCCTTGGTGATATCCTAGTTGCTGAGCTCAGGGGCTGAGTCTTAATGGGAAACCTCCAAAGCAGTTACTGTAGAACTTCGGGGCAGGCCAGAACCTGTAGGCCTTTCAACAAAGTCTCAAAAGGGTCAGCCTCTTAGAACTTGGCAGGAGGCTACCGTCTTTCTTCTCCGGCGCAGTAAACATGTGCTGGTCTACGCTGGGTGTAATTATAAAATATATCTCTTCACATAAAACACGATCCCAGATATCTGTCAGCTCAAGTACGGCATTGTGATTTGTGTCGAAGTTTGTTTAGCTATTAACCTGGTACTTCAAAGGATAATACCTCCTTACTGTGTGTCTTGAGTTTCAGGAGTATAGAAGCAATTTATCTCACGCTCTTTGAAAACACTCCTTTCATTCTCAGCTACCTCGCTGTTTCTCCGGGGACGGTGGGGGTCAGGCGGCCCAAGGATCTTTCCTAAGCCTTTGCCTTTGATGCCCAGCGGGATGGGAACGAACCCGTGTGAGTTTTGAACAGTGATGGTGTGCTAATTTCCTAAGTGTTGACAACAGCTGCCTTCTCCAGTCTAACCTGTTGAACCTATTCTTAACAGCTGTGGTATATTTGAAGTAACTTGGACCACCATGAAACATACACAAGAGGCTGTTCTTGTAGACTCTTGTGTATGTAGATAGTTAATACCAACCTGTTCTTTTGTGTGTGTGTGTGCGCACGTGTGTGGTGTATGCATATGTGTGTGAAGATGTGCACACTTCATGCACATGTGTGTGGAGGCCAGAGAAGAATGCCAGGTGTCCCTCTTCCGTTTCTTTTTTTTTTAAATGTTTTTCAAAGCAGGGTCTCACTCTAGCCCAGGCTGACCTGGAACTCACTCTGTAGTGATCCTCAGGTTGGCCTCGAACTCATGGTGATCCTCCTACCTCTGCCTCCCCAGTGCTGGGATGAAAGGCGTGCGCCACCACACCCGGCTTAAAACTTTTTTTTTTTTAATGAGAGAGAGAGAGAGAGAGAGAGAGAGAGAGAATTGGTGCACCAGGGCCTCCAGCCACTGCAATCCAACTCCAGATGCACGTGCCACCTTGTGTGCATGTGCGACCATGCGTACTTGCGTCACTGTGTGTGTTTGGCTTACGTGGGACCTGGAGAGTTGAACATGGGCCCTCAGGCTTCGCAGGCAAGTGCCCCAGCCACTAAGCCATCTCTCCAGCCCTTAAGACCTTTTTTTATTGACAGCTTCTATAAATATAAGCAATAAGCTGTGACTATAACCCCCTCCCACCACCCTCCGTAGCCCTCCTCTCAAATTTCCTCTCCATTGAATCCCTTCTTCTGTCCAACATCTGTCCAACTCTTCTATTTTGATGTCATCATTTTCCCCCTCCTGTTACGTAGGTCTTGTGTAGGAGGTCATGACTATCAAGGCCACCTTGTGTCTGGAAGACAGTATCGTAAGCACTCCTCCCTTCCTTTGGCTCTCACATTCTTTCCGCTGTCTCTTCCACAGTGGCCCTTAGGCCTTGGAGGGCGTGATTAGAGATGTCTCACTTAGTGCTGAACACTCCACTGTAACTTCCTCTCAGTACTTTGCTGAGTTTTGAGTCAACCCACTGGTCACCACCATCTGTAAAGAGAAGCTTCCCTAACCAAAAGTGAGAGTAGTATTAGCATGTGGGCATAAACATAAGCACTTAGAGAGGGCAGATTGGTGGGCATCATATAGCCATTTAGCCAGACAACAGTAGTAGTTTCTCCCCTAGGACTGATGACCTCCCAAGCCATTCTGGCAGGAATTCCTCCTAGTGAAGTTTAGTCATAGAGCAGTTGGTTTCCCCCATGACAGACATGTCACCGTTGCACCAGGTGAGACATTTGGCCTGGTTGGCCAGCTGTAGGGCTTGCAGGGGCCACTGCTGGGTAACGCTGTGGATGCCGTGCTTGGTTCTTTCCAGCACCCTGGCAGGTAGTCCACGGGGAGGAGGCTTTCCAGCTCGGCTCCAGCTTGAACGCTCAGTGCCCTGCAGCCCAGAGCTCACAGGGTTTTATTTATTCAATTAATTTATTTATTTAGCTCCTGCAGGACTGGGGTTATAAGCATGTGTGAAGACACCCATATGTTTTATCAGGAGCTGGCCAATTGAATTCAGGGGGTCTCAGGCATCTCCCACTCAGGCCCTTGTGCTTATGCAGGAAATGCTCTTAACCGCTGAGCCATCTCTCTAGCCCCAAGTGCCAATCCCTTTCGTACTTATTTTTTAGTTTCTTTTTTGAGAGAGAAATAGGCAGGGAGAGAGAGAGACAAAGAGAGAGGGAGAGAGAGAGAGAATGGGCGCTCCAGGGCCTTCAGCCACTGCAAACGAATTCCATGTGCCCGTGCCCCATCTGACTTATGTGGGTCCCGGGGAATTGAACCTGGGTCCTTTGGCTTTGCAGGCAAGCACTTTAAATACTAAGCCATCTCTCCAGCCCCTTTGTACTTTTTGTAACATATGTCCAGTAAACAGTCTCAGTTGATAAAAAAAAAAATATTTGGAATAAGATTGCAACCACTTAGCTTAGTGATAACTTCTCATTATTTTTATTTTCTAAGAAAAGCCGGTGTGGCTCAGTGAGTTTGGTCAGATAACTAGCGCACAGCCCTGGCTCTGTTCTAGCATCATTGCTAGTTCTGCACATTCTCTGTCCTGCTGACTTTCTGCGACCTTGCAAGCCGTGACTTGGAGCTGGATTTTCCTGTGCTTCGGATGAGCGGAATGATGAGTAGCCAGCCTGGCATGAAGTCTGTTCTGAAAAGCGGGAGATTCCGTGTTACGTTTTTCTGTTAGATGCTCATTGTGAGCCACTTTTGGCTTTGTTCTCTCACATTTTCATCTTGTCAGTCCAAAAGATATAAGCCATCTGCCTTTCCCCTGTAGCTGCTGTGCATATGCAGTGAGTTTATTTAGAGGCTGGAAGCTCCCCAGTATATAATATAGAACCAAAGCTCCCATAGTACAGACATGATCGCGTCTCGTTCTCAAGTGTCATAGAGCATAGTGTGGGGATGAACCGTCCAGCGTATGTGCTATTGAGCACTTGACATTTGTCCAATGCAAATTAAGATGGATTGCACACTTAAAGGGCATATAGGATTTCAAAGATTTAGTCTAAAAGATAAAAGTAAAGTGCTTATAATGATGTTGAGAAGGTGGTAAAATAATATTCTAGATATATTAGATTAAACAGAATCTATTATTGAAATTTTTTATTTTTTAAAAATATTTATTTATTTAACAGAGAAAGAGAGAGAGAAGAGAGAGAATGGGCGCCCAAGGGCCTCCAGTCACTGCAAATGAACTCCAGACACATGTACCCCCTTGTGCATCTGGCTAACGTGGGTCCTGGGTCATCAAACCTGGGTTCTTTGGCTTTGCAGGCAAATGCCTTGACTGCTAAGCCATTCCTCCAGCCCTAAAATTGTTTATTTTTATTTTAATATGGTTATGCAAAATTATAGCCAGATATTTGGCTGTTTTCTGGCTGGCTTAATATTTCTAGAAAGCAGTGATATGGAGTCCATTATGTTCTCGTACGTAGCTTATAGTTTAAGGCTTTTTTTTTTCTTTTGGTTGTGTGGTTATGCGTGTGAGTGCAGGGGGTATCCCACGGTGTATGTGCAGCGTCAGTGGACAACGTGGGGTGTTGGTTCTCACCTTGTTTGAGGCAGGGTCCCTTGTTCCCTGCGGAGTTTGTCCAGGCTAGCTGGCCCTTGAGCTTCCAGGCTATTCTGTCCCCGCCTTCCTTCTTGCCACAGGCTTGCTAGGAATACACATGCCTGCGACCCAGCACACGGCTTCACGCGGTTCTGGGGATCGGCGCCCAGGTGCTCAGCACTTGTGCGGTGCCACAAGGGTTTTAGCCTCTGAGCCTTCTTCCCAGCCCGAGTGAGTGATCGTTGATTCCTTCCTTCAGTAGCATCTGCAACATAGCAGAGGGCCCTGATGTTGTACAGTACTTCGGTCAAATAAAGCCACGTTTCCTATCTTTAAAAAGTACACAATCTGGACTCGAGAGATGGCTCAGTGGTTAAGGTGCTTACCTGCAAAGTCTAGGGACCCAGATTCGATTCCCCAGGACCCACATAAAGCCAGGTGCACAAAGTGGCACATGCATCTGGAGTTTGTTTGCAGTGGCTAGAGGCCCTGGTGAGCCCATTCTGTCTCTCTGTTTCTCTCTTCTTTCTGTCAGTCTCTACTAATAAATAAACATTTAAAAAAAGTTTACAATCTTGTGATGATTGTATGTCTTTTATGTTTATTTATTTATTTATTGAGGTAGGGTCTTGGTGTAGCCCAGACTGATCTGGAATTCACTATGTAGTCTCAGGCTGGCCTTGAACTCATAGCCATCCCCCTACGTCAGCTTCCCAAGTGCTGGGATTAAACATGTGTGCCATCACACCTGGATTTTTTTAAAAAAATTATTTATTTATTTATTTATTTGAGAGAGAGAGAGAGAGAGAGAGAATGGACGTGCAAAGGCCTCTAGCCATTGCAAATGAACTCCAGATGCATGCACCCCCTTGTGTATCTGGCTTATTCATGTGACTTATATGAGTCTTTGGGAATTGAACCTGTGTCCTTAGGCTTCACAGGCAAGTGCTTTAATGGCTAAGCCATCTCTCCAGCCCAGGAAATATACATCTTGTTTGTTATTTTGAGGCAAGGTCTCACTCTAGCCCAGGCTGTCCTGGAACTCTCTCTGTAACCTGGGTTGGTCTTGAACTCATGGTGTTCCTCCTAATGTAGCCTTTCAAGTGCTGGTATTAAAAGTGTGTGTTACCTCACTAGCTTTGAAACATGTATTTATATAATGTTTTATCTTAGATCTCTAGCTGGTCCTTTCTCTGGTATAATCCTTAAAGTTTATACCTTTTCAAGATACTTAGAAAGGGAGTTGTTTTTGTTTTCACTACCATTTGACTTCCAATGCTGTTAAAAACAACAGCAGGGCTGAAGAGATGACTTAGTGGTTAGGGCGTTTGCCTGTGAAGCCTGAGGACCCATATTTGACTCCCCAGATCCCACATAAGCCAGATGCACAAAGATGAGGCAACTGCAATGTCTCCCATGCCCACTAGGTGGCGCAAGCATCTGGAGTTCAATTGCAGTGGCTGAGGCCCTGGTGCACCAATTCTTTCTTGGTCTCTCTCTTTCTCTCTCTCTTTCTCTCACAAACAAACAAACAAACAAACAAACAAAAAAAACAAAAAAAAAAAACAAACCCCAAAAACCAACAAAAGCACTCAAAGACCTCTTGAAGTCAGACTTCAGTATCTGCACTAACTCTTCCTGCTTACTTAGGCTAGTTAACTGTGACACTTTAGGACTGACACGTTTTTGTTAGGTGGGTGTGCTAAGTCATTATTATTACTGTTGTGTGAGCCCACTACGTATGGTATGGTGAGGTGTGTATGAGTGGTGTTTGCACGTGCGTGTGCTGATGTAACACCCGAGCTCTTGCTGATGACTCGAGAAAACCGTCAGGGTCTACTTCCATCGCTCGTCCACTTGTTTCTTCCAGAGCTTGCTGTCCACAAGCCCCAGAGCTTCTCCCGTCTCTGTTCGCTGTAGGGCTGGGGTTACAGACATGCGTGCTCACACACAGCGCTGTATGTGGGTACTGGAGATTGGAACGTAGACTGTCTCATACCCAGGAAACACACTTAACTGCTGAGCCATCTTGCGAGCCTAAGTCACTGTTTTATTTAGTTTGCCTTCTTTTTTGTTTGTTTGTTTATTTATTTTTGGATTTTTGAGGTAGGGTCTCACTCTAGTCCAGGCTCACTATGTGGTCTCAGGGTGGCCTCGAACTCACGGGGACCCTCCCACCTCTCTGCCTCCCGAGTGCTGGGATTAAAGGTGTGGACAGCTAGTGAATTATTATTATTATCATTGTTATTGAGGTAGGGTCTTCTCTAGGCTGACCTGGAATTCCCACCTTGTGCATCTGGCTTACATGGGTCCTGGGAAATAGAACCTAGGTCCTTTGGCCTTTCAGGCAAGCACCTTAATCGCTAAGCCATCTCTCTAGCAACTAAGTCACTATTTTATAAAATACTTTTTATTTATTTATTTGCAAGCAGAGAGAGAGAGATAGAGAGAAGCAGACAGACAGAGAGAACGGGTGCACCAGGGCCTCTAGCCGCTGCAAACGAACTTCACGCACCACTTTGTGCATTTGGCTTGACCTGGGTACTGGGAAATCGAACCTGGGTCCTTAGGCTTCGCAGGAAAGTGCCTTAACTGCTGAGCCATCTCTCCCGCCCCCAGGTCACTATTTTTATGTTAGGCTCTGAGGATGGAGATGAAGTTGCATTCTAATTTGAGGCTTAGTAGCCGCAGCTTCAAGTTACCCTCAGTGGCTGGTGATGTGCATGTTGGTTTTATGTTAATTACGTGTGAAAGCTCTTGAAGGTTATGTTCTCCCTGTGGAACACCTGGCATCCCCCCCCTCCAAGTGCTGCCCCTAGGCCGGCCTTGTCTGGGACGCTTGGCTGTGCCGGGGTAGGTGGCTGACAGCTCTGGTTCTTGGCTCAACTGTGGGGCCCTCCTGAGAGTCTGAGACCTGAGGTCAAGTTTCATGCCTTGGTCACCGTGGAGCGTTACTGGTGTTAGAGCGCCAGGGCCAGTTCTTAGTTAACTGGCCCGAACCTGATGCTTTCGTTTTGGGTTACCTAAAGTAGGTTTGCTAAGCTGCTCTGAAAACTTAGACGTGTAACACCCTCGAATTTTGGTGCAACACGTTCCCACTTTTTCTTTATTCCATTCCAAAGTTTTGAATTCATTTTTTTTTAAAAAAAGTATATTTTATTTATTTATTTGAGAGAGAGAAAGAGGCTGGAGGGGTGTGTGTGGGGTTGGGGGGGGGGAGAGAATGGGTGTGCCAGGGCCTCCAGCCACTGCAAATGAATACCAGATGCATGCTCCCCCTTGTGCATCTGGCTGACGTGGGTCCTGGAGAATCGAACTGGGATCCTTTGGCTTTGCAGGCAAACGCCTTAACCACTAAGCCATCTCTCTAGCCCTTGAATTCATTTTTTTTTTTAATTTTGTTTCTTTTTTTAAGAGCACTTATGCCTATGAAGAGGCTCCTTGGATCTCCCTGACCTCGAGGCGACGGCTGGGAATGTTGATTACACGTTACTTCGCTTTTCTTTTCTTGGCACGGGAGGGAGGGTACTTCAGCCACTGGGTTCTCCTGACATGCCCAAGTCCCTTGCTCCCTCCTCATGGTTGTACGCTTGTTCCCCGTCTTGACAGAACGTTGTCCCCTGCCAGCTGCCTGTTGAGGTGACAGATGGCTTACGTGATGAAACAGCCCACTTTGCTGATAGTGACAGGTCACGAGCTGGGCACACTCACACACATCTTCCAATAATCCCAGTAATCCCAGCGCTCACGGAGGCACGGGTGGAGGGTCACTGCTCACTTGAGGCTAGCTAGGACTGTATGTGAGGACTCTGGCTCAACCAAGCAAAACCAACCAAATCTAAAACCAAATAAAGAGTAATTCTATTGAAATCCCAAGACGATTGCTACAACTTGAGGTCAGTCTTGGCAACATAATGAGTTCCAGGTCAGCGGGAGCTCCGTGTGACAAGACCCTATCTCCAAAACATAATGAAAAGTTAGAGGGGCTGGAGAGGTGGCTGAGCTGTTAAAGGCGTTTGCTTGCAAGTCCTGCTGGCCCAGGTTCAGTTCTCCAGTATCCACGAAAAGCCAGATGCAGAAAGTGGCATAGGCATCTGAGGTTTGTTTGCGAGAGACTGTGTTGTACACATACACACACAAATAATAATTAAACGTATTTAAAAAATTTTTTGTTCATTTTTTTATTTATTTGAGAGTGACAGAGAAAGAGGCAGAGAGAGAGAGAGAGAATGGGCACGCCAGGGCCTTCAGCCACTACAAATGAACTCCAGACGTGTGCGCCCCCTTGTGCATCTGGTTAACGTGGGTCCTGGGGAATCGAGCCTCGAACCGGGGTCCTTAGGCTTCACAGGCAAGCGCTTAACCACTAAGCCATCTCTCCAGCCCTTAAATGTATTTTTAAAAAGTAAGAATGGAAGACTAGACATAACACTTCTGTTCTTCCCTTGGTCAGACGCTATATGGAGGATGCGTTATGTCGTCTGACAACCATCTTAGGGATGGTGGCTGTTACTAACTTCACTTTACAGATGAAGAACCAAGATCTCCCTCAAGGTTGTAGGATCTGGAGTAAGGCAGCCTGACTTGAGCTTAGGCTCCCGAGTCTGCGTCTTTCTTTATTTTTTAAAAATGTTTATTTATTTGTTTGTTTATTTATGAGTGAGAGAGAGAGGCATGGAGAGAGAAAGGACGCGCCAGGGCCACCAGGCTCTCCAGCCACTACAAACGAACTCCAGACTCTTGTGCCCCCTTGTACATCTGTCTTACATGGGTCCTGGGGAATCGAACCTGGTTCCTTTGGCTTTGCAGGCAAGTGCCTTAACCGCTAAGCCATCTTTCCAGCCCCAGCTTCTTTATCGAGTATGCCTATTGGATTAAAGCAGTTTTAGAAGACCTTCACTTTGCCTGCAGGAGGAGTTAACTAGCAGGCTCTGCTCTACTAGCTGAGTTAGGTCCGTTTGCTATGCAGACAGCTCTGAAGCCCAGTGAAACATGTCTCCTTTCATTATTGGAAAATCTGCATGTAGGCTTTTAAAAAAATATTTATTTATTTATTTATATGAGATGGAGGGAGTGAATGGGCACGCCAGGGCCTGTAGCCACTGCAAACGAACTCCAGACGCGTGTGCCACCTTGTGCATCTGGCTTACGTGGTCACTGGGGAGTCGAACCTGGGTCCTTTGGCTTTGCAGGAAAACGCCTTAACCGCTAAGCCATCTCTCCAGCCCTGCTTGCAGGATTTTAATGCTGTTTTCTTGTATTCGCAGGGATGCTTCCTTTGGAAATTGCACTTACAATCTCACCATCCTCGACTGTTTACAAGGAATCAGAAAGGTAACGATGTAGCTCCTCTAGCCGGAGTTGGGCCCGTGGTTGGGAAAAGAAAAGTGTCAACGTTGTTGCTAGTGGAAGAGCCGCCCGCTGTCCGCCTCCTGAGTGAGGATCGATTCACAACGCACAGCCAGCTCTCGGTTTCTGTGGGTTCTTTATCCACAAGTTCAATGAACCTCAGATTGAAAATATTTGAGGGGGGTGGTGAGGAACCTGCTTCCATATTGGGCATATACAGAATTTCCCCTTATCATTTTTCTCAAACAATACAAGCAGTCCTTGATATAGCGTTTACATTGTACCAGGGATTAGAAGTGAAGTGTATAGGAAGGCATGGGTAGGTCCTATACACTGTGCCTTTTAATACATAGGGCTTGATATCTGGATGCACTTGGGCCCAAACCCTATGGATACCTCTTGATGACTATGTCCTTCGTAGGACAAAGTAGGGTGGGGAATAGTCAGTCCCCCTTTCTTAGCTAAGCTATTTGTGTCTGGAGAAAAGTTGTCATTTCCTGCTGTGTTTGGTCACTATTTCTCTTCAGGCAAGCGCCTTAATCGCTAAGCCATCTCTCCAGCCCACTCCAATCTCTCTCTGTTTTTGTGGTTTGTTGAGGTAGGGTCTCACTCCAGGCTGACCTGGAATTCACTATGTAGTCTCAGGGTGGCCTTGAACTCATGGCAATTATCCTACCTCTGCCTCCCGAGTGCTGGAATTAAAGGCGTGCGCCACTAAGCCTGGCTTTTCAGTCCACCATTTCTTTTCATTATCAAGCTAGATCTTAGTGTGGGAGGGACAGGAAGTTATCTAAGCCACTGTTCTCAAGGAGGTTGGTTCTGGTCCAACCTAAAATTAATCATAAACTCTGGGGGAGGGACTCTGTGGTCTAGGTTTGAATCAAACCTTGAGGTGATTTGATATACTGTACACTTAATTAAGCATAGTTATTTAGCACACACACACACACACACACACACATATATGTCTATAAAATTTATGATGGAGAAGTTAAACTGAACAGGTTTTGGAATGTTTAATTTACAATCAGAAGTCACATAAGCTTTGCTGTGAGTTCTAATGAGGGCTCAAAGTATATGATTCTATATTGAACATAGAGCTATGATCTGTTTTCAGTTAGAAATGTATGCATTACCTAGCCCATTGGGCCATAAATGTAGTATCCGTGGTGATTCTAGCACAAGCTTCTGATGTAATATCAAATTGACTGCTATGTTTTGAGTTGAGAAAGTCAGCTCTCTGTTTTACGTATGTCTGCTTCTGACTTTGCTATTTCACTTTCAGAAATGATTTTAAAGCCTCAAAAACTTGAAAATAGTTTTCGTGTACTTTTCTTTAAAACGACAACTATGGACATAATTTAACCCATTCCTGTAAACCTTATGGGCAGAATTTACCTCCAATAATCGTAGCTAAGAGAGTATGTGGAGGGTTACCCAGTGTACATACCAATATTATTATAGCATTTAGGAAACTTACCAAAGTGGAGGGAGTATGTCTTATCACTGCCATTGTGGTTTTCCTCTCCTTCCATCTGGAAGCATCTGCTTCTTTCGTGATGCTTATGAAATTCAGAAGGAGTTTCCCCTGGAACAGCCCTGCCCATTATGACGGTAGCTGGCATCTCTGTACCGGCCCTTATGACAACCTTCCCCACCTTCAGGAAAGCTGTGACTTGCCCCATGAGTAAAGGCTTCTCTCGATGCGTTGCTCCTTATGTAGCGTTGTGCGTTGTACACATGGACTTTTAAAGGATCTGAGCCATTGTTCAACCTTTCTTTAAGCAAATGACACACTGGTCCATGTAGACTCTCTTACTTAAAAGTGCCTCATTTTGGGCTATTTTTTTTGTAACAATGAGTATGCATTCTGAGAATGCATGTAGAGCATGGGCATGTTTTTGCCTTTTTAATTTTTATTTATTTATTTAGTTTTTTTAAGGTAGGGTCTCGCTGTAGCCCATGCTGACCTGGAATTCACTGTGTAGTCTCAGGGTGGCCTCGAACTCACAGCAATCCTCCTACCTCTGCCTATCAAGTGCTGGGATTTAAGGCGTGCACCACCACCCCTGGCTATTTTTTGCCTTTTAAAGGAAAATTTTATTCTGACTTTGATGGATGGCTGTTGTCATGGTATTTTGATCCTATGAACACATGGAAACAAACACAACATAAAGATTTAAAAAAAGTAGATTGTTCAGGATATATTTTTCTCACTGTTTTCTCTAGTAGAGTAAGTGTATATATATGAACTAGGTTGCTTTTTATAAAAAATAATTTTTATTTATTTATTTGTAAGAGAGAAGCAGAGAGGATAGGGACACACAGAGAGAATATGGGAGCGCCAGGGCCTCCAGCCACTGCAAATGAACTCCAGACGCATGTGCCACCTTGTGCATCTGGCTTATGTGGGTAATGGGGAATTGAACCTGGGTCCTTAGTTTTACAGGCAAGTGCCTTAACCACTAAGCCATCTTTCTAGCCCCTAGGTTGCTTTTTTTATTTTTTAAACAATATATTTATTTATTTATTTGCAAGGAGACAGGAGAAAGAGAGAGAGAGAGGAGAGAGAGAGAGAGTGAGAATGGGCATGCCAGGGCCTCTTGCCACTGCAAACATACTCCAGATGCATGAGCCACCTTGTGCATCTGGCTTCTGTGGGTACTGGGGAATGGAACCCAGGCCGTCAGGCCTTCCAAGCAAGTGCCTTAACTGCTGAGCCATCTTTCCAGCCCCCCTAAGTTGTTTTTAATAGGAGAAATAATTTAAATGATGTGTTTGATTTCTTTTGTAGCAGTTGTCTAACTAAGCTGACCGCTATTACCAGAGCTTAGCACTGATAGGAATTGTCTAGGAGAGCTTGTTGGAAGGGCTGATCCTGGGGCGGGAGCTGCAGCTCAGTGTAGAGCTCTTACGACGTCCGCAGAGCCCCGAGGTCAGGCCTCAGCCCGCGTGACCCTGGGTGTGGTGGTGCATGCCGCAGCCTCAGCAGTGGGGTGGTAGACGCAGGAGGAGAAGTTCATGGTCATCCTTGGTTGACTAGTGAATTTAAGGCCACCCTGGGCTACATGAGACATCTAAAAATCAAGAAAAGAAAAGAAAGGGAAAGGAAGGGAAGGAAGGGAAAGGAAAGGAAAGGAAAGGAAAGGAAAGGAAAGGAAAGGAAAGGAAAGAGGGAAGAAAGGAAAGCAAAGTGCTGATCCTGGGCCCCAGCCCCAAAGAATCGCATTTAATAGTTCTGGCGTGGAGCCCAGGAATCTGTTTTATAAGGTACTTTTGTGTTTCTAAGACAGAAGGTCCGTTTTCTCCATTATGAAGAGAACACTGTGTTGTTTTCATACATTGATGCCCCGGTGCTTGCTCGCTCACTGGTTTCTTTCTCTGTTTTTAATGATTTGATCAGGTAACTTTTTTTAAAAATGTATTTTACTTATTTATTTATTTGAGAGAGAGAGAGAGAGAGAGAATGGACACATCAGGGCCTCTAGCCACTGCAGAGGAACTCCAGATGAATGCGCCTCCTTGTTCATCTGACTTATGTGTGTACTGGGGAATCGAACCGGGGTCCTTTGGCTTTGCAAGTAAATAAATGCCTTAACTGCTAAGCCATCTTCTCCAGCCCTGATCAGGTAACTTTTAAATGTACCTGTGGTTTTACATTCTGTTGTAACCTGTATAAGCTTCATGATTTAGACAATAAGTGACTCTTTGTCCTGAAAATATTAGATCTGATAATTTTTAAGTCATTACTTACAAATAGGAATGTAAATTTTTTTCTGTGTTGTTAATATCAGATCTTTTGAAGTTGTAAGAACAGTTGAGTGCACACTCATTCTGTCCACAACTATTGCTTTGATATCCCCTTTTTGGTAAATATTTCATTATGATGAAAAGAAATCAAAACCTTTTGAGGGATAGAAAGATGGCTTAGCGGTTAAGGTGCTTGCCTGCAAAACCTAAACTCAGGTTCCATCCTCCAGATCCCACATAAACTAGATGCACAAGGTGGCACATGCATCTGGATTTCGTTTTCAGTGGCTAGAAGCTGTGGCGTGCCCATTCTCTCTCTCTCTCTCTAGTAAGTTAAAAAATTATTTAAAAAACCTTTTGGAAATCTTTGATTTTTCTCCTGACAACTTAAATACGATGGATGTGTCATGTCAAAAATCTAATTAACAGTAGGTTTTGACTTTGAATTTACTGCTTAGTTCTATTGTATTTACATTATTAATTTTGCATATTAAAAATAAGTATAAATTGGAAAAGAGGTTTCTTTTGTGGGGTATATTTTTATATCTAGTTCCACTTCTAAGATAATTTGAAAACAACGTTTCCGGTGCTATAAAGTTATTTGTAGAATTCCATGAAAAAGATCACAAGTTTTATGCTCTTCCGTTGAGGTCTGGGAGAAGCATTTTGTTTGTAGGAATTCTAGAAGTGATGAATAGAGTGCATGAATGTTGTGTGAAAACACTAATTCCAGTTCTGCTTTTAGGGATTACAGCATGGATTTTTTGACTTTGAGACATTTGATGTGGATGAATATGAACATTATGAGGTTTGTACATTTAAAGTTTTGCAGATTTTTATTTAATATTAAACATTAAAGAATCTAACACTTGTATTATCTGCTAAATGAAAAGCATTTATGAGAATTTCAAAAAAAATGATGCTTCGGTTATTACCTTTGAACTAGGAGTTGCCATAATCATCAATCTGTCTATCATCTGTCTATCACCTATCTAGCTATGTATTATCTGTCTATATCTACTTTATCTATGTAGTCTCACAGCAGTCCTCCTACCTCTGTCTCCCTAGTGCTAGGATTAATGTGTGCACCACTATGCCTGGAAATATCTGCTTATCTATCTGTCTATCATCTATCATCTCTCTCTCTCTCTCTCTATCTATCTATCCATCCATTCATCTATGCATCCGTCTATTTATCTGTCTAATCATTCATCTATCATCTACCTACCTCTTTCTTTTTTCTTTTTCTTTCATCAAAATTCTATAGACAATCTCTTTGTGCCTTTAAATAATTTTGAAGTATAGTTTGGTAGTGAAATTCTAGGTGTTATTTTATGCTAGGTCTTATTCAAAACAAAAGTGGATCTGTGTCTTATGGTACTCAAATGGTTGTACGTACTTCATTCTAAGAGGTGGCTAACGTTTTTCTCACGGCACCATTATGAAGTCTTGCCTGCCCGGGGGCTGTAGATGGAGTGTTTAGGCAGTTGTCTCCATGCAGGGATATGCTATGAGGAGACACTGAAGAAACCTTTCAAGTGCGATAAGGACAGGCCAAGAACCAGCTAACATTTTCTGAGGGATGAGGAGGTCCGCATTCCCTGAACGTGAGCTCATCTGTTGGGTCTCTCCACAGGAGTAATTGGATTCATCACCATCCTTAGTGGTGTGAGGCAACCCCCCACTTTGGGTTCTAGTTTAGAATGTGTTTACCCGATTCTCCTGTGTACACATCAAAAGCACCATGCATTCGAAGACAAACTGGTTAGCTGTCAGCCAAGCTTGGTTCCTGCTTTGTTCATTCGTGTTCATGGTGCTTCATCTAGACTAGAAAAACCCCTTTATATTCCTTGCTTGTCCAGTGAGCATTGAATTCTCATTGCTGGTGCCCAAGGATGTGCTCTGTCTTCCACTTCCTTCATCCTGGTTAGGTCTCCAGCCCACCTTCTCCCTGGACTGCTGTGATGACTCTGCCCGAGCCCTGGCCTCCCTCCACACTGCCTTCCGTAACCTGGCCGGGTGATCTTACAGCCGTGCTCTCTTCCGCTCCTGGTCTTGGCCTCAAGTGGAAATGTGGCGAGGCTCTTGTGTGGTTTTCTTAGCTGAGCCGAGCTCCAGCCTGCCTCTGTGGCCTCATCTCCTGTTTCTTCCACACCACTCGGGTTCCAGCCCCTCTCAGCTTCTTGTTTACCATTCCTTAAATGCCCGAGCGTCCCTCTGTCCAGCTGCCCATCTCCCTCAAGTCTCTCCACCACTCAGCATGTTGCTAGCTCTACAGAGACCAGATCTCTGCCCTGGAGTGCTCCATACCCTAAACTTCAAGTTTTCTTTTTGATTTTTTAAAATTTATTTGCAAGGAGAGAGACAAATGAATTAGAACTGGAACATGCCAGGGCCTCGAACCACTCCATACAGCACTTTGTGCACCTGGCTTTACGTGGGTACTGGGGATTTGAACCTGGGTTGTTCGTCTTTGCATACAAACCCCTTAACCACTGTGCCATCTTTCCAGCCTGTTTTTTTTTTAATTTCAAGTTTTATGACTCACACGTCCTATTTTTTAATATCATGGCTATTTACATCGTGTTATTTGCCCCATTAGACTGTAAGTTCTCTGTGGATAGGACATGATCCTTGTAGAAAAACACATACTGTGTTCTTGGATAGAAAACCTTAACATCAGAGCCGGGCATGGTGGTGCACACCTTTAATCCCAGCACTCAGGAGGCAGAGGACTGCTGTGAGTTCGAGGCCAGCCTGAGAATACAGAGTGAATTCCACGTCAGCCTGTGCTAGAGCGAGACCCTACCTCAAAAAATAAAAGAAAGAAAAAAGAAAAAGAAAGCCATAACATCTTAAAATTGCTATTTCTTCCAAAATTTGTTAAGTTTAATACAATTTATTGAAAATTTCCAAAACTATTTAAACAAATTTTCTTTTGTCTTTTTGTTTTTTGAGGTAGGGTCTCGCCCTAGCCCAGGCTGACCTGAAATTCACTCTGTAGTCTCAGGGTGGCCTCGAGCTCGTGGTGATCCTCCTACCTCTGCCTCCCAAGTGCTGGGATGAAAGGTGTGCGCCACCTCGCCCGGTTCTTTTTTAAATTCTTAAGAGCTGTGTGTGTGCGCTGAGGTGGGGGTGCATTTTAAGCAGTGGCAGAAGAATCCCTTCGTAGAAACAAAAAGAACCCTCAGAAAACTAGGAACACAGGGCAGCGTGTTTACAAGGGACCAGATTGGGTAACACATGCATATCATGGAATGTTATATAGTCATGAATTGAGGGCTGGAGAGATGGCTTAGTGGTTAAACACTTGCCTGTGAATCCTAAGGACTTCGGTTTGAGGCTCGATTCCCCAGGACCCACATAAGCCAGATGCACAAGGGGGTGCATGTGTCTGGAGTTCGTTTGCAGTGGCTGGAGGCCCTGGTGTGCCCATTCTGTCTCTCTCTATCTGCCTCTTTCTCTCTATGTCTGTGTTAAATAAATAAATAAATAAATAAATAAATAAAAATATTTTACAAAAAAGAATGAATTGAGCTATACTGCTTACTCTGGAGTGATTCCTATGATGCTTTATAATAAATCATCTAAAAGGTATTTTATAGCTGTGAAGAAAAGACCCAGAAGAGTGCTTGTAATCACCCCATAAAAAGTACACCATCCTAACAAGATTCCCCCACGCCATCAAGTACATATATGTCACTAGTACCTGAGCCGAGGTGATGTGCTTAGAAAGTTTACTTACTGGAGCTTAAATTTTATAGACCTCCAACTTGCATGGTTATCTTTTGAGATCCTATACCTAATTTGTGTCAATAATTTTGTACTTTTAAAGTTAACCTCCAAATAAGATAAGATGTGCCATCCCTGACCCCCCCCAGAAAAAAACCAACCCACCTTCAAATCCCGATGTCTGCCCTATGTATAGGAACATGAAGGAAAATAAGTGGAAAATGCTAAAACCATTTTAGTTAAAAGAGAGATACAGGGATGGGGACAGAGAAGAAAAGGGAGGCCTGAACACCATCATCTAGAGGAGAAAATTACTTGGTCCTGCCTCCTTCTTTCCCCCCTCCCTCCCTCCTTCTCTCCCTTCAGTGGTGATGTTGAGGGGTACTTGGAACAGCCACTGAAACCCCAGGAACAGTCAGCAGAATTTCATCATTGCAAAGAAACACAAGTCTGATAAAAAGGTGGTCCTCCCACTTTTACCTGAGTTAAAACAAGCCAGGTAATGGCAGTGGGTTTGGGTGGTGTTGCAGTCAGGTCCGCATTGCTGGCAGAAAACACCCGACCAAGAGCAGCTTGTGGGAAGAAAGGTTTGTTTTGGCTTACAGACTCAAGGGGAAGCTCCATGATGGCAGGAGAAACGATGGCATGAGCAGAGGGTGGACATCACCCCCTGGCCAATGGACAACAGCAACAAGAGAGTATGCCAGACACTGGCAAGAGGAAGCTGGTTATAACATCCATAAGCCCACCCCCAACAATACACGCTCTCCAGGAGGCTTTAAATTCCCAAATTGCCATCATCTGGGGACCTAGCATTTAGAACACTCAAGTTTATGGGGGACCCCTGAATCAAACCGCCATGGGTGGACATGTGCAAAGGCTCCCGTCAAACATCTTTTGCAAATGAACATTGGTTCTGTCACATATCTTATCGAATAAAAATTCGCAGACTGTGGTTGGCACATGGTAGGCATTTCATACATGTTTGCTTGGTGAAAAAAGGACCATGTTTGTCAGTGGTCTGGGGCCTAAGCTTGCTCGCCCTTCCTTCCTTCCTTCCTTCCTTCCTTCCTTCCTTCCTTCCTTCCTTCCTTCCTTCCTTCTTTCCTTCCTTCCTTTCTCTCTCTCTCTCTCTCTCTCATTTATTGACTTTCTTATAAAAGGGCTGTACTCTTAGACCCTCCTCCCCCTCCCTAATTCCACAGAGGGTCTTCTTAGGTGGGGTCATTGGTATTCATTATGGGGACCAAGAGGCCTCAGTGAGTCTGGGATAAGGGGGTGCATGGTGCCTCAGGCCAGTCCCACCCCCTGAGGCTCTTACAGTCTTTCTGCTCCCTCTTCCAGAGTGTTCCCTGAGCTTTGGTGGGCAAGATAGGGATCTGGTTTAGTGTTGTTTTCTCTGTAGTCTTGGGATCTCTGTTTTGATGAGGTCTGAGTAACCACCGTGTCTGTCGCCATCTCCCTGGAACTGGTTGTCAGGATAGCTGTGAGAGCAATATTCGTGTCACTGCTTCCTCTGTAGTGACTCCTGGGCTCAGGCAGATGAGGGGAGGTGACCCATCTCATGGTAGACAGTCAGCTGTCTCTTCTTGAAGTACTGATGTATCTTGGTTTTTCCCAGTACTCTCCTCCGTCTGCCCTACACAAGCATGTTGTGAACTTGTGAGATAGCAGAACTTGTGTATTTCATTTCCTCCAACAAAGTCCGTTTTCAAGTGAAGTGGTTATAGCTTTTAAAGTAAGATTTTATTGTTGGCAGTAAATGGTGAGACTATCATGTTTAGGATGAGTCTTTTCAAAGACACTTTTTTACTACCCTTCACTTAATTTAGTTGCGTCCTGAGAAAGCCAGGTTCGTAGAAGGCCGAGGAAGGAGATTTCCGTGAGCTCAGGGCCAGTCTGGACTACATAGTGAGTTCTAGGCTAGCCTGGATTACGGTGTAAGACTCTGTTACAAAACTAAACAAGGCAAACAAACAAACAGAGAAAAGGGGCTGGAGAAGATGGCTTAGTGGTTAAGCGCTTGCCTGTGAAGCCTGAGGACCCCCGTTTGAGGCTCAACTCCCTAGGACCCACGTTAGCCAGATGCACAAGGGGGCGCATGCATCTGGAGTTCGTTTGCAGTGGCTGGAGGCCCTGGCGCCCCCATTCTCTCTCTCTCTCTCTGCCTCTTTTTCTGTCTGTTGCACTCAAATTAAAAAAACCAGAAAAGCTTGAGAAAAAGATTTTATGATCAGAATGTTTCTTATAAAAGTGTGGGTAGTGGGGTCAGCAGAGCAGAGGAGCTACTCGTATAAAGTCCACTGGTAACTGCTGCCCATTCTGCAAAGGTCACGGCCACCTTCCTCCTGTCATTTATTTATTTATTTTTGTTTTTTCAAGGTAGCATCCACTCTAGCCCAGGCTAACCTGGAATTCACTATGTAGTCTCAGGGTGGCCTTGAACTCTCAGTAATCCTCCTACTTTTGCCTCCCCAGTGCTGGGATTAAAGATGTGCACCACCATGCCCAGCTCCTCCTGGCATTAAAATATATATATATGTATATATATATACATATATATATACATATATATATATATTTTAAATTTATTTAATTTGTTTTTTATTTTTTTTGAGGCAGAGTCTCACTCTAGCCCAGACCGACCTGGAATTCACTATGTAGTCTCAGGCTGACCTCGAACTCACAACAATCCTCCTACCTCTGCCTCCCAAATGCTGGGATTAAAGGTGTGCACCACCACATTCGGCTCTCCTGTCATTTTAAAGCAGTGCTGTCCACTACAAATATTATAATTAGGGCTGGAGAGATGGCTAAGTGGTTAAAGGTACTTACTTGCAAAGCCTGATGACCCAGGTTCAATTCCCCAGTACCAACAGATGCACTAAGTGGCATATGCATCTGGAGTTTGTTTGTAGTGACAGGAGGCCCTAGTGAGACCCTAATCTTTCTGCCTCCCCTTCTCTTACTCTCTCTGTATATAAATAAATAGAATAAAAAAGAAACATTATAATTACTCATATGCACATTTTAACATTCTAGTAGCCACATTAGGAAAAGTAAAAATAAAAAGGGATAGACTTTCATTTTAGTATATTTTACTTTTTAATATATCCAGGTTATCATTTCAATAAGTATTTAATATGGAAATGATGAAGGAAATATTTGGCATTTTAAAACTTAAACCTTTGAAGCGCAGTGTTTTGTTTACATTGTGACCTGCCTTAATGTGGTCTGTTGACATTTCAAGTCCATGGTGACCACAGGCCGTGAGGGCACAGAGCCCAGCTCGGGAATGACAGGCTCGGCCGCCTATTGTCAAGGTCCTCCAGTGAGACACGAAGCCTAGCAGAAGAACAGGTTATGTTTCCTGGCTTTATTTGATCTTATTATTCACTTGAACGTTCAAGACTCTGTCCTGTTTAGAAGCCTTGGCGAAAGATACCTCGGGCTCTTCATTACTTTCCCGTGACTTACAAATGGCTCACTCTATTTAGAACTGATAAATAGCGGGGGGATTGGTTTCCACCTAGTAGACTTGTCTTCCGAAATGTGGCTTTTGCCACCTGTCATGGAGCTGCCCATTTCCTCACCGTTCACACGGGCATGGTTCTGGCAGCAGCTCTGCTCGGAGGAACCAGGAAAAAAAGAAAAAAAAAAAAAAAAAAGCCACAAGACGGCGATCTTCAAAGTCCTGTAGGAATCATTGCCTGACCATTTGTGCTTCCCAGCCGGGCTCTTCAGGTTTTCTCAAAGAACTTGAGAAGCAAGGGAACTCCTTTGAATCTAGCCATCAATTTATTTAGAAAAAAAAAGAAAAGAAGACAGAGACTTCGTGTCCTAGGGAAACAGCGAAGGTGCACGCGCTTGAGTGTGCCCTGTGTCCGTAGGTCCGTGGGGAGCGGTGTGGCTCCCCAGCTGTGAAGTGGGCATTTGTGGAGGACTTTGGGGGAGCGCCTGTTCGCAGAGTCAGCACTCAGTGTTTGCTGGATCGTCTGAGGAGTAGCCCTCTGTGGTGGCTGGAATCAGATGTCCCCCCCCCACATGAATTCGTATGTTCTGAATGCCCCATCCCCAGCTGGTGGCAGTTTGGAAGGTGGAGTCACTGGGGAGGGGCTTAGGGACATCTTCCCCCTGCCAGAGTTGGGCTGACTCTCTTGTTCCCGTTTTCCATCTGCTGCGGCGAGAACTGATGTCCACCCTCTGCTCATGCCAAGCTTTCCCCCGTCACTGTAAAGCTTCCCCTCTAGTCTGTAAGCCAAAATAAACCCTTTCCTCTTATCAGCTGCTTTTTTTTAAATTAATTTTTTTTTATTAATTTTGTACTCAGTGAATACAGTCAAGTTGGTATCATTGTTAGGCTCGACCATGTCCTACCCCCTCCCCCTGACCCCTCCTTGTTGAGGTATATGGGTCGTGCATTGTGGAGTTAGCCCACAGTTATGGGTAAGCTAAATGTCTCTGCATATCATGACCCAACATGTGGCTCTGACATTCTTTCCGCCCCCTCTTCCGCAAAATTTCCCTGAGCCACGTTGGGTTCATTTTGGGTCTGCGTCAGGGATGAGGTGTTGGGGGCCTCTGAGTCTCTGGATATCTGATTTGGTAGAAGTTGATTGCTTTCTGTGTTGGTCTCCTTCACCCTTGTGCTGGTACCCAGTTCACCAAGAAAACAGCACCCTTGCTTGTTTCGCCAATCATTCTTAGTTTCCGCTGGGGCCCTTTTGAGGTGTTATCAGCTGCTTTTGGTTGGGTGTTTTGTCCCAGCAACAAGAAAGTAACTACAACACTGTCCTTACCAAACAGTACCTTGCCTAAACACCACTGATCATTAATGAGGTCATTATTTATTTATTTATTTATATTTATTTATTTTTGGTTTTTCGAGGTAGGGTCTCACTCTAGCCCAGGCTGACCTGGAATTCACTCTGTATTCTCAGGGTGGCCTCGAACTCACGGTGATCCTCCTACCTCTACCTCCCGAGTGCTGGGATTAAAGGCATGCGCCAGCACACCCGGCTTATTTTTGAAAAAATATTATTTATGAGAGAGAGTGAGAGAGAGAGAGAATGGGTATACCAGGACCTCTCGCCAGTGCAAATGAACTCTAGATGCATGTGCCGCCTTGTGCATCTGGCTTACTTAGGTCCTGGGGAATCGAACCTCTGGGTTCTTAGGCTTTGCAGGCAAGTGCCTTAACCACTAAGCCATCTGTCCCGCCCAGCCTGAGGTCATTCTTAATAGCTGCTCCCCAGGGAGGTTTTGAAGTTCAGTCTTCAATTCATTGTCTCTTTCTGCTCACTGGAAGCCTTGCTGTTCTGGGCGAGGCCCCTCTGTGGTCCACACGCAGGGGCTCTGACGGGAATCACAGAGGGAGAGCTCGCCCAGTCGCAGTGCTCCGTTCTTAGGGCTTTTGGTTCATGCGGTTTCCAGGAGGCGCCTCAAGTATCCTTTGGGTGATAAATTGGAACTTAATGTTCAAAAGGCATTTCAGAACTAACTTAGGGGCTGGAGAGATAGATGGCTTAGCTCTTAAGGTGCTTGCTGACAAAGCCAAAGGACCCGGGTTCCATTCCCCAGGACCCACGTAAAGCCAAATGCACAAGCGGTGCACGTGTCTGGAGTTCGTTTGCAGTGACTGGAGGCCCTGGCGTGCTCATTCTCTCTCTGTCTCTCAAATAAATACATATTTAAAAATATATTTTAAAAAACTTACTTTTATTTCTTGTTTTTTTTTTTTTTTTTTTTTTTTTTCCAAGGTAGGGTCTCGCTCTAGCACAGGCTGACCTGGAATTCAGTCTGTAGTCTCAGGGAGGCTTCAAGCTCATGGTGATCCTCCTACCTCTGCCTCCCGAGTGCTGGGATTAAAGGTGTGCGCCGCCACGCCCGGCTTCTTTTATTTCTTTGAGCTATTTTATACCTGCTGTGATCCTCCCCTCACAGTAAGTCATTCTTTTTTTTTTTTTTAAACACTGCTCTTTGTAAAGTAGCGTTGTCATATGAGGCTCTTTTTCAGACTGTCCAGCTGTTGGGGACTTGACCCTGGCCTCTTATCCACTGACAAAGCCAGGCCACATCGTCAGCCTTGGCAAGTGAGAGCTGCACCTGGCTACTGCCTGGCCGGTGACAGAGTCACGGCACAGGGTCCCCCTTTGTCACTCATCATGCTGCCCAGAAAAAATGGTAGCATGTGCTGCACACCTGTGGTCGTAGCTCACAGCTGTTGGCAACTGGCCTGGGGACTGTAGATGCCCTAGTCCCTGCCCAGGTCACTGCGTCATGGTCACGGATCGGGAAACTCTGTGCCTCACACGTGGTGGTGGACCACCACACAGTTGTTACACAAGTCTCGAGAAGCCCCCTCCTCCTCCTTACGGCCTCACTGCACGACTCTGCCCTTTGGTGTGAGACGTTTATTATGTGCCGCTCATTAGCATATTACATGCGCTAGGCCCCCTCCCCCAAACCAGGAAGCTGTCTTCAATTTCATTTCTTTAGTTTCATTTGGAGGGTTGGAATCTTTGCTTTCGCCACCTCCTATGCAGCACCTGTATAGCCTGGGCTTTATTCTGGAGAAGTGGCCCGTTTGGTTCTTTTTTTTTTTTTTTTTTGGTTTTTCGAGGTAGGGTCTCACTCTAGCCCAGGCTGACCTGGAATTCACTATGGAGTCTCAGGGTGGCCTTGAACTCACGGCGATCCTCCTACCTCTGCCTCCCGAGTGCTGGGATTAAAGGCGTGCGCCACCACGCCCGGCTCCGTTTGGTTCTTTATTTAAGTCCCCATCTCCATGCGACTCCCGACTAGTTGTTAACACAGAATTTCTCACTGATGCAGGACTGGCTGAAAAGTCACTGTTTTCACGCCCTGGCCAACTCATGGGTCATTTTCTCCAGAAGGATGCTTTTTTTTTTTCCCCTGGGGGGGGGGGGGGCTCCAGGAAGAGCTGTGCTTTCTAGAAAGTGGTTTCACACCATCCTAGTTACGTTACTGTGCAGTTATCTGGAACTATGGGCAATGGTTGGTGCACCGTGGATGCCCGGAGATGGTTCTTTCTCCACTCTTGGGCCTCTTTCATCATGTCTTCACCTTACTGTCAGACTGTGTACTTAAAAATTAAGTCTGGGCTGGAGAGATGGCTTAGTGGTTAAGCGCCTGCCTGTGAAGCCTAATGACCCCGGTTCGAAGCTCGATTCCCCAGGACCCGCGTTAGCCAGATGCACAAGGGGGCGCACGCGTCTGGAGTTCGTTTGCAGTGGGCTGGAGGCCCTGATGCGCCCATTCTCTCTCTGTCTCTCTCTCTCTGCCTCTTTGCTGCTGTGAAATAAAAATAAATAAATAAATAAATAAAAAATAAACAAAAAATTAAGTCTGATGATATCATTCCCTTATTTTAAACCTGCCATGGGCCTCACTGACTAGACGTGGGGAGTGAATGCAAACCCCTTACTGTGGACAGGAGTTCTTCTTTTCCCTTTCTCTCCATTTCCTCCTTCCCCATTCTCTCCTCATCCTCAAATCCACACAACTTCACAGAGGGCGGCCCTGCTCTGACTTTGGTCCCCGTGGGCCCTGTTTCTGCCCACCGTGTTTACATGGCCGGCTCCTAAGCCATCGTCTCCCGTGCTTGTGGGCAGGAACTGTGTCTTAGTCACCTTTCTGTGAACAAGTGAGCAGGTAACAAGTTGTGCTCCCAGCGGGTAGTCATTAAATACTCATGCCTGGAATGAAAGCACTAAGAGATAGATGAGTGAAGGAATGCTGGAAGGAGGAGAGTAGCACATTTCAGGCTCTTTTATACGGTCCGTTCTCAGTGGAAAGTGCTTCACTTGTTAGGAACCCATTCTGGCCCTGTCACCGCACTCTAGGGGACACATTCACAGCGGTTAGAAACTTCTTGAAGCGACGCTTCTTCCTTCATCATCAGCTCATCTTTAGTGCAAGAATTAAATGCCTTGTAATTATCAATGAAGGATGAAGTAGTTATTTGCAACATGGAGTGGTAGTCAGTATGAGAGCAATCTGAGACCAGGCCCTGCATATGAATGTCAACTTAGTTTACTATATGACCGGGGAGACTGTGTGACTTGACTTTGCCCTTTACCATGTGCCCTGAGACCCGGTCTCAGGTTAGCAGCGGGAACTGGTATATGATGTGCAATGCTTTGCTTTGGAGAATTTGTAGGGCAAGCTAGAATGTCACTGGGAGTGGGGCTGCTTGGCGTGGGGCCTTTGGTTCATGGACTGTCTCCTGGAAACAGTGGAGATTCCACCCACGGTGACTGCGAACGCCTGCCACGGGCCAGGGCTCAGGCGGGCCTCCGAGTGCAGGCGTGTGGGCCTGTCCTCACCGTCTGCAGCAGTTATTGAGGTGTGCCTCCCTCGGTGATGTGAGCATTAGAAGGATGATTAGAGACATTCCTCTGGTGCCTCCCTATCCTGTAGTGTTGATTTCACCATTCGGGAACCCAGATTCCTTCCTGCTGCAGGGGAGGAACTCAGTGTGCCCACATCTGCTAAGGAAACCTCCCCCATTGCTAGTTAAAGATCACGTTGGTTAAGTCCATAAAAACTTCAACAGGCTGGGCATGGTGGTGCACGGCTTTGATCCCAGCGCTTGGGAGGCAGGGGTAGGAGGATCACCATGAGTTTGAGGCCAGCCGGAGGACCATGTGGTGAATTCCAGATCAGCCTGGGCTAGAGTGAGACCCTACCTCGAAAAAACAAAAAACAACAACAAAAAACTTTAGCTGGTCTGCCGTGACCTAAGCACTTGTCCATGTTTGTTTTCTTTTTAATTATTGTTTGATCTCTGTTCTTTCACCCTTCCTTTCTTCCTTCCTTCCTTCCTTCCTTCCTTCCTTCCTTCCTTCCTTCCTTCCTCCCTCCCTCCCTCCCTCCCTCCTTTCTTTCTTTTCCTATCTTACTTTCTTTCAATTTGAGAGAGAGAGAAAGAGGCAAATAGAGAAAAAGAATGAGGATGGGCATGCCAGGGCCTCCAGCCACTGCAAATGAACTCCAGACACATGCGCCCCCTTGTGCATCTGGCTTACGTGGGTCCTGGGGAGTCAAACCTAGGCCCTTAGGCTTCGCAGTCAAGTGACTTAACCACTCAGCAATCCTTCCTCAACCTCCCAAGTACTGGGATAATAGACATCTATCATGCCCAGCATGTTCTTCCTTTAGCCTTCAGACTTGCGAGGGAGCAACTGTGTACTGTGGTCTGACCTCGGCCTTCTCAACTCCGCTAAAGCAGCTCCCGGAAGCCCAGGAGCTGAGTCTAGACGTGTGGCTGTGGCTTCTCTTCTCCTTGAGTCACTCTGTGGCCACTTTTGAATTCTGGACACACTTCCCTCTCTAACTTGTGAGATACCATCTCTTACACTTCTCCTCTTCCCACCTCTACCCATCTTTCCTCACTCAGTCTGCCTCATAAGTCTTCACTCACGGCCACCACGATACTCTAGAGTCTTGTGAATTCTGTTTACACATACTTTCTTTTTTAAAAAATATTTTTATTTTTATTTATTTGAGAGAGAGAGGGAGAGGGGGAGAGAATGGGCACACCAGGGCCTCCAGCCACTGCAAACAAACTCCAGGCGCATGGGCCACCTTGTGTATCTGGCTCACGTGGGTCCTGGGGAATCGAACCGGGGTCCTTTGGCTTTGCAGGCAAGCGCCTTAACCGCTAAGCCATCTCCCCAGCCCTGCACACACTTTCTATGATTGAGCAACCTGCTTTTGCTTCAGCCACGGTTTTTGCGTACTCTGATCCGGATTTTTTGCTTGCCGTTCTATCTGCAGAGGTGTTTACTGGTCCAGACCGTGGGGGGAGTTTCCGCAAAGCCCCCTCGTGCGGTCTTCCTCGCTCTCTTGGGCGGTGGCTGGCTGAGCTGAATCCGTCCTCCCCAGAGCCACTCCCACTCGGCTTCACCATACTGTTCCACTCAAACACAGATCGGAATTAATAATCTGGAATGTGATTATTATTTACAGCCGGAGGACATGGAAACTTAATTTAAACCAAACAATTCAAATGTTTACTTTGCTTTAAGCTAATAAAGTGTTCATCTTCATAGATGTTTGCATTAGTGTAATGTAGCTGTACTGTCAACATGGATTGTTTTAGAAGTGAGGGGAACACAAAAGCGCTTTAAAATGAATTTTCAAAAAGATACTGCAGCCCAGCTGTCTTCTTAAAAGATTTGGTATATTTATATTAAGGAGAGAGAGAGCGAGCGAGCACATGAACACACCAGGGCTTCTTGCCACTGCAAACAAACTCCAGACACATGTAACCACTTTTTGCACCTGGCTTTATGAGGGTACTGGGGGAATTGAACCCGGGATGTCAGGCTTAGCAAGCAAGCAAGTGCCTTTAACCACTGAGTCATCTCTCTAGCCCATGAATGCATGTCTTTCTTTCTTTTTTTTTTTCGAGGTAGGGTCTCACTCTAGCTCAGCTGACCTGGAATTCACTATGTAGTCTCGGGGTGTCCTCGAACTCATGGCGATCCTCCTACCTCTGCAAGTGTGGAAACTCACACTTTTAAGTCAGATTATATTTTAAGTACACCAGGATGGTTAGCTCTTTAAGGGAATTCACCTGCATTTATATTGGATTGAAGAATACTATAGGAAAGTGAATGACAGTATCCACTTGAGGATTCTGACTTTTGCTTGGGGGTTTCCTACTGTTTTTTTTTTTTTTTTCTTTTCTGATGGTATTTGGTAGATAGTAGCGTTTACATCAGAGGAGGCTAAATTGCCATTCCTGCCTCCTCCTTCCTTAAATGGTTCTTAACAAAATGTGGTAGGCTTGGAAAGTACCTGTCTGCTCTAGATTCGCTGAACTGTGTTTAACTAGAAGAACCAATTTATGTTATTTAAAATATTTTGTTATTGGGTCGGGCATGGTGATGCAGTCCTTTAATCCCAGCACTTGGGAGGCAGAGGTAGGAGGATCGTCATGAGTTCAAGGCCACCCTGAGACTCCATAGTGAATTCCAGGTCAGCCTGGGCTAGAGTGAGACCCTACCTCGAAAGAAAATATTCTGTTATTGATATGTGTTAGCATTTGTATAAATCACTGGGGAAGGAGGCATAGATAATGATTTCAGGAGATTACCAAAGTAAGCTTATGTTGTATTAGGTCAGTTAAAAGCTGTAGTTTTCTATTTTTTTTTCCAGATTTAAATTTAAAATCTAAATCTCTTTGTTTATTCCAACCTCTTTTCCCAGGCTGATAAATGGAGCTTAATGTTATTGAATGTTCATCCTTTTGGGTAGGAAAATTTACAGGCGTTTCTTTTGTTTCTGTGAGGGAGTGTATTTTACTGAAGCCACTTCTGCTCTTCCCTGTGACTGATTCTAAAAAGTCCCCATTTAACCAAACATATCTAGGTCAAAATAGACACATGTAACACCATAGATTCGTCCGACTTCTTGGTGGGCTGGATGCAGGAATGGTGAACACAGAAAGCTGCTTTCTTCTCCTGTCATGAAGAAGAGCAAGTCCTTGTCCTGGAATTTTCATTTTTCTTTTCCAAGGTAGGGTCTCACTGTGGCCCAGGCTGACCTGGAATTCACTGTGTAGTCTCAGAGTGGCCTCAAACTCATGGTGATTCTGGTACCTCTGCCTCCCGAGTGCTGGGATTAAAGGCATGAATTTTTATTTTTCTTTATTATTTTTTTTATTTTGAGAGCAACAGACAGCAAAAAAGAGGTAAAGGGGGGGAGGGAGGGTGGGAGAGAGAGAGAGAGAGAGAATGGGCACACCAGGGTCTCCAGCCACTGCAAATGCAAATGAACTCCAGACGTGTGCACCACCTTGTGTATCTGGCTAACGTGGGTCCTGGGGAATCGAGCCTTGAACCGGGGTTCTTAGGCTTCACAGGCAAGCGTGTAACCACTAAGCCACCTCTCCAGCCCTTGAATTTTTAAATATTGTAGTAAGCTTAATCGTTTTTCTAGAAGGCAATTGGATCATTAATTTTATACTGTTAAGAAATTGTTTGGGACTGGAGAGATGGCTTAGCAGTATAGGTGCTTGCCTGCAAAGCCAAAGGACCCAAGTTCGATTCCCTAGGACCCACGTAAGCCAGATGCACAGGTGGTACTTGCATCTGGAGTTTGTTTAGCAGTGGCTGGGATCCCTGGCGCGCCCGTTCTCTCTCTCTTTACCTCTCTCAAATGAATAAATAAAAATAAAATATTAAAAAAGAAATTGTTTAATCACCAGAAAAATTTGTACATTTAAGTCTCTATTTAACTTGTTGTGATTAGATAGTATAGACACGTAGGTGGTAGGTGGTGTGTCAGGGAACAGTGTAGATTCCTAGGCGGGTGTGTCAGTGGGCAGTGTAGATAGGTAAATAGACGTGTAGAAATATGTGTAACACTCACAGAGTCCATACACTTTTACATAGAGTGGTGTGGAGATGTTATGTTCCTAACATATGTTATTATGTTAATTAATGTAATTAATCTAATTATAATTAGATTATTGCAGTGGTCATATCTACAGGGAGTCACGTAAAGTTTTGTTTATGCCTTTTTATGACTACAAAGATGCATCTGCTTTTGAAACTAAACACTGGGGCTGGGAAGATGGCTTAGTGGTTAAAAGCACGTGCTTGAAAGCCTGCTGGGCCAGGTTCAGTTCCTCAGCGCTCATATAAAGTCAGATGCACAAAGTGACGCGTGTGTCTGAAGTTTGTTTGCAGTGGCAGAAGGGCCTGGTGTGGCCACATTCATTTTCTCTCTCTCTCCTCTAGCAAATAAGTGCATAATGTTTTAGAAAATATTTATGTATTTATTTATTGGCAAGCCACACGAGAGAGATAGATAGACAGATAGGCAGGCAGAAAGAACGGGCGCCCCAGGGCCTACAATGCTGCAAACCAACTCCAGATGCACATGCCTCTTTGTGCATCTGGCTTTATGCGGGTGCTGGGGAATCAAGCCCCTGTCGTTAGGCTTTGCAGACAAGTGCCTTAACCACTGAGCCATCTCTCCAGCCCCCAAATATATAATATTAAAAAAATAAAAAGTTTGTCCAGCCAGGGTTTGATTGTTTATAGAAATAGCTCTTATTCCGTGGATGACGTAGTTCTGCTGTATTCAGTAAATGTTTACTGAATACATGGGCTTCACTTGGCCCAGGTTGCTACCGTGGAATCTCGCCACACAGAGGGGCAGAGCCCTTTGTATGGAAGCCAGGGCTGGCCGGGAGGAGAGGCCTGTTGCTTTCCTGCCCTGCGGATGGAGACCAGAGGGCCAGTGTGGGCTGAGGCGCAGATGAAGAGGCTAAGACACTAGTGTGCAAAGTGGGTTTATTTGTAAAGTTTTCCTAAATTGTACAAAAATTAAAAAATAATTTTTCTTCTCTTCCCCCACCCCCCACCTCCGACAAAATCCTGGCAGCGAGTTGAAAATGGCGACTTCAACTGGATTGTTCCGGGGAAATTTTTAGCATTTAGTGGACCACATCCTAAAAGCAAAATTGAAAATGGTAGGTTATTTTTTTTTTTTTGCTGTTCCTTTACCATCTAATCATTTATTTTATTTTATTGCAATTTCTCAATTCCCTCAGATACTCCCTTCTTTTGGTAATATTCTTTAGAGAATATTCCTATTTGAAAAAATGAAGCATTAACGTGTTAAATACTAAATTTCCAGTAGGTGGCACTATAACCACTGTTGTAGAACGAGCCAGTTTTCAGGCGGTGGGTACTTAGGGTGGATATTCATTTTATGGGAGCAAATATGAGAATCTTAGAAACAAATTGGTCAGAACAGCGAGCAGAGTGCTGGAGTCTTGGTGCTTCGGAGACTCATCTGCCTGTGAAGTACTCCACCTCAGGGTGCTCTGGGGAGACAGCCTGCTGAGTAATGCGGTGGTGTGATAGCAGCGTGTCATGTGCGGGGGACTTGCCGTGTGCGAACTCCTAGCCAGTCACAGCACGATCCCGGTTAATGTTCCCCTGGCTCTGAAATGTCACCACTACTATCCATCTTACAGATGAGAAAACAGGTATATTAGGGAATTTGACAGGGTCACACAGTGACAGGCAAAACGGGTTGTTCAGCCCAGCTCTTGATACCTAAACAGTGTCTCAACATTGGTGTGTTTAATTTCACTGTGATAATGGGTAACAATTTTCTATCCTGCAGTAATCATAGTACTCATTTACAGCGTGTGTATAATCATGGCCTTACATAATTCAGGAGAATAAAACAAAAACGTTTTATATTTTTGAGAAAAATATATGCAAACACTGGGCCCCCTCCTAGAAAAGCAAATCCGAAAGTCTTGCTTACCTAATTAATATGTGCTGGCCTTCATCATGCTAAAGTGCTGATGTTGTTTTTTGTAAAGAGCTACTCTGTCTCTGGCCGTGTGACCTCAGTGAGCTCCCCAGCCTCTCTGAGCCTCAGTTTCCTTGTGTGTTACAACGGAGCAGGGTACAAAGCATCCAGTGAGGACTGGGGATGTGATAGGGAAGTGTCAGAGAGCAGCTGTGGTACATTATCATTGCTGAGCTTAATCTGCCTATTTCATCTGCCTTCCCTTTTTATAGATTTTGCTTTTTTTTTGGTTCATTTTTATTTATTTATTTGAGAGTGACAGAGGCAGATAGAGAGAGAGGGAGAGAGAATGGGCGTGCCAGGGCCTCCAGCCACTGCAAACGAACTCCAGACACGTGCACCCCCTTGTGCATCTGGCTAACGTGGGTCCTGGAGAATCGAGCCTCGAACCGGGGTCCTTAGGCTTCACAGGCAAGCACTTAACCGCTAATCCATTTCTCCAGCCCCAGATTTTACTTTTAATAATGACCTGGTAGAGTGGACATTTGATTCTGCTGTTCTTCAGTTTCCTAGCTTTGGAAAGAGAAGAATTTAAATGCCCCTTTTAGCTCTGAAGTTCTGTCTGTTCCACCCAACTACCATGGCTTTGAGTGCTCGCTGGTGGCAGGGCGCCATCTAGTGGTCAGAGGGAGAAAGGTCGGATGAGTGATCAGCTGGCGTATTTCCCGGAACCATCTGAAATCAGTTCTCTATGAACAGCATCCAAATCCGTCAGTGATACCCACAAACCCTTGTTGAACGTTCATAGGATATTTTAATAATTTATTGGTTTGGATTAATCTTAAACAGTTTTGGAGTGCTTTTTTTTTTGGTGTGTGCATCGTGGTTTGAGGCTCAGGCGCAGGATTTGGAGTCGTGTTCCGGGGTTTGAGAGTGGGCTCTGACGCTCACCAGCTATGTGCACACGTTCAGTCTGCTACCCGGGCAATAGTTGGGCTTAATGAGGTAAACCACATGGGGCACGTAATGTAGTACCTGGGACAAAGGCAGTGATCAATAAACATTGGATGTGATTATTGGCATCATCATTACCTTAATGTGCCTTTACCGTGATTTTACAAGGATGTCCAGAGGGTGCCCTCAAAGATCTCCTTGGTTTCATTTAACAGTTTGGGTGTATTAGCTAGCCCCCCCCGTCATTCTATGATGGAATTCATAAACCGACCAGGCTTCACTATGGAGGTGCAAGGGGCCCCGAAACCTGACAGTGGAGGCGCTCAGCAGCCCCCCATACCCAGGGAGGGCTTCTTCCCACAGGCTTGGATTGTTCCTTACCATGCCTCATAGGTTTGGAAAAGCTCTAATTTCCTCATGGCAACCATAGTCGTTTCCTGCTTCGGGCTATAAATCTGCCACTGGGAAGTACTTGTAGCCAGTAAACCAGCTAGGAAGCTGACTTGATATTTGCCCACAGAAGACGGTGTTTTCTCTGTGTCTCTCTGTGTCTCTCTGTGGTGCTCTTTCACACAGGAGACTGGAAATGAGCTCTGCTCTAGCGATCACTCAAAAGCGCACGGCTGGGTTTGGGAGTCTGTCTCCATCTCCCCAGACCCCAGTACTAGTCATTGAACCTAGGGTTGCTCTCCCACTGAGCGACATCCCTGCCATCAAATCTATATTTTGTTGACCATGGCCAAGTGTATCAGTTAGGGCTCTTTATTGTGGACACTAGAATCAGCTTCCTTTTTTAAAACAATTATTTTACTTTAGAGAGAGAAGGAGAGAGAGAGTGAGAGAGAGTGAATTGGCGCACTAGGGCCTCAGCCACTGCAATTGAATCCCAGATACTTGTGCCACCTAGTGGGCATGTGTGAGCTTGCGCTTGCCTCACCTTTATGCGCCTGGCTAATGTGGGATCTGGAGAGTTGAATATGGGTCCCGAGGCTTCCTAGGCAAATACCTTAACCACTAAGCAATCTCTCCAGCCCTCTTTTTTTTTAAAAAAATTATTATTATTTGAGGGGGGGTGAGAAAGAGGCAGATAGAGACAGAGAGAATGGGCATACCAGGACCTCCAGACATTGCAAGTGAACCCCAGAGGGATGTGCCACCTTATGCATCTGGTTTACATGGGTACTGGGGAATTGAACCTGGGTCCTTAGGCTTTGTAGGCATGTACCTTAACCACTTATCCATCTCTCTAGCCCCCTCTTTTTTTTTTTTAAGGTGTGTGCATGTGTATATTAGTGTATTGTGTGCACAACCTTTGGTGCCATCAAGCTTTGTTTTGAGACGGGGTCTCTCGTTGACCTGGAGCTCACCGATTCGGCTAGACTGGCTGACCAGTGAGCTGCAGGGATCCGCCTGTCTCTGCCTTCCCACTGCTGGGATTCTAAGCACAAAGCACCACTTCCGGCATTACTGACTGAGTTACCTCCCCAGCCCCTCTCCCAGCACGTACACATTAAACCCAAGAGGCGCTTGTTGGAATCTGGGCGGTAGCTCACAGGTGGCGAGGGAAGGCTGGAGTCCTAGAAAGTGAGCGTTACCTAGAGGAGACAGGGCGCCTGCCAGGGCCATGCGGGAGAGGGAGCTGAGTGTAAGACGTCTGTTCCAAGGAAGACTAACAAGAAGGAAAGACAGCAGCGAGGAATTGAGAATGGGGTGAAGAAAACAGCAAGTACCTTTAAGGCTGGGGCAAGGAGAAAGGAACAAAAGTAGCATACCCAGGGGCACCGAGGGGAGCCTGGCGGGCACCTGGACCTCCAAAATGGAATGCCCACTGCTCTTTGGATTTGAAGGCTGAGGAGTGGAGACCGTGAGGCCGAGCAGCCACTGGTGCTGGGGGTGCCAGGCCAAGCCAGGAGCTGTGGCTGGAGACGAGGAAGCAGTGCCCCCTCACTCCCGATTGCATTGTAGTCTCTCCCATATTGAGACACAGCTGAAGGGCTGCTAGGCAGATAGTTTACAAAGAGTAACAGTCACGGGCCCCAGCACCACAGAGTAGAGCACTAAGGGGCTCTTGGAGTGGAGAAAAGCTAAGGATGACAGTCCCAGCAGGGAGCAAGGCCACAAGACCCTAAGGATGACAGTCCCAGCCGGAAGCAAGGCCACAGGACCCGCAGCCGGGCGCAGACTGGAGGCCGTGGCTCCCTCTGCAGGCCGCTCCCGCTGCCCCCACTGGGCAGGCCACCGGGAATGAATTCCTGATGTGCTCATTTCACTTGCTTGGTGTGCCCGGAATGGGTAAACCCAGAATGGAACATAGACGTGGTGGTCAGTGTGCTGAGAAATTAGTGCCCGGAACCCTTGGGGCTGCTAGGCAAGGCTTGCAGTGGCCGAAGGCCCCACCGGTCCCCAGGTCTGTAGCCCAGGAATGTGTGCTTGGTGGGGACACACCAGGGCATCTGGAGAATGCCCCCCCCCCCCACGCTCCCACATCAAAAATGTCTGTCAGAACTCACTCTTTTTTTCCCAAAGTTTTATTAACAACTTCCATGATTATAAAAAATATCCCACGGTAATTCCCTCCCTCCCTCCACTTTCCCCTTTGAAACTCCATTCTCCATCATATCCCCTCCCCCTCTCAATCAACATGGACACACTGATGTTATACAATGTGATTGTTTAAACTGTGTATGTATCATAGTCTCATCGAGCGGCTGTCGAGTTTAACATGTGTTTTGCTTCACATTTAGTGATGGGAACCCTCATAGTCACTACATTGTTGTTAACTGTTGTCACATAGTCTCTTGGGCATACGCCTCCTGTCGCATGAGCGTCTCTCCAAAACTCAGCTGTCACGTGACGTTAACCATCCTTATTGTAACAGACTGAGAACTTAGAGAGAAATCACGTGTAACTGCGGCTTGTACATTCCAGGCGCTAATCATAAATCTATTTTTTTTTATTTTTTTTGTTTGTTTATTTATTTATTTGAGAGGGACAGAGAGAAGGAGGCAGAGAGAGAGAGAGAGAGAATGGGCGCGCCAGAGCTTCCAGCCTCTGTAAACGAACTCCAGATGCATGCGCCCCTTGTGCATCTGGCTAACGTGGGTCCTGGGGAATTGAGCCTCGAACCGGGATTTTTTGGCTTCACAGGCAAGTGCTTAACTGCTAAGCCATCTCTCCAGCCCATAAATCTATTTTTTAAAGACGTTTTATTTATTTATTTGCAAGCAAAGAGAGATAGAGAAGAGAGACAGACAGAGAATGGGTGTGCCAGGGCCTCCAGCCACTGCAAACGAACTCCAGATGCATGTGCCACCTTGTGCATCTGGCTTATATGTGGGTACTGGGGAATTCAACCAGGGGTGTTAAGTTTTGCAAGCAAGTGCCTTAACTGCTGAGCCATCCTCTCCAGCCCCATAAATCTATTTATTAAAACATTTTAATGTATTTACTTGGAGAGAGAGAGATTGAGAGAGTGAGCACACCAGGGCCTCTAGCCACTACAAATGAACTCTGGATGCATGTGCCACTTTGTGCATCTGGCTTTAGGTGGGTACTAGGGAATTGAACCTGGGCCATCAGGCTTTGCAAGCAAGCCCCTTTAACCCTCTGGCCACCTCCTCAGCCCCATAAATCTATTTTGCAGAGGATTGTGGTATGGATTAAAATGATACTTCTGGTCGACGTGGTGGTGCATGCCTTTAATCCCAGCATTTAATCTCAGCACTCGGGAGGCAGAGGTAGGGGGATCACCGTGAGTTTGAGGCCACCCTGAGACTGCATAGTGAATTCCAAGTCAGTCTGGACTAGAGTGAAACCCTGCCTCAAAAAAAACCCAAAACAACAACAACAACAACAACAACAACAACAAAATATATATGTATTATATATATGTTTATATATATAAATATATAATATATAAAAAAATATATATTACAATGCCTCTGGCAACAACAACAACAAAGCTTTAACTGTAGTTGAAATGTATTTGTTAAGTAAAGAGTCATGTTCAAGGGGGGAAGAAAATCGCCACGTAGCATTCCAAGTCTACGGTGCACATCTGAGTATTTGAGGAACGTCTCTGTTTGGGGGCTCAAGTCCTCTGTTCCCAGGATGTGAGTTGTGGGGGTGGCTGAGTTTGTCCCTTCGTGAGCTGTTTCCAGTACTTAGAGGGGTGTGTGCTTGTCTGAACCGCTGTGGTGTTTGGAGTTAGGTTGCTGCGACCTTTTCCCCTCTGGCGGGCTCGCGTCCACCTGCGGGAGATGAAATGCGCCCCTCGGCTCACCGCTCCCGTTTACCCCGTAGGCTACCCTCTGCACGCCCCCGAGGCCTACTTTCCCTATTTCAAAAAGCACAACGTGACGGCCGTTGTGAGGCTGAACAAGAAGATCTACGAGGCGAAGCGCTTCACGGACGCGGGCTTCGAGCACTACGACCTGTTCTTCCTGGACGGCAGCACGCCCAGCGACAGCATCGTGCGCAGGTTCCTGAGCATCTGCGAGAGCGCGGGCGGGGCCATCGCGGTCCACTGCAAAGGTGCGTGCCGCTCGGTCCTGGGCTGGTAGGTCAGTCGGCAGAGCTCGCCCGCGCAGGCACAAAGCCCCGAGGTGGAGTCCCAGCACCACATAAGCTGGGGGTGGTGGCTCACGCCTGTAACCCCAACACTGGGGATGTGGGGGGAAGGCCGAGATGGGAGGGTCAGAAGTTCAAGGTTACCCTTAGCTATGAGCTACTTCGAGGCAGCCTGGGCTATATGAGATTCTGTGCCCATTCTAATTAACCTCTTCCTAAAGACCCCAAGATTGCCTGGGGGTGTGGACTGTTGAAATGGTCAAGGCAGTGTTTGGGGGTGTAACCTTTCTGAGCCCAAGTTCATTGACACTGTGCATCATAAACAGGGGAAATAAGAGTAGGGTTGGAAGGGGCATCTTCCTTCTGTTCTTTCAGAATTGTTCTCATCCTTCTAAAACTTAATGCCTCCATTTTGTGGCCCAGATCTCTGGCCCTGCCCCACCCTCTCAGTCATCTCTTCTCTGAGTGTTATGGAATTGAGGTCTTCTTGGCCTCTTGCTAGGGGTAATGGGCTATCTTACTTGCCCATGAGACTTGGCTGTGTGAGTGAATCCTGGTCTCTGGGGGTGGGTACTTTTGGGAGCCAGGGGTGTGTTTAGAGTATAGGAAGTGTAGCTGTCTGATTTAACAAACAGAAATACAGGATGGGGGTGAGGGGGGCTGGAGAGATGGCTCAGTGGTTAAGGCACTTGCCTGCAAAGCATAAGGGCGCAGGTTCGATACCCCAGTGCTCACATAAGCCAGATGCAGGAGTGGTGCATGCTTCTGGAGTTCCTTTGCAGTGGCTGAAGGTCCTGGTGCGCACTTTATCTCTCTTTCCCTCCCTCTCCCTCTCCCTCTCCTTCTCCCCACTCTCTCTCATGAATAAATAAATAAAATATTTTTTAAAAAATACAGGACGGCCAGTTAAATTTAAATGTTACCTAAGCATGGATACTGCTTATATAAGTATGTCCCAGACATTGCATGCATATTCTGTTTTTTTTTTTTTCCTGGCAATCCTGTGTCAGCTACTAAGCAGATATAAATGACATTTGCCCCAAGTTTAGTTGTTATACTCCGATGAAGCCTAGATTCTACTGTAGATTCTCCAGGGTGTCAGCCACGACCAAGTTCGCTACCTTGGGATGGGGCGGCCTATAGTTCTCACCTGCAGTTCCTCCTGGGTGCCACAAGGTGGTGCTGCGGTCATTGGTTTGCATCTGCAAAATGGGTTTTGGTTACATTTTATGCTAATTGCCCAGTAGGTGTTGGGGATGATGGTACTGTTCTTTTCGTGTGCCGAGTGCTGCTGTAACTGTCTTATTCCGACAAGTGGCTCTGGTTCTGACAGAAATTAAAATACCATTTTGTAGGCCCTTGTTTCTATGTTTAAGATTTGTGTAGGCAGCGGAGCTTGGCGGAACATGTGAGCTGCAGTGCGAAGCTGCGCTTCCCGGAGGCCTGGAGAGAGGGACGCGAAGGGCGCGGGCCTGTGCCGAGCGAGGGCGCCCCGAGTCCCCCAAGTCCGGCGTTACCCGCCTTTGACGTGGTTCTTGCCCCTTTCCTGTGGGGCGGACCCCGATTCAGAGGGAGCCTGGGGGTGGAGGGCTGCCGGGTTTCGGGGCACAGCGGAGGGTTGGAGCATTGGCTTGTCCTGGCCGAATATCCTTGGCACCCTAATTTGCTTTGTGGTCCCCTGTTGTTAGTGACGCAGACCGTGAGAGCTGGTGGCATAAGCAGCGATTAAGGTTTGCATGAGAAGCTCTTCTCTCTTTCACAGTCTGGTTTTAGTATATAAAAAACCAGCAGCAGTACCTTTAGCCTTTCTGCCTTTTTTTTATTTAAAGTTTTTTGTTTATTATTTATTTATTTGAGAATGACAGACAGAAAGAGGGGGAGAGAGAGAGAGAGAGAGAGAGAGAGAGAGAGAGAGGAGAGAGGGAGAGAATGGGCACGCCAGGGCCTCCAGCCACTGCAAACGAACTCCAGATGCGTGCACCCCCTTGTGCATCTGGCTAACGTGGGTCCTGGGGAATCGAGCCTCCAACCGGGGTCCTTAGGCTTCACAGGCAAGTGCTTAACCGCTAAGCCATCTCTCCAGCCCCCTTCTTGCCTTTTTGTCTAGTTAAATTAATTTTAGGACTACCAGGTTATGTGCATATGTACGGCTTGGTATTTCATGTCTTGGATTGACTGATTCAAGAAAGAAGAAATGCGGTTTTCATTAAATTTTAGTATCTTCCTGTGGGCTGGGGAGATGGCTCAGCTGGGACGTGCACTTATAAAACTATAAGGATCAGAGTTCGAGTTCTAGCACATATGTTAAAAAAAAAACCAAAAAACAGCCAGGGTGCTGGAGAAATGGCTCAGTGGTTAAGGCACTTACCTGCAAAGCCTGGCGACCCTGGTTCAATTCCCCAGGACTCATGTAAAGCCAGATGCAGTGGTGCATGCATCCGGAGTTTGTTTGCGGTGGCTGGAGGCCCTGGTGCACCCATTCTCTCTCTTTCTTTCTCTATCTCTCTCTGCTTACAAAAAAGAAAAAGAAAAACAAAACAAAACAAAAAAAAGAGCTAGGTTGGGCATGGTGGCACATGCCTTTAATCCCAGCACTCGGGAGGCAGAGGTAGGAGGATCGCCATGAGTTCGAGGCCACCCTGAGACTCCATAGTGAATTCCAGGTCAGCCTGAGCTAGAGTGAGTCCCTACCTTGAAAAAAAACAAAACAAATCAAACAAGCAAACAAAAAAGAGCCAGGCCTGCACGACTGGGGCCCTCTGGCCAGCTGGTCTACGTGGAAACTGGGAGGCCCAGGTTGAGTGAAACTCTCGGGGCAGTAAGGCGAAAGAGCGTGGCGTGTCTTCCCCTGGCCTGTGCACGTGTGTGCACAGGACGTGCCCATCTGCACACACGCGCACACATTGTATGCGCACACACAGCACATGCACACCAGAACAAGTTTAGCATCTCCGCGTTACTGTGCCTCACCTAAGAAACACTGTGACAGCGGAAGTCAGGGGTTTGAGCATTCTTATTAGACGCGCCCTCTGTATGTCTTTTACTGGTGAGTGACTGTTTGTTTACCTTTTAGGGAACGTATATCTTCACTTTTCCTCCCTTCCTTCCTTCCTTCCTTCCTTCCTTCCTTCCTTCCTTCCTTCCTTCCTTTCTTTCTTTCCTTTTTTTTTTTTTTCGAGGTAGGGTCTCACTCTAGCTCAGGCTGACCTGAAATTCTCAGGGTGGCCTCAAACTCATGGTGATCCTCCTACCTCTGCCTCCCAAGTGCTGGGATTAAAGGCGTATGCCACCACGCCCAGCTTCAGATTTTTTATATATTTTTAAATTTTTATTAATTTATTTGTGAGAGAGAAAGAGGCAGGAGAGAGAGAGAGATAGAGAGAGAGGATATATGAGAATGAGCATGTCAGGGCCTCCAGTCACTGCAAACGAACTCCAGATGCATGCACCACCTTGTGCATCTGGCTTACGTGGGTCCTGGGAATCAAACCTGGGTCCATTGGCTTTGCAGGAGAGCACCTTAACCGCTAAGCCTTCTTTCCAGCCTGGATTTTTTAAAAATAAGGATTACACCTTTAGTTTAATTACAGCTGTATTGCTTTTAATAGCATACTTAGCTACCGTCGATTGGCCTGTTAATTATTTTGACATCTGGCCTAATTAAGTTGGCTTAATTTTCTGGAGAATTCAAGCAACACTCAGTATTTTAAATGAACTAGAAGAAAGAGTCTTAGCCTATGTTAGATGAACTTTTATGCTTACTGGAAGGGAAATGAAAATATTATGTCTTAACGTATCAAATATTACGTACAGGGATCCAGTAGACACTTACTAGCTGGGAACATGTGAAATGTTACCACAGTCAATATCTCTGGTTCACTGTATGGTGGAGAAAAAGGAATCACTATGGGTTCTTGACCCTTTCTAGCACAAATAACTATCTAAGTTACAGTCGCACTGTGATATTCCAACATTTGATTAGTCATGCTTTTAAATATTTTATTCTTATTTATTTGTTTGAGAAAGAGGCAAAGAGAGAGAGAGCGAGAGAAAGAGAGAGAGAGAGAGAGAGAGAGATTTGGTGGGCCAGCGAACTCCAGAAGCATCCACCACTTTGTGCATCTGGCTCATGTGGGTCCTGGGGAATCTAACCAGGGTCCTTTGGCTTTGCAGGCAAATGCCTTAACCACTAAGCCACCTCTTCAGCCCAAATTATTGATGTTTGATTGGGATTTCAGGAAATGCAATCAGGATTGACCTTTGCTATGAGTAGAACACCGTCAACCTCCCGTCATGCTGTACCAGGGGCCTTTTCATTACGAATGCTTACTTTTTTTTTAAAGAATTTTTTTTGCACATCTTTATTTATTTATTTGAGAGCGACAGACAGAGAGAAAGAGGCAGATAGAGAGCAAGAGAGAGAATGGGCGCGCCAGGGCTTCCAGCCACTGCAAACGGAACTCCAGATGCGTGCGTCCCCTTGTGCATCTGGCTAACGTGGGTCCTGGGGAATTGAGCCTCGAACCGGGGTCCTTAGGCTTCACAGGCAAGCGCTTAACCGCTAAGCCATCTCTCCAGCCCTTACTTTTTTTTTTTTGTTCAAGTTTTTGTAGGAACTTAGTGAAGTGCTCCTATTTGCTTGTGGTAAAAGCTCCTAACTATTGAGAGCTAAGTAGGTTCTTTTTATAGACCAAAATTATACACTCTTAAAAGGAGGGAAGTAACTTCAGTTTCAGAGACATTTGAAAATCCCAGCCCCACCTCTTTGGTTGTGAGTTGGTTTAGAAGCCTGCCTGAGGACACCAGGTGGCTCTTGCCCGAGGAGGGAGTGTGAGAGAGAAAGGTCACCTCCTCTCTAGATAGGGACTGACCTGGGTCCCTGGAAACCAACTGGCCCAGGTGTCTGCTCGAGGCCGCTCAACTGCGTTTCCTTTACTTGGTTACTAGCCTTGTGAGCTACCTGGGGAATTGTCAGTTACAGGCTTCAGGTACAAACAAAGGCAAATTACTCTTGTCTCTAAATCTTAAAGGCAGAGCCCCACTGAGGCCCGGTTGTTATGTTTGATTCAGGGCAAAAGGAGCTTAAGATGAAAATAGGACACACACACACACACACCCCTCACCTGAGGATACCATATGTATGCTTTATAAAGAAAGGTGATTTAGGACGGGGCTGGAGAGATGGCTCAGCAGTGAGGATGCTTGCTTCAAAGCCTAACTCCCCAGGCTTGACATAATTCCCCAGGACCCACGTAAAGTCGGATGCACAAGGCGGAGCATGCATCTGGAGCTCGTTTGCCCTGGGTAGAGGCCCATTCTCTTGCCCTGTCTCTCTCTGCTTTCAAATAAATACATAGATAAATAAATAGTGTGTATGTGTGTTTAGACACATGCTCACACATATGAGTGCAAACACACACATTCCACAGTGCCCATGTGGAGGTCACAGGATAATTTCAGGAGTCAATCCAAGCCTTCCACTGTGTGTGTGTGTGTGTGTGTGTGTGTGTTGCGAATTGGGAAGGGTGTGCTTGATTGTTCTTTCATTTTTATGTTCAATATAGATTCCTTTCAATATAGATTTCATTTGTTTTTGTTTTTCAAGGTAGGGTCTTAGTCTAGCCCAGGCTGACCTGGAACTCACTATGTAGTCTCAGGGTGGCCTCGAACTCATGGCCATCCTCCTACCTCTGCCTCCCGAGTGTTGGGATCAAAGGCGTGCGCCACCACGCCCAGCTAGGTTTCACTTTCATGTTTGATATAGATTCTCAACCTAAGTAGAATTATCCTCAAGAAAGTAAAGCTGTTTCTTGGAGGGTGAAGCATTTTAAAAACCTACACATCGTACATATTTACACACAGTGCGTAGACGGACACAGCGTGTCTGTGGCAGAGAAGTTTCGTGGCGGGGGCTGGGGAGCCCTGAAAGCGTGACCACCTGAGTTCTGACTCTCAGAGCCACGTAAAAGTGGACTTTGTGGCAGGTAGCTGTCATCGCGGTGTGCCTGTCGCGGGAAAAGAGGCAGGGACGGGGAGATCTCTTGGGCGAGATAGCTTGGCAGCACTGAGCATGTGAGGCCTCCAGCAAGGCGGAACTTGGGCTGACTCCGGAAGTTACCCTCTGCCCTCCACCTGTGCACTGTGGAGTGGGTGTGCCTACGCTTGCACATGTGAGCATACATCTAACCTACACGCGCGTGCGCGCGCGCACACACACACACACCCAAAAAAATTAATGGTGGACAATTAGGCAAAAGTGTATAATATGCCCCCAAGGACCAATAATATAAAAATACTATGGAAAACTGATTTAATGACCTACATTACCACATTTGAACACTTCTGAAATTAGGATGGGTTTAAAAATTGATAAATGTCATCATTTAATTTTTCTTACTTAGTTGGCCTTAAATAATAGTGGATATTACATCACTAGACATGATTGTCATGTTCTCTCAGATTTGATGAATTACTGTGTATTTCAAAGTCCTGGGGAGATTAGAGAAAAGCCTCTCTTACTTGACTGGAGAAGGATGACAAAGGAGCCTTCAAAACAGAATGTTCTGGGGTTTTTTTTTTTTTTTTTTTTTTTTTGAGGTAGGGTCTCACACTAGCCTAGGCTGACCTGGAATTCACTATGTAGGAGTCTGAGGCTGGCCTCAAACTCATGATGATTCTCCTACCTCTGCCTCCTGAGTGCTGGGATTAAAGGCCTGGGACAACACACCTGGCTGAAACAGAATATTCTTTAAATAAATATTTTATTTATTTATTTATTTGACAGAGAAAGACGGGGAAAGAGAGAGAGAGAAAGAAAGAGAGAGAGAGAGAAAGAAAGAGAGAGAATGGGCACACCAGGGCCTCCAGCCACTGCAAACGAACTCCAGACGCGTGCGCCCCCTTGTGCATCTGGCTAACGTGGGTCCCGGAGAATCGAACCTGGGTCCTTTGGCTTTGCAGACAAATGCCTTAACCACTAAGCCATCCCTCCAGCCCTGAAACAGAATATTCTTTTTGTGTGTGTGTGTTTTTGAGGTAGGGTTTCACATTAGCCCAGGCTGACCTGGAACTCACTATGTAGTCTCAGGATGGCCTCGAACTCACAGCAATCCTCCTACCTCTGCCTCCTGAGTGCTGGGATTAAAGGCGTGCGCCACCATGCCCGGCTCAGAATATCCTTAAATACACACATGCGCATGTGCGCACACATGCACGCAACAACACAAAGCCATTCGTTATTTACCAACTTATCTACCTACCTTCCTTCCTTCTTTCTCACTATTTGACCCAAGCCGTGTAGCTCAGGTTGAATTTGAACTCATGATCCTTTTACTTTTGGCTCCCAGGTGCTGGGATTACAGGCATGTGCTACAGGGTTGGTGGGGTGTGTGTGTGTGTGTTTTATTTCCTTTTTAAAACAAATGTCTTGCCGGGCGTGGTGGCACACGCCTTTAATCCCAGCACTCGCACTTGGGAGGCAGAGGTAGGAGGATCGCCATGAGTTCAAGGCCACCCTGAGACTACATAGTGGGTTCCAGGTCAGCCTGGGCTAGAGCAAGACCCTACCTCAAAAAACAAACAAACAAACAAACAAACAAACAAACAACAACAACAAAAACAAAAAACAAATGTCTTCATGGATGAAATTGACATTGTACTGATAGTTTCCAGGTCACTAATATCAATAACAATTTTTAAAAATATTTTTTCGAGTATTTTAAAATATTTTTACTTAGTTACTTATTTGAGAGAGAGAGAGAGAGAGGCAGATAGAGAGAGAACAGGTGCTCCAGGGCCTCTAATTACTGTAAACAACTCCAGATGCATGTGCCACCGTGTGCATCTGGCTTACGTGAGTCCTGGGGAATCGGATACAAGCCAACAGGCTTTGCAAACAAGCGCCTTCAGCCACTAAGGCGTCTCCCTAGGCCCTAATATCCGTCATTTTCAATTTTCCTTATGTTCAATCAAAATAGCTTTCTAATTCATCCCTTCTTCATTAGGCCACATCCCAGCCCCTCTGGTCCACCTGTGCTCCCCTGCCCTGGCCCTGCAGCCACTCAGCTCCTCTGGACCATCCCAGGTGGACTCCGTCTCTGTCCTTCCCATTACGGCCACTCTGTGGCTTCCGTACCCCTCTAACTGGCTCGGGTCACTGTCTTGTCCCCAAACTGGAGGGCAGCTTTATTTCGCCGTTTCCCACTGGTAGATTTTTCTGCCGTAGCAGTTTCATGTGTATTAGCTGTTGATCATGTCTTTACGCTTGGATCCAGTGCAGTTTGCAGATAGTTGTAACTTCAGTTTCTGTGGGTATACTTGCTAGATTTTGTGTTTCTTTTGTCTCCCTTTCTTGCAGCCGGTCTGGGACGAACGGGGACGTTGATTGCCTGTTATGTAATGAAACACTACAGGTTTACACATGCTGAGATCATTGCTTGGATCAGAATTTGCCGGCCGGGCTCCATCATCGGACCCCAACAGCATTTCCTGGAAGAGTAAGTGTCCTTTGTCCATTATTACGTGACCTCCTTGTCCCTATCTTTTCCACCTCTTGTTCCCCGGCTGTGGACCGTGTCAGGGCCGTGGTTATAAAATGGCTGCATCGTCAGAGAAGTCTGCTGACTTGACAGCTAATACATTCTAACTTTGTGCCTTTTATATCTCTTAGATCAGGCGAGAGCGAGGAGAAAGTCACAGAGCCATCTCTGCCTACCCTTTTTCTGTCATTTTCTCTGTGTGATTTGGCTACGGTGCAATTTTCTTATGTCATCCCACTTGGCACTTTTCATTCTTTTCTTTTGTTTGCATGTCTAAAAGCAGAATGAAATTAAAACACACACACACACACACACCCGGAGGTCAGTCACTAGTTTCGGTAAGGTTCCTGCTCTCCTGACGACTGACTGAATAATGTGGGTCTTCCACATCCACCCAGTAAGTTTTTAAGGAATGAAAAAGAAGAGATACAGCGTTTAGCTCTGGACTCGCCACAGCCAGCTTTAGGAGCATTATTTAGGAGTCTTATAGATTCATTTATATACATTCATTAACCCCAACCCTCTAGGTAGAAAGATATACCTTATAAGAATACGAGCCTTTTTGGACCACTTGGTTTCTTCTTAAAATATTGAACGCGTACCATCAACTTACCTTATTCATAAAATGAAGAGAT